>CM050168.1:133661533-134184033 GCA_027410445.1 Discoglossus pictus
GCACTGGCAATAAATTATGAGTTACTCCCTGACACTGTGACACCCAAACCCTATACTAATAAGATTTTATGGATCACTTGCAAGTCAGGGCAGTGCCGTAATTGAAAAAAACAGAACAAAGATTTACATTTACCAAACACCACTGGCAAATGCTTTGAAAACCTTTACTGAGTCTCCAAGGAGCATTTAAAGTGATAGTATAGCACAAAAAACACTACAGAATTATGTTATTTCAACATTATTTGACACATAACAATTCAATATCAACATGTGTAATTAAACAATATGATGTGTTGGTATTAAGCCTGTTTTATGATACAAAATCCAGGGTAACAAACAACCCAGTACTCAAGGGGTTAATACGCGTCACAAAACCACGTTGCCTAGGAACAAACACTCTAATGCACTGTCTATAAATATATCATGTTTCAACACAAAATAAACACATTTTTATTTATTAAACCTAGAAATATAATTGTCACATATTTTTTATATCAAAATATATTAATAAATAAAAACAATTACTTCATATATATATATTTATCTGTTACCTTGCTGTAGCTAGTTATGGGCACTTGTTTCTGTACTTCCCCATTATTATAAGATTTATGACGTTTACATTTCCTATTGGCTCCTACGGCCGTCACATCCCTAAACCTTGGTTTGGCTGCTCCGTGGACAAATATCTGTTGGGGCAACAGAGCAAGATTTAGGGATCTGAGCTGACTGCTGTAATCTGGGGGAGGGAATGCTTTGAATTAGGGATACACTTAAAGAAAAATGCTCCTGCAGACTTTTTACTGCATTCAACCAATTTAGAGCACCTGATTTACATAGGGCTCTTAGCTCCTTTGTATCACAAAAGCTAATTTCAGGGATATACCACTTCTGCTTTCACAATTTAACCCAGGAAAGGTTCCATGCTAGCCTACAAACCAAGAAAAAGCAAACTACACCACATTTTTTTACAATTTAGTGTCAAATGTGAAACTATGGTAGGACACCCAATCAAATAATTTTTCTCTGTAGCAGATGGTATGCAGAATTTGTCACATTTTATTTGCCAATCTTAGCTTGCTTATAAATACATTTGTATAAATGATTTATTTGGAGAAATTATTATTAATAAACTGTAGACTAAGATCTAAAAATTTTTTTTATAATTATATCTATTTTGTTTCATAGTTTTGCCTTCAGGCCTTGATATAAAGGTATGAGGATCTGTCAGTTTCATATTTTTGACTATTGCTTTTCAATACCTGTTTAAATCACTTTCATTGCATAATTAGCTTTTTGATTTATCATACATAATTATTAGAGCAGGAAAATATGTCACCTAAATGCATACAATATAATCTGGGCAGAACAAGATTGAGACACTTTGAAGGGATGGAAGATAATATGGTACTGACATTTGGTAAATGTTCATATTTATGAGTAATTTGTTACTCTGAGTGAATGGTGAAAGCTGGAAAAAGAACTGTGTGTTGTTCAAAAGGGACATGCTCTGCCACTTTAGGCAGAACATGGGGTTCATAGGACCCTCAAAAATCAGACCCTATAGGATTTAGAGCCGGGGGCATGACGGAAAATGACATACTAGTCGTTTGAGATGGTAGCTAGCGGGTGGAGGTGCCGGTCGTCTGAGTTTTGTGGAACCCCTATGTGCTGACTCTGCATGGTGGAGTGACTTGCCTCTTTCCTAGTAGATCTTGTGTGCTTGGGAGGCTTTGCTGAGCAGGCAGCCGGGAGGGTCTCTCCGACTGGTCGTTTTCGTCGTTTGGAGGTGGGGGAGTGCTGACGTGGGTGTACTGGAGTGGGCGGCATCTCCCATGCCGGAGTAGCTGAGTCTCTAGGCACTGCTCGAGAGGAAGCTGAGGATCGACGCCACTGTTACAGCTGAGCAGCGAGGCTCTGACCTGCAGTGGCATTGTAATCCTCCTCTCCTAAGTCTACAAACTTTGGTCACACTGTCTGGAGACGGTGGCTTGTCAACATTAGCTCAGCAGCAAAGTACAACAGTCCTTTTGCTTCCTATTTTTCCAACTGTGAGTTTAAACTCTCAATCTGTTCACAAAACTATACTGCTCTTTATGAAAGGCAGTTATTGGATAATAGTGGTAATAATGAACAATATTTAACTCAACAGTGTATACTATTGCAGAGATTGTGTATGCATTTATATCAAAGAGCATGAGATGCCTTACAGCAGATAACAAAGTTCTGCGCGAATATCAAGCGACAGTTATGATGGTGTGTTTTTGTATAACTCCAGTTGCATGGTAGAATATATGATCTCCTCTTCAAAAGGACATCATGGAACATCTCTGATACTAATAAGTTCTCATTGCACAGTAGTAAAGGGCACCACTAGACTTTCTGTTGCATGCATAATTAAAGAACTGGAATTTGGATAACAGGGGTAATTAAAGAGCAACATCTGATTCAACAGTGCACACTATTGCAGAGACTATGTATGGTATCCTATTCTTTTTTACCTGTACATATATTAAAGAGCATGAGAGGTCTCACAGCAGATAACAAAGATAGCTAAGTCCTGGATTAATGCTAAGTTACAGTTACTATGGCGCTCTTTGCTCAAACTCAGTTGCATTGCAGAATATATGATCCCCTTTATAAAGGACACCACGCAACATTGCTGACGTTAAGAAGTTCTCATAGCATAGTAGTAAATGGCATTGCTTAGCGAAGCTGTCGATTACATTTTCTGTTTTTTGCATAATCAAGAGACTGGATATTGGACAACAGAGATATCAAACAATATTAACTGATACAACAGTGTATATTGTTGCAAAGACCATCTATGGTATCATATTTTCCTGCCTGTACTCGTATTAAAGAGCATGAGATGTTTCACAGTAGATAACAAAGTTTTGTGTTAATGCCAAGTCACAGTCATTATGGTACTTTCTGCATAAATTCAATTAAAGTGTGGAATATATGATCCCCCTTTTAAATGGGTACTACGGAACATTACAGATATTAAGAAGTATTCATTGCATAGTAGTAAACATGCTGTACTATTCACAAGCTGAAAGCGCTCTAAGCAACTGAATAATCGATAATCTATACAATTAAATGGGAAGTTATTGAGTGACCAGTAAAATTGACATATAGTCAAGTAGTTACAACTTGGACAAAGTTCCCATTGATTAAAATATATCACTATTTGAACTCTTGTTCATGCAAATCTCCCTTTGCTCCACCATAGAGTTCTCAAGCACGTCACCATAGGTGGCACTTAACGGACCCATAGTGGAAAAGAAAGTCAGGATCAGATCATCAATTTAAATTAATTTGACAGTTAATGCACTTTCTAGGAGTTATGTCAAAACCCAAACATAATATGTCGTCTACAAGTAAAGTGAAAGATAAGAAAAATCAAATATCTGATTCAACTACCTTTTTCACCCCAAAAAATAATGAAAAGAACCAAAATGTTTCTCAACTGTAGTCTCCCAAAAACTCATCAAATCAAAGTGTAATAAATTCCTCTGTAAGTTCATCATGCAGAGAATCAGAAACTTAAGATGATGAATTATTAACTACTTCTAAGATGAAGGACATTTTAAAAGTATTCCAATCTGAATTCCGTTCAGACATAAAAGTTCAAATTCTTGAAAATGCAAAAGCAATAAATTATGTAAATATTAGATCAGCAGAATTGGAAACAAAGTTTGACAAATTAATAATTGATCACAAAATGTTACTATCATATTCCACTAAATTGGAAAATAAAATCAGATTTAAATAATCAAATTACCAGATTAGAAGACAACTCAAGGCGCAATAATTTGCTCATAAGAGGAAACTCGGAAAACATCAAAATCAAAGATCTAAATGACTATTTAATCGGTTTATTTACCTCCTTGATTCCCTCTTTTCCCCAACTGGCACAAAAATTTGATGCAGTGCATCGTATTTCCTTACCGTTACACCTACAAAAAAGTCCAAGGGACGTCATTGTCAAGCTTCCCTCTTTTCCAACTAAAGAAGCAATAACAAGAGCCAACTTTATAAACCAAAATTTGGAGTTTCCGGATGATAATATCAAAATCTTTTCTGATTTTTCACAAGCCACGATTAACAAAAGGAAAGAATATGGAGCCACAACCCAATGTCTTAGGAAAGAAAATGTTATTTACAAATGGACTTTCCCAGTAGGGATCAGACTGGCATAAAATCAGTTCAATCGTAGAAGGAATCTCTCTTTTGGCTAAATGGAACTTTAAAATGGATTCCTTAGCGGAGTCTTCCTTAAAGTTACAGCTTACAATGCCAGAATGGCAATCAACTTAAAGTAGTCATGGACTTTATTATCCTTTATGTGTAATTTATCATTGAAGTTTGTATTTGCAAGTTAAGTTAATTTCAGAAATGTACCACATTTTTTGTACCATCTAGGTAAGGGTTAAACCCTGTCGCTGGTTAATTACAATTTTACTGCAAGGCAGGTTCATTTCACAGAAAGTTTCTTTGCAAAGTAAGGCACTTATCACTAGGTAAATAATTACACAATGTCATGATCTGCTTCTTCAAGGTGGCTTGATATGAACCTAGATCAAACCTACCCCAGCAGAATCGTGTAGTTCCTGTTCTCTGTGGCCCAAAAGATGGCTTTTGAAGAGGTACAGGCAGAGAATACAGGTTATTAGTGGTCCATGGCAAGACCACTTCCCAAGTCAGGATACAACACACAGAAATAGTCTCACACCTTGTATATGTGAAAACTATCTCTCAGTCTTGGGCTATCAAAGCTCTTGAGATCAAATTCACCAGATATCTGTAGCTGGCTAGTGAAAAAACGTGTGTGCAATGATCTGCAGCTAACTTCTATGCATTTATACCAATTCCACATATGTTCTATATAACATTTTCCCTCTTATAATATATTATAACTGGGATACATAATAACCATGTACAGGCAACATATAACCACACAATAACACATAATTCCAATGCCACAATGTCATGCTCCCTTGACCATATTCATAATTACTGGTAATATGAGTTAAACAATTAAATCATGACAATTTCTCCCCCTTTCCTTTCTAGTATAGCATGGGAAGTTTATCCTGTCGGATAACTTCCCATCTATACAGGTGGTTACCGGTCCTCTTGATGTGACAGTCCATCCATGTGATAGCCTCAGTGGCTCTCTGTGTACCCTGCATCCCCCTGTCCAGGGCCAATACTCACTCCTTCCCAATGGCCTAGTGACCTTCCCAAGCACCTGGGGATACTTATAAGACAACTGCCATGGAGGACCTTTCAAGGTAGTGCAGGGGAAATAGTATGTCCCAGTTAGTAAGTCCAGCATAAACTTGTGAGGATCCTTACCCAGCAAAGCCCTCTCCTTCCAGGCTAGGGAGACCTCTTGTCCTGCTTATTCTGGATCAGTACTCAGGCCCATGGGTACAATTGAAGAGTATAAACTGGGATGCTGGTGTTGCAACATGGCTAGTGACATTCTCTGGTGTCATCGATGCTGGATTAATGGTCAGTTCTGACACAAGCTGTTATGGTTCAGTAGCCAACCCTTCTCCCAACATGCCTGGCCAGTGGCCCCTTCTTTCCAGGGAAACAGGTACACAAACAGTGTCTTTGGACAGCTGCAGGGGAGTCAATGTACGGAGACCAGGAGACAAACCACAATCTGGGGTACCCTCTGGCTCTTTGGTCTCTGGATCCTCAGGTAGAACCTCCTGACTCTCTCCTTTTGAGACTGTCTGGTGTGTACTTACAGGCAGCCCTTGAGAAGCAGCTGCTACTGCCTCTTGTTCAGACTGAAGAGCAGGGCTACTTTCTGTTTCTGCTCCAGGGTCTATGGCTGGCTCCTGGACAATGGTCATCCAAGGAACATCCCCACTATTTTCACAGTCAATTGGTAGGACCCAGTGCTCATTAGGTCATTCTCTTACTCTAGGAGCAGGGTAGCTTTTCCCCAGTTCTTCCCCTAGGCCTGGCACTGCTGTGGTTTGGCCCTATCCCCATGCCTCTAACTGGGTTAGACTCAGTCCCCTAAAGATAGGGACCAATTATTCCTCTTCCCAGTCAACCCCATGGATCAAGGCATCCTTGTTATTTTGAGAATTCCTGATATCAAAATTCTCCCCACAGTTCATACCTTTATATTCGGACCCAGCCCTGGCAACATTTAGCTGGCTCCCTGTTTTACCTGTTAGGTGGTTCTCTTCCATGTCTGACTGGCATGAGCCCTCCCAGCTAGGTGGCCAAAACCCATCCAGGGATGCTTCATCCAGCAAGTCTATATAATCCCCCTCCAGCTGTAGCTTCTGCTGGATCAAAGGCCAAAGTAGGTTAGCTGTCTGAGAGCCTGTCTCCAGTCCCAGCATGAGACAGCGTTTGGCAAACAGACACAGCTGTCTTTTCTCTGTCCCTAAGCCACTGTCCGGATACCCATGTACAATGTCCCAAAGTGCCTCTTCCAGCCCCAATGAAAAACAGGGCCCCTGATGAGGTATCCCAACAGGTCCCACCCAATAAGCAAATTGCTCTTCCAGGGCGACCTCCTCACATACTAATTCTTCCAGCCATTCCATTAGCTCATGATCTGGCCATAGTCCCAGTAACACCATCCATTTATTTAGAAGGCCCATTCCTCTGCAGTCCTTTCCAGTCACCAGAATATTCTCTGTGTACTGGGGATAAGCATTTCCCCTCCACAGGAGCTGAGACAGGGCCATTGCTTACCCTTCTCCACTTCTCCTGTACCTCCTGTATGATCTGTATCCGGAGTTCCCTCTGCTGATCCTTGGTTGAACCTGCAGGCATTACCTCCATTCATCTTTGGTGCCATCTGGACACTTCCTCCTCCTCTGCTGCATCTCTTCATAAGCTGCCATCCTTCTGTGTTTACTACAGAAATCCCTCCACATGGGCACATCACAAATTAAAAATAAACTAAACAAATAGATTAAGAGGTTAGATAATCATATTTACAAATGTGGACAGACAGAGGTATTAATATACTGTTCCACAAAAAAGTATGTACAGTATATTATTAGTTGTCACTATGTAGATTGTAGATGATTCAATTGGGTAATTAAATATATTATAGTAATCCTGCTAAATTGCAGTTATAATTAAAACCTCTAATAAAGGGGAACACTATTTACAACTATAATTTGGGTAATATTGAGATTAATACAATTCCATGACACAATAAAGGAGAAAGTCACATTAGATATCATAGTAAGAAACAGTGAGCCTGCTAAACTATAAGGAAGTAATTTATGAAGGATCCTGAAAATAAGAGCAAGTTAAAATTCAGACTCACTCAATTTTAGAGGTAACTCTTGGGGGACTCAGGAAACTCCAAATTTAACTAGTAGGTGGTAACATAGCGTATTTGAACATTGAAATGTAATAATTAGTTATATAAGCTCTAGCACGTCACCTCCACAAATAATCCGCCAATCATTTTGGAACATAGGCTAAAGCCCTGTAGAATTTGACTGCTAAAAGAATTTATAGCAGTCTTAATTTGTATAGTAGTATGTTTGCTTGTATGGCTGTTTTGCATAAATGTGTTATCTTTCTTCTTACAAAGCATTGCGCTTATAAAATAAAGAGTAAGAGTCATCATAATCATGTTTATACCAGAACTGATATAAAGTTTCTCTTCGTCTAAAATGTCACTGAATATTTTATGTTTCAATGTTAAGGGTCTAAGCCACCCCAACAAAAGGAGAACAACAATTAAGCTATTTAAATAAGATATGGCGGATATTGTATTTCTCCAGGAGACCCATTGGGTAAAGTCGGAAATTCCATACAACGTCTTTGGGCCTAGATTACATTAAACATATAAAAAAAATTGCGGGGTGTGTCGATAATTTTTTCTAAAAAGTTAAAAATTACTGAGGAATTTAGTGTAATCAATCCTAAGGGTCGTTTTATCCTATGGGTCGGACAGATCAATAACTATAAATTAACTCTTATTAATATTTATGCTCCAAATGAAAAACAATTATAATTTTTCAAACAAATTTGTAGTCTTATCAAGAAATTTTCTCAAGGGTCCCTTATAATTGGAGGGGATTTTAATATGGTACCCAATTATATAATGGATTGGACAACTCATTATGTTTGTAAAAACTCTAAAAGACTCGTTAAACAGGTTCAAGAATGTTTTAAGTGGATAACCAAAAACAACTTGTATGATGCTTGGCGTGTGTTCCACCCTAATCAAAAACATTACTCTTTTTTTTCAAATGTCCATACAATTTATACTATAATAGACTTGTTTTCGGTAGATCCTTAATTGATAGACTAAATTAAAGAAACAACAATAGGCAATATTTCATTTTCAGATCATGCATGCATTAAAATGAATATTACATTGGATATGGGGGAAATAATTAGACCACAATGGAAGTTAGATGATTCTGTGATTGGAAACAAAACTAACAAAAACTATCTTAGTAAGGAAATCACTAAATTATTTGATGTCAATGATAATTCAGTGTCATCCAAATGTACTTTGGGGAACGCCCAAAAGGCCTTCACAAGAGGGTTGATTATTAAATTGAAATTTCAATTAATAAAGTAGAGAGGAGAACCATTAAAAAAACTATATATTAATTTAAACAAATTAGAAACAATGAATAAGATCAACCCCCAAGATGAGACTCTGAAGGAAATTAAAATAGCACAGAATAAAATTAATAAAATAAACCAACATTTATCTGATAAATCATTATGGTGTTTCCAACAACTATATCATCATCAAAATAATAAATCAAGTAAAATATTGGCCAATCAAATAAAAATTAGAGACCCCAAAAAAAATGAATAGAATTTTTACAAGTTAATGGGGAAAAGATCTCATCCCCCAAAAGTATTGCCCAATTGTTTGCTAAATATTATCAGGATCTTTACAATCTATCAAACAATGTATCTTTTAAAACCAGAGATCAAATTCATGTTTTCTTGGACCTATTGAAATTGCCTGTTATATCATCTAGTGAGTTAGAAGAACTAGACTCTCCTATAACTGAACAAGAAATTAAAGATGTAATAAACCAAATGAAATATTATACATCCCCAGGGCCAGATGGTTACACCAAAGCTTTTTTCAAGTTATTTCATCAGTGTTGAGAGACATGTTTAATGAAATAAAGACGGAAGGAGATGATTAAAGCAACAATAATTATGATCCCTAAGTCTAATCAAGATCCGCAATTTTGTGCTTGTTACAGACATATCTTTATTGAACACATACATGAAAATATATAAAAAAAATCCTCGCCCTTAGAATTAAGAAAATAGACGATAAATGAATTGCTCTAGATCAGTTGGGCTTTATTGCAGGATGACAGGGAGCAGATAATATTAGGAAATTGATTAACTTAATCGCATATACCAAAGGGGCACATACACCCACCCTATTTCTGTCTTTAGACGCTGAAAAAGTTTTTGACAGAGTAGGGTGGGAGTACATGAGTTAAGCCTCGGAAAGGTTTGGCTTTGGCAAATTTGACTCTCATGCTATAGGGGCTCATTATACTTCTCCCACTGCTATAGTAGCAGTTTGGGATTTAGTTATTTGAGTTTTGAAATATTGAATGGAACAAGACAAAGCTGTCCCCTCTCCCCCATCCTGTTTGCCCTTTTAATGAAACCTCTTGCAGAGGCAATTAGATCTGCTTGTGATATCCAAGGGGTCAGGGTGGGTGAGAGGTAACATAACATAAGCCTTTTATGATGATGATGTGATATTGTCTTTGACCAATCCGAAGGAGTGTCTTTCCCACCTGATTTCGCTGATAGCAGAATATAACAGGATATCAAACTATAAATTGAATCATCAGAAATCAGAAACTTTATTGATAAATATCCCATCAGAGGTTAAACTCCATTTGAAATTGTTATATCCCTTTGAGTGGAATTCTAAATCTTTCAAACACTTAGGAATTATTTTTTTAAACAGTTAGATAAAATGCCAGAAATTAATTACAGAAACTTATACTTAAAATTTCAGGATATTATAAAAGATTAGCAGAAATTAAAAATCCTTATTTACTGGCAGGATTGCTATTACCAAAATTACACTTCTGCCGAGATTTAATTATATTTTACGCTGTATACCAGTAAGAATTTACAACTTTTGGTTAAAAAAAAATACCATATAATAGACCAATTCATCCATTTATCTAAACATGTAAGACTTAAGAAATTAATTATGTAGAGAAGTTTTGTTAAAAGGGGTATTGCTTATCCTTTTCTGCAAACATATTATGAGGCAAACATGGTGGCTCATGCATTAAAATGGGTTGAACCAATGAGTAAATATACTTGGTGTCAAATTAAGAAAGTAATGGCCCCAGATAAGGACTTAATAACTTTGATATTTCTCGATGATATAGCTTTTAAAGAACTGAGTGTTGGTTCCTATAATAAAAAAGAGATTTTAAAAGCCTGGAGACTAATTAATATGAAACACAACCTAATACCTGCATGTAGCCCTATAATGCCTTTGAATTCGTTATTGATTCGGAATAAAACTTCAACGATTAAAGAATGGAACAACAAGAGTATCTTAATGATCAAAGACACATTTATAGAAGGGAAGCTTGTGTCATTCGACCAGCTAAAAGCCAAATTTAACATCTCATCCAATGGCTGGCTAATGTATAATCAATATACCGCTTCTTTACTTATTTACAACAAAGAGGGGACATTTAGACGTCAATTGACTCAACTGGAAAAATTTACACTTGTCTCTGACAAACATCATGCTTTTCATTTATCAAGGAAAACTTAGAAGCAGAAAAAACATCCAGTATGAAGCAGTGGGAACAAGATCTGAGGGTTACAATCGGGAAAGATTCTTGGTATTCAGCCTTTAAATGAACAAATCAATTTGTTAAACAAACCACATATAGAGAACTATAATTTAAAATAGTAAATAATTGGTATATGACTCCTTTAAAAATAAACTATATCTCCTTTAATTTTTCAGATACATTTTGTTGGAGAGAAAGTGGTATGATGGAAAATTTAAGCTATATTATGTGGGATTGCCCGCACATCAAATCCTTTTGAAAAAAATTGTTATAATCCTTCTTCAGCAATTTTGGAAGTCGACCTACCCGTTAACAAACAATGCAGTTTATTGCACTTATTTCCTGCAGAAATTCCTTTAGAAAAGAAGGCTCTTGCTATTCAAATTTTTTCTATAGCTAAACATCTTATTATATCAAATTGGAGAGGGAGAGATATACCACCTGGTAATCGGATTGTGATTAAATTAAAACATTTCCCAGAACTAGAAAGAGTTGATATAGTTGCTGGAGTACTAAAAAAAGACCTCTTAAAATTGAAGATTTGGGGTTCCAAATATTAATCTCAAGTTTTCGTATTTTATATACTTTTAAGGATGCATAATGCTTACTGTCGATTTTTTTCTATCTTGAATCGATTGAATGTGGTATGAATGTATGTTGTTCTTTGTTTGTTTTTTCTTTTTATGTGTATCTACTTTATATTGTTATGAAGATGATATGTATTACAACTGTGTTTTTTTTGGACAATGTATCACAAAAACTTCAATAAATGTTATTAAAAAAAAAATCAGACCCTATCTTGTGAATGTCTCTCTCTCTTTAAAATTACAGTGATTTTTCTCCCTCTACAATTAGCATGCCACACTCTATTGCACTATTATACACTCTAATCTTCTATGTATACCTCTATCACTAAATAATCCACCTCTACCTCTGTCAGACTGCAGTTTTATAATTTTGCTGCATGTAAAACAAAGCGTTAATCCTACGGATATATGTATATGTTTTATCACATTCCACTTATGTATTCACTGTATTCCATGTATCAGTGCTGTGACATAGGGCCCTATGTAAATCTCGGCAAAAGCAATTACGAGATTATGTTAATACCCATCCCTAAAACATTGCAAAAGAACTGCTATGAGTCACAACTACAAGTGAACGCCGCGATAAAGCTGAAAAGCAAGGTAAAAATCTCCAATGATTTTTGCACTGACAATAAATTATTCCCATGAGTTATTCTATTACAATTTGACACCCAAACCCTATGCTAACATATTTTATGGATCACTTGCAAATCATGGCATTGTCACAACTGCTAAAAAGCAGAAGCAAGATTTATGTGTATCAAAGACCACTCGCAAGTGGTTTTTAAACTCTTACTGAGTCCCACAGAAGTATTTATAGCACAAAAAGCTTCAAAAAATTAAGACATGTCAACATTACTTGTCACTTAACTTAGAGCACTTGATTTACAGGGAGGCCATAGTTCTTAAAGCTATGGTCTGGATCAAACATTTATTGTGCAACTTTGTATGCAGGGCATGTACCACATAGCATTTTTATGGCACACTGACAGGTATCAAACTTGCCTCAAGTTAGGATAACAGATACTGCCACATGTGCAAACAAAATTAATTCCAGACATCTCACAAGATCACTGTTAAATGGAGTGGTAGGTAAATTAATAAAGACATATGACTTCTTATTAAATATATATTTGTGTTTAACTTTATATATTGTCTGAATCTTTCTCACAATCTGTTATGTGTGCAAAAGATTAAATCAGGCCTCTCAGATGAAAAGGCTGGTCACCCCAGATTTAAAGCATAGGAAATGATACATTACTACACAAATCACCCATACAAAAATTGTTTATGTATTTTTCTACTGCATGTTTCTAGCTGTGATGAATAAAAAAAATGATTATAGAGATTTGTATGTACTATAGATTTAAACATGATACAATACATTACAATAAAATCTAATTAAAGTAGATGATTTTTATCTATGAGTAGAGATGTCGCGAATAGTTCGCCGGCGGACTGTTCCCGGCGAACATATGCGATATTCGACCCGCCCCCTATACTTTATCATTGAGCAAACTTTGACCCTGCAACTCACAGTCAACAGACACATTCCAGCCAATCAGCATCATACCCTGCCTTCCACACCCTTCTACCTCATGGACAGCAGCCATTTTGGAATCATAACTAACTTGCAGTCTTACTGAGAGGAGGCTGAGTGTAGTTGATACTGCATCAATAGGGAAAACCATAGCTAGGCTACTGTACACAGTGTGCAATACAGTCCTGAAGGACTCTTTTAATCTCTGCTGCAAGGACACCCCTGTGTCTCTTCCCCCCCTTATCATCATCCTCCCCTCACCTTAGCACCCAACCCTAACACCCCTCACACTTATCCCTAACACCTAACCCTTACATCCCTCACTCTAACACCTAACCCTAACACCCCTTACACTTATCGCTAACACCCCGCACCCTAACACCTAACCCTAACACCCCTCACACTTATCCCTAACACCCCTCACCCTAACCCTAACACCCCTCACACTTATCCCTAAAACCCCTTACCCTAACCCTAACACCCCTCACACTTATCCCTAACACCTAACCCTAACATCCCTCACCCAAACACCAAACCCTAACACCCCTTACACTTATCCCTAACACCCCTCACCCTAACCCTAACACCCCTCACACTTATCCCTAACACCCCTCACCCTAACACCTAACCCTAACACCCCTCACACTTATCCCTAACACCCCTCACCCTAACCCTAACACCCCTCACACTTATCCCTAACACCTAACCCTAACATCCCTCACCCTAACACCTAACCCTAACACCCCTTACACTTATCCCTAACACCCCTCACCCTAATACCTAACCCTAGCACCCCTTACACTTATCCCTAACACGCCTCACCCTAACACCTAACCCTAACACCCCTCACACTTATCCCTAACATCCCTCACACTAACCCTAACACCCCTCACACTTATCCCTAACACCGCTTACCCTAACCCTAACACCCCTCACACTTATCCCTAACACCTAACCCTAACATCCCTCACCCTAACACCTAACCCTAACACCCCTTACACTTATCCCTAACACCCCTCACCCTAACCCTAACACCCCTCACACTTATCCCTAACACCCCTCACCCTAACACCTAACCCTAACACCCCTCACACTTATCCCTACCACCCCTAACCCTAACACCCCTCACACTTATCCCTAACATATAACCCTAACATCCCTCACCCTAACACCTAACCCTAACCCCTTTCACACTTGTCCCTAACACCCCTTACCCTAACCCTAACACTCCTCACACTTATCCCTAACACCTAACCCTAACATCCCTCACCCTAACACCTAACCCTAACACTCCTCACACTTATCCCTAACACCCCTCACCCTAACCCTAACACCCCTCACACTTATCCCTAACACCTCTTACCCTAACACCCCTCACACTTATCCCTAACACCTAACCCTAACATCCCTCACCCTAACACCTAACCCTAACACCCCTTACACTTATCCCTGACACCCTCACCCTAACCCTAACACCCCTCACACTTATCCCTAACACACCTCACCCTAACACCTAACCCTAACACCCCTCACACTTATCCCTAACACCACTCACCCTAACCCTAACACCCCTCACACTTATCCCTAACACCTAACCCTAACATCCCTCACCCTAACACCTAACCCTGACACCCCTTACACTTATCCCTAACACCACTTACCTTAACCCTAACACCCCTCACTCTTATCTCTAACACCTAACCCTAACATCCCTCACCCGAACACCTAACCCTAACACCCCTCACAATTATCCCTAACACCCCTTACACTAACACACCTCACACTTATCCCTAACACCCCTCACCCTAACACCTAACCCTAATACCCCTCACACTTATCCCTAACACCCCTCACCGTAACCCTAACACTCCTCACACTTATCCCTAACACCTAACCCTTACATCCCTCACCCTAACACCTAACCCTAACACCCCTCACACTTATCCCTAACACCCCTTACACTAACACCCCTCACACTTATCCCTAACACCACTCACCCTAACCCTAACACCCCTCACACTTATCCCTAACACCTAACCCTAACATCCCTCACCCTAACACCTAACCCTAACACCCCTTACACTTATCCCTAACACCACTTACCTTAACCCTAACACCCCTCACTCTTATCTCTAACACCTAACCCTAACATCCCTCACCCGAACACCTAACCCTAACACCCCTCACACTTATCCCTAACACCCCTTACACTAACACACCTCACACTTATCCCTAACACCCCTCACCCTAACACCTAACCCTAACACCCCTTACACTTATCCCTAACACCCCTCACCCTAACCCTAACACCCCTCACACTTATCCCTAACACCCCTCACCCTAACACCTAACCCTAACACCCCTCACACTTATCCCTACCACCCCTAACCCTAACACCCCTCACACTTATCCCTAACATATAACCCTAACATCCCTCACCCTAACACCTAACCCTAACACCCCTCACACTTATCCCTAACACCCCTTACCCTAACCCTAACACTCCTCACACTTATCCCTAACACCTAACCCTAACATCCCTCACCCTAACACCTAACCCTAACACTCCTCACACTTATCCCTAACACCCCTCACCCTAACCCTAACACCCCTCACACTTATCCCTAACACCTCTTACCCAAACACCCCTCACACTTATCGCTAACACCTAACCCTAACATCCCTCACCCTAACACCTAACCCTAACACCCCTTACACTTATCCCTGACACCCTCACCCTAACCCTAACACCCCTCACACTTATCCCTAACACACCTCACCCTAACACCTAACCCTAACACCCCTCACACTTATCCCTAACACCACTCACCCTAACCCTGACACCCCTTACACTTATCCCTAACACCACTTACCTTAACCCTAACACCCCTCACTCTTATCTCTAACACCTAACCCTAACATCCCTCACCTTAACACCTAACCCTAACACCCTTCACACTTATCCCTAACACCCCTTACTCTAACACTAACAACCCTCAAACTTATCCCTAACACCTAACCCTAACATCCCTCATCCTAACACCTAACCCTAACACCCCTCACACTAACACACCTCACACTTATCCCTAACACCCCTCACCCTAACACCTAACCCTAATACCCCTCACACTTATCCCTAACACCCCTCACCGTAACCCTAACACTCCTCACACTTATCCCTAACACCTAACCCTTACATCCCTCACCCTAACACCTAACCCTAACACCCCTCACACTTATCCCTAACACCCCTTACACTAACACCCCTCACACTTATCCCTAACACCACTCACCCTAACCCTAACACCCCTCACACTTATCCCTAACACCTAACCCTAACATCCCTCACCCTAACACCTAACCCTAACACCCCTTACACTTATCCCTAACACCACTTACCTTAACCCTAACACCCCTCACTCTTATCTCTAACACCTAACCCTAACATCCCTCACCCGAACACCTAACCCTAACACCCCTCACACTTATCCCTAACACCCCTTACACTAACACATCTCACACTTATCCCTAACACCCCTCACCCTAACACCTAACCCTAATACCCCTCACACTTATCCCTAACACCCCTCACCCTAACCCTAACACTCCTCACACTTACCCCTAACACCTAACCCTAACATCCCTCACCCTAACACCTAACCCTAACACCCCTCACACTTATCCCTAACACCCCTTACACTAACACCCCTCACCCTAACACCTAACCCTAATACCCCCTTACACTTATCCCTAACAGCCTTACCCTAACACCTAACCCTAACATTCCTTACCCTAACACCCATCTCACTTATCCCTAACACCCATTACCCTAACCCTAACACCCCTTACAGTTATCCCTAACACCTAACCCTAACATCCCTCACCCTAACACCTAACTCTAACACCCCTTTACACTTATCCCTAATACCCCTCACCCTAACACCTAACCCTAACACCCCTTACACTTATCCCTAACACCCCTCACCCTAACACCTAACCCTAACACCCCTCACACTTATCCCTAACACCCCTCACCCTAACTCTAACACCCCTCACACTTATCCCTAACACCCCTTACCCTAACCCTAACACTCCTCACACTTATCCCTAACACCTAACCCTAACATCCCTCACCCTAACACCTAACCCTAACACCCATTACACTTATCCCTAACACCCCTAACCCTAACACCTAACCCTAACACCCCTCACACTTATCCCTAACACCCCTCACCCTAACCCTAACACCCCTCACACTTATCCCTAACACCTAACCCTAACATCCCTCACCCTAACACCTAACCCTAACACCCCTTACACTTATCCCTAACACCCCTCACCCTAATACCTAACCCTAACACCCCTTACACTTATCCCTAACACCCCTCACCCTAACACCTAACCCTAACACCCCTCAAACTTATCCTTAACACCCCTCACCCTAACCCTAACACCCCTCACACTTATCCCTAACACCCCTTACCATAACCCTAACACCCCTCACTCTTATCCCTAACACCTAACCCTAACATCCCTCACCCTAACACCTAACCCTAGCAACCCTTACACTTATCCCTGACACCCCTCACCCTAACCCTAACACCCCTCACACTTATCCCTAACACCCCTCACCCTAACACCTAACCCTAACACCCCTCACACTTATCCCTAACACCCCTCACCCTAACACTAACACCCCTCACACTTATCCCTAACACCTAACCCTAACATCCCTCACCCTAACATCTAACCCTAACACCTCTCACACTTATCCCTAACACCCCTTACCCTAACCCTAACACCCCTCACACTTATCTCTAACACCTAACCCTAACATCCCTCACCCTAACACCTAACCCTAACACCCCTCACACTTATCCCTAACACCCCTCACACTTATCCCTAAAGCCCCTCACCCTAACACCTAACCCTAACACCCCTCACACTTATCCCTAACACCCCTCACCCTTACCCTAACACCCCTCACACTTATCCCTAACACCTAACCCTAACATCCCTCACCTTAACACCTAACCCTAACACCCTTCACACTTATCCCTAACACCCCTTACTCTAACCCTAACAACCCTCAAACTTATCCCTAACACCTAACCCTAACATCCCTCATCCTAACACCTAACCCTAAC
The DNA here is from genome assembly GCA_027410445.1 of Discoglossus pictus. NCBI lineage: Eukaryota > Metazoa > Chordata > Amphibia > Anura > Alytidae > Discoglossus > Discoglossus pictus. The sequence goes on from CM050168.1 coordinate 133,679,640, forward strand.
ACCCCTCACACTTATCCCTAACACCCCTTACACTAACACCCCTCACACTTATCTCTAACACCCCTCACCCTAACACCTAACCCTAATACCCCCTTACACTTATCCCTAACGGCCTTACCCTAACACCTAACCCTAACATCCCTTACCCTAACACCCCTCACCCTAACACCTAACCCCCTCACCCTTATCCCTAACACCACTCACACTTATCCCTGTGTCTCTTCTCCCCTTATCATCAAGGGAGGGGGAGGATGATGAGGAACGGGGGAAGAGACACAGGGAAGGATGATGAGGGAGGGGGGAAACACACACATGGGAGGATGATGAGTGAGGGGGTAAAGAGATACAGGGGAGGGTGATGAGGAACGGGGGAAAGAGACACAGGGGAGGGAGATGAGGGAGGGGGGAAGAGACACAGGGGAAGAGGATGTGGGAGGGGGAAAAGAGACACAGAGGATGATGATGAGGGAGGGGGGAAAGAGACACAGGGGAGGATGATGATGGAGGGGGGAAGAGACACAGGGGAGAATGATGAGGGAGGTGGGAGGATGATGAGGGTGGGGGATAAGACACAGGGGAGGGTGATGAGGAAGGGGGGAAAGAGACACAGTTGAGGATGATGAGGGAGGGGGTAAAGAGATACAGGGGAGGATGATGATGGAGGGGGATGTTAGGTTATTTATGCCCTTTATGGCTTAAAACCAGACTCTGCATCAACTATGTAATTTTCCGTGGGAGTTTTGACATGGATCCCCCTCCGGCATGCCACAGTCCAGGTGTTAGTCCCCTTAAAACAACTTTTCCATCACTATTGTGTCCAGAAAGAGTCCCTGTGGGCTTTAAAATCCGCCTGCCCATTGAAGTCTATGGCGGTTTGCTGGGTTCGCCGGTTCTCAAAAATTTGCGGCGGTTCGCGAAACGAAAATTTTATGTTTGCGACATCACTATCTATGAGGTAAATTGTTGTTATACTGTAACTGTATTGTAAAGTATTGTCTTTAATGTTCTGTCTATAACATACATGCTACACTTCAATAGATTTCTGGTCTTTTCTTACTTTTTTTTAGCTCTGCAGATTTTAACACTGATTATACAGAGACACAAATAACAAAGGACAGCCAAGTAGGCGTAACCATTGGATATACAAGAACATCCACCTGTGTACCCTTATTGCGATAATTGTTATGTACAAATTTATCACTATGAAAAGGTGCTATTAACTCTAGATTGTTTTTCATTTATTTTGGATTTCTGTTTATATCAGTAAAACAGAGCAATACTTCCTTTGATGAGAAATAATTCTATTAATGGTGAATTTCTCAGTCTCCGATTTAAAAAGAATAAAATTACCCAAAACATAAATCTTCAGTTGCATTAAACAATATTACATGTGCATATATTGTTATTGCTGGAATGATCCAGTAATTACTGAGCCTTTCATCAAAAATGATTATAATAAAAAATGATTATAATAGAAATGTATTATATAATATTATGTAATATTATATTGGTATCCATAATCAAAAAAATGTAGTGTGATGGTGCAGATATATCCCTGCAATGTATATATACATGTATAAATCCACTCATTACTATCAAGATATACATTTTCTCCATGAATTTTCTATATTTATTAAGTCACATGGAAAATCTTATTTATCACATCATTGTGGATAATATAAAAATGTAATTTTGTTTTTCAGTATAAACTGTATTAAAAAACAATAATTGCAATGATCACATATTTCCCAACATTGTACACATAATTACTATAAAATATATGCAAACATTATATATAATACACAGTATATAAAATAGTGTTATATATATTTATTTCTTTATAATATAATCTTTAACAAAATCTTTAACAAAATTTACATTTGTAATAGATTAAAATATATAATAATAAAACATATATAACATTTTATAAAAATATTTAAATTAAATATGCGGGTAAAAAACATAATATTTTTTAAAAACTTATAAATGTAATGCTTCCATATTTTTATCCAGAGATTGTTTCTTGAGGGCATGTAACAATAATATTTTACAAGCTGTAATCCCTCTAATTTTCTTATCTTCAGGTTTTGTGGGTTGATGTTCTAATAATCGGGTACTTAAATGTATGGTTATAAAGGGTTTGTGAATTTTCTTACTGTACTCTGCTTTTTTGAGAGCCTTTGTTAGAATCAAAATGAAAAAAGATCAGGGTTCATCAAGGGGAAAAAATAAGAATAAAGATAAAAAGGTACAGACAAAAGGGGATGATAATTCCCCCCCCTCCTTCCCCCAAGAAAGTACAAAAAAGAAAACCCTAACATCTTCTCAATTACAAATGGATTTGTCCATGGAGAATTTTGTTTATAGTAAGATGGGGAAATGCACCAATCCCAATGTTGGGAAAGGTGCAGACCCCATGAGTGAGGAAAGTGGAATCCTCACTTTAGATTCCATAAGAAATCTGTTTAAAGACTTTCAAACTCAGTTGAGAAATGATATCTTATTAGAAGTTTCTAACAACACTAAAGCAGTTAACTCTTTGTTTGATAGGATAAACCATCCAGAAGTAGCTCAAGAGAATATTATTACAGTCAATCAGACAATAATAACACACATATCTTGTTTAGAGATAGAAGTAAAACTACTTAAACAGAAAACATGCAGACTCAAAGATTTATTGAGAAGAAATAACTTGAGAATGCGAGGAATTCCAGAAAAGATCTCTCCAGGTGAATTACATGAATATTTAAGTATATTTTTCAATTCCTTGATTACCACAGAAAAGCAAGGTGATAATATGATAGATAGGGCACATAGGATTCCACTTCCTAGAAATTCAAATTCAAATAGTCAAATTCCTTTTTTTTTCAACAAATAATTTTTACTAAAAGTTGAGAGACTAAGAAATTTGAAAAACCTTATGAAAATATTCATATTTTTCCGAATTTCTCTAGCGAGACATTACAAAAAAGAAGAGAATTTGGTAAAGTTACTAAAACACTGATGAGAGATAAAATTGCTTATAGATGGAGTTATCCAGTTAAATTAATCATACTAAAAGAAGATTAGAAAATAATAATAAATACTCCTCTGGAAGGTGATTTTTTTTTGGAGAAATGGGAAATACAATTGGAACATTTATGGCTCTTGTTTAGAGCAGTAAGAAGGATGTAGGGAGTGAAGAAGGAGAGGGGAGTGAGAAGCGGAAAGGAAAAATAAAGCAACTTATTTTCATGTTGGGACTTTATGCTTGATGGTTTTCTTTTTCGTTTTTTCCATACCTCCATCTCTCTTTACACCGAGTAAAAGTATGGGACAGTTTAAAATAAAATAGATTTCAAATAGTAGTTATTTAGCATGAGGATGAGGATGGGGGGTTGAGGTTGAGGAGGGGGGCTGAGCAGAGAGGTTGAGGAGGGAGGTTGACAAGGGTGTTAAGGAGGGGGTTGAGGATGAGGAGGGGGGTTGATGATGGGGGGGGATTGGATGAGGATGGGGGGTTGAGGATGAGGAGGGGGGTTGAGGAGGGGGGTTTAGGTTGAGGAGGGGGGTTGAGGAGGGTGATAAGGGAGGGGGAGGGAAAGAGAAACAGGGAAGAGGAGGGGAAAGAAACACAGGGAAGGGAGAGGGGGAAGAGACACAGGGAAGGGAGAGGGGGAGACACAGGGGAGGGAGAGGAGGGGAAGAGACACAGGGGAGGGAGAGTGGTGAAGAGACACAGGGGAGGGAGAGTGGGGGAGAGACACAGGGGAGGGAGAGGGGAGAAGAGACACAGGGGAGAGAGGGGGGACACAAGAAAGGGACACAGGGCACACAAGAGGGGGACACAGAGGGCACAAGAGGGACACAGGGGGCAGCACATTTCCCACCCTCGGCTTATACTCAAGTCACTACGTTTTCCCAGCATTTTGTGGTAAAATAGGTACCTCGCCTTATACTCAGGTCGGCTTATACTCGAGTAAATACAGTATATGTTTACACAATATCAATCATTAGTTACACACATCAATGAATTAGTTAGATATATTCTCATTGTAACTCAATTATACGTAATATGAATGGGATGGTGAGTGGGATTGTGGATGGAAAGAGTATTTAGCCCTTAATATTTAAATAGTCTACTAGTAGAGACAGTGTTCGTGCCACAAAGACTGGTCATAGTCTCCCATTTTTAGACCAGTTTTTATTAAATATGACAGTATTAAAGCAAACATACAGTCGGGAGAGGAAATGTTTCTGTATATCTGTAAATGTTTATTTATGTATGTTTTTCTTATTAATGTAAAAAGGTGCAAAGGTATCCTGACTCCAGATAAGGAAATATGTCTCAGTTTAAGTCTCATAGCAATAAGGAGATGTTTTTTTTATTTTTATTTTTATTATGAATTTAGAAAAATACATCTGATGCAAACAATAATGCAAGAATACAAAGAAAACATATATATATATATATATATATATATATATATATATATATATATATACATATATATATATATATATATATATATATATATATATATATATATATATATATATATATAAAGAACTAAAAAAGACATTCATCCATACCCACATACATTCTACCCATACAACAGGAAATACTGAACCCGAATAAGAACAGATCATACAGGAGGGATTACAGAATATATGTAGATTTATACCTTAGTTGCCAAAAACGGATTCCATAAAAGCTGCTTAGATGCTAGATTCTTATTCACTGGGGCTATCATTTGACAATTTCACATCAAATCCCTGTTGTGGCTCACTGTATTTTCAATTTCACTTCCAATATTTAACCAGAAGCGATTTTATTATTAGTGAAATATGGGAAACCAAACACTTTTCGTGAGGTACAATTGCATCCAGTCCAAAGTGGAACAGAACAACCTGGGGGGTACACGGGATTTCCTTTCCAACCAATTTGGATAGCAGGGTACAGTAGTAGCTCCAGAAGGTGTTTACCTTTTCGCAGTCCCACCAAATATGCATAGCTGAACCCATTTTCCCACAGCGCTTCCAACATAGTGGTCAGTTTTTCAATTCAATTCTGTTCATGGCTATCGGAGTAAGATACCAGCGCTGACCCAACTTAAAAAATAGTTCTAGGTATGAAGACTTAATAGAAGAGCATTTGATCAGGCTAAATATCTTGGACCAGGAATTATTATCCAATGTTAGTTTTAGATCCAATTACCAGTCTAGTATGCTTTTAGATTTAATGAATTTACATCTATGCCTTTAATCAAAAACTTTTCCATTTCATATTTTCTTTCAATATTTACATGTCTGTAACCACTTTTATTTAACATTACAGATACTGACCTAAACTTCAGCCACAATGATTTATTTGTCCCATTTTTCCTTTGAAATAAATCCAGATCCATCAGGGAACCTTCCATATATAAGACCTCCACCTGATTAATCTACATTGTTTTAGAGATGTAATAACCAAATTGCTTTGTAACGTACACAGGTAACTTATAGGAGCAGCTAAGGAAGGAACATGTGATAAAAGCATTTTAATTCTATTTTTATACCAGAATATGGTCAGGGAAATTAAACACCTAGGAAGTGTACTCCGGACCTTCAGATCTATCCTTGGAAGCCAAAGCAAATTTTTAATTGAGAAGTCACCCAGTAGGTCATCTTTGAGATTTCTCCAGGCCTTCCTCCTGTCTGGGAGGTTCTAGCTAATCACATGATATATCGTAATAGCATCAGGCAGTTCTTTTATGGAAGGAATCCCCAAATCACCCTTTTCAAATTTTTTGTTAGATATATTTTTTTAATTCTCACTTTTTTTATTTAGATACAGTATATATAACTGTATCGAACTTTTTGTATTGAGTTAATTACGTATAAAGGTATTCTTTCTGGAAGGCATCTAAATAAATATGTGTATTATTATGTATCTAATGTGTATTATTATTTCTTTCAAGTTATCGTTAAAAAAAATCTTTAAATTAAAGGTAAATTTGATCCCTAAATGAGAAACAGAATTTGATCTCCAATTATAATTATAATGATGTAACAGTAATTTTTCGTGTCAATATTTATACCGCTACATAACATATCCTTCTTAGAGTAGTTGATCCTGAAATTTGAATTCCTCCAAATTCTGATAATATTTGATGCATTCTATCACATGAACCTTCTGGGTTGGTCAAAGTGACTATAATGTCATCTGCATATAGCATAATTTTGTACTCACTATTGACTATTTGTGCGCCTACATTCTTGTCCCTCCTGATTATTAAAGCCAATGGCTCTATAAAGAGCAAACATAATAGGTGGGATAAGGGGCAGCCCTGACGAGTCCCATTGCTGATGTTAAATTTCTGTGACGCGTATCCTGGGCCTACCATACAAGCTTTAAAGTTGGTATAGAGGGCTTTGATTGTTTTAGTAGCAAAATCCGCTAGGCCGAACTTCAACAATATGGCTTCCAAGAATTCCCAACCGACCCTGTCAAATGACAGGATCAGTATGGGAAGGCTTGTTTTTTTGGCATAGGACATTATATCTATTAGACGCCTTGTGTTATCAGTGGCCTGTCTCCCCTTAAAAAAATTCGGATTGATCCAAATTAATCAACTTGGGATTTACCCCATTCAGCCTATTTGCTAGTAACTTAGAATATAGTTTTGCATCTGCATTTATCAATGATATTGGGCTGTAGTTTACAATCTTCTGGATCTTTTCCACATTTCAAAATATTTATTATTTTAGCTTCCACGAATTCTGGAGAGGCTCTCCCTAGATTTTTTATTTTGTTAAACATGTTATTATTATTTTGTTAAAGATGTTGACTTAATTTGTTTATAAAATACTAGTAACATAATAGTTTGAAACCATCCAAGCAAGGAGCCTTATTCTTTTTACCCACCATAATTGCTTCTTCTATTTCCAATATTGTGAAATCTTTTATTCAAATATTTTTAATCATCTTTATTAATCGAGGGAAGATCCCATAGATCCAAAAATATATCTATATTATTTTTGTCTATATTGCCATTAGTCGAATATGTTTCTATATTGTATAACAACCTATAGAATTACATGAATAGATCACCTATTTTATCTGGATGGGTATATTTTTTATTATCTATTCCCTTTAAACTCAATATTTTGTTTTGAATATGCTGCTTTTTTATTTTCCTAGCCAGGTATTTCCCTGTTTTGTCGCCCAGCAAAAAATGGGATTGTCGATATCTCCAGATCAGGTTGTCTGCCTGGTCCTGCAGTATTTTTATTATCTTTAGGTTGATTTCATTTATTTGTATCCCAATATCTTTGCTGCGCGACAATTTATTCTGGCGTTGTTATTTCTCTAAATCTATATACAATTGCCATAAGGGTTCTCCTCTTTGTTTATTCAGTGCTGCTATACGGGAGATCATTGATCCCAGAATCACCGATTTCTGAGCGCACCACAACACTGTGGCGGATTCAACTGAGTTTTTATTTACCTTGAAAAATTCTTTAATTTCTTCTTTCAAGAAACTTATAGTTTCTGATTTCTTGAAAAAGATTGTGTCTAATCTCCAATTAGACTTTTTTTTTTAACTTCAAATGACTCATCTATTTTTAAACTTATCATAGAATGATCCGACCATGGAGTTAGATGTATTTCTACTTCATTAATTTTTCTCAGTGTTTGGAGGTTCACAAAAAAATTATCTAGAATCGAATAAGAGCCAAAACGCTTTGAATAAAAAGTTAAATCTTTTTCATATGGGTGCAGTATTCTCCAAGGGTGTAATAGATCTTAACTAGATGTTTCTTTTAAGAAGTCTCTTGTTAACTTTTCTATTTGAACTTCTGATTTCCTTTTCCACTTCCCTGTTCTATCTAAAGACTGATCCATCACCATATTGAGTATAAGTCACCACAGATACAGATTAACCCTCTCTTAACTCCATTGATAGCTTTCAGCATTTTCTTAAGGAAGCATATTTGATTCTTATTAGGGAAATATAGATTCACCAGGGTTATTTATGTGTCGTTGATGAGGCCTTCCCATATAATATATCTACCATGAGTATCAGTTTGTCTATATCAGTTTCCTCTTGGACTCTCTTGTTGAAAATAATTGAAACACCCCTTGCCTTATTATTATAAGTGGCATCTAGCTTTATATTGAAATTGATGTTATTCGTGTAACGCAATACCTTACTTCTCAAATGTCTCTCCTATATACAAAGAACATCTGCTCTGTTTTTATTGTAATTCATTGTAATTCATAAATGCTAATTTTCTTTTGGTAGGGGAATTGAGACCATTTACATTATGGGACAAATTTGTATCACCATCTAGAAAGAAAAGCAAACTCTTAACTATATACTCAGTCTTTACTAGGTTTTTATCAATGATTAAGATCCACCTCCAATTCCTTTTAGCATTTTACTAGTTTTATTGTGTTTATTTCCCATTTTTTTCTTTGTCTTAAAAAAAATGTAATTCGAACATCTCCCACATTCTCTCATCATCCAAATATACAAATACAATCCAGAAATTACTTAGAACTATGTACATTTCTGAAATACAGGGCTTATACGCCAGTCTATAGAAATTGTACAAGAATGCCATATGCATTCTGCAGTTGGAGATCGGGTATATAAAAGAATCATGCAAAAAAACTAAACCAGCGGTAGTCATCCCTTGTTAGGGTTTCCGTTCATTTCCTCATCTATTCTCATTTTATATGAGTAGTGGTCTACTGTACTTTCCTCTAAAACTATAAACTAAGAAGAAATTTTAATATAAATGTCCTAAAATTCTGTCTATATGAATGGGATATCCATATCCTTGTGAAAGTTTAGGTGTTATTCTTCATGTTTTCATGCTCTATCCTACTTTTATTTTCTCCTAAGTGAATTATTTATCATATTCCTCATGTAAAGAATAATTTCGGAGGAAGAAAAAAAAGAAAAAAAACTTATTATCTTATGTTTTAAAAATAGTGAAAAAATATATGTAAACTACTTTCTATTGGTTTTACCAAAAGAGACTACCTGTCTAAATTTTTCCCATTCACTTTTGTGTGATATTTCATACTTAACCACAGTGTACTACCTTTTAACAACTATATATTTTCAACTAGTGAATTACTCTGTGATTATAATCCCCAATTTGTTACTGTATTTACGGAGGAGAAAATAATAAGTAGGATTCTTTATTTCCATACTTATATCCTCATTTTTCTCTAGTTTTCAGTGTGTATCATCTAATATCGTCCCCTTAAGAGTTTATTTAGCAATTTCCCACTCTGAGGCCTTAAGTGCCAATTCTATTTTCCTATTCATGCTATCAGAAAGTCCAGCTGTTAAGTTTAGGTTCTGCAACAGGGCCAAAAAAACATGGAATGAGTTGGCTTTATGCCGGGTTGAATTTCTCAAGATTAAAAGTTCTGATGGTGATTTCTACTTACCGTATATACTCAAGTATAAGCCGAGTTTTTCAGCCCTTTTTTTTAGGCTAGAAAGGGCCCCCTCAGCTTATACTCGAGTCACTCTCCCCACCGTGTCTCTCTAACCCCCCGTGTCTCTCTAACCCCCCTGTGTCTCTCTACCCCCCCATGTCTCTCTAACCCCTATGTGTCTCTTTCCCTCCCCCCATCTCTTCCTTAACCCCCCTCCTCATTATAAACCCCCTCCTCATTCTCCCTCCTCAACCCCCCCTCCTCAACCTAACCCCCCCTCCTCATTCTAACCCCCCCTAAATACCTCCCCCTCTCCCCTCACTTACCTGCTTCTGCTCCGGCCTCCGCTCCTTGACCCGGCGCGCATGTGACGTCACATGCGCGCCGCGTCATTAGCATATACCGGGTGCCGGCACTCGGTATATGCTAATGACGTGACGTCACATGCGCGCCACGCCATTAGCATATACCAGGTTCCGGGTCAAGGACCGGAGGCCGGAGCAGAAGCAGGTAAGTGAGGGGAGAGGGGGAGGTATTTAGGGGGGTTTAGGTTGAGGGGGGTTTAGGTTGAGGAGGGGGTTGAGGAGGGAGGATGAGGTGGGAGGTTGAGGATGAGGAGGATCGGTTGAGGGGGGGTTAAGGTTGAGGAGGGGGGTTGAGGTTGGGGGGTTGAGGAGAGAGAATGAGGATGGGGGTTGAGGATGGGGGGTTGAGGATGGGGGGTTGAGGAGGGAGGATGATGAGGGGGATTGAGGAGTGGCGTTGAGGAGGGAGGTTAAGGCGGGTTGAGGTTAAGGAGGGGGGTTGAGGAGGGGGTTGAGGATGAGGATGGGGGGTTGAGGAGGGAGGATGAGGATGGGGGGTTGAGGAGGGGGGTTGAGGAGGGAGGTGGAGGAGGGGGTTGAGGATGGGGGGGTTGAGGATGGGGGGTTGAGGAGGGAGGTTGAGGAGGGGGTTGAGGATGAGGAGGGAGGTTGAGGATGAGGAGGGAGGTTGAAGATGAGGAGGGGGTTAAGGATGAGGAGGGGGTTGAGGATGAGGAGGGAGGTTGAGTATGAGGAGGGAGGTTGAGGAGGGGGTTGAGGATGAGGAGGGAGGTTAAAGGAGGGGGTTGAGGATGAGGAGGGAGGTTGAGGATGAGGATGGAGGATGAGGAGGGAGGATGAGGATGAGGAGAGAGGATTAGGAGTGGGGTTGAGGAGGGTGATAAGGGAGGGGGAAGAGACACAGGGAAGGGAGAGGTTTGAAGAGACACAGGGAAGGGAGAGGGGAGAAGAGACATGGGGGAGAGAGGGGGACACTAGAGGGGGACACAGAGGGCACAAGAGGGACACAGGGGGCAGCACATTTCCCACCCTCGGCTTATACTCGAGTCACTCATTTTACCCAGTATTTTGTGGTAAAATAGGTGCCTCGGCTTATACTCGGGTTGGCTTATACTCGAATATATACGGTATATCTAATTTCTTCTCTCCTCAAGATCTGAGTTATAGTACTGTACTCTTTTCTTTTTGCCAAGGTATAAGCTGAGATATCTGAAAAAAACTTAATTTTTTCATAAGGAGGGTCCATGTTTCTCCTGCCATAACTGGCCTTTACTACTTTTTCCTTATAAAGTGGATAGTGAAATCTCACAATAATATCTCTGGATATATGTTTATCCAGGCTTTTCGGGAGTGGAATTCTATGTATAGCATCTAACTTGCCATCCTCTATTGGAAGATCTGGGACCATTTTTTTAAACATCTCACATATTTCCTCAGGTCTATTATGTTTTCTGAAATCCCTCTAATACATAAATTGCTTTTTCTTGAGCAGCCTTCCATATTTCCCATTTTATTACTTAGTTCTTCAATTTAATTTTCTAATGATGTAATGTATTTTAATAGCACATTATTATCCTCTATTAATTTATCAAATTTAGTTTCAACTGTTTCTATTTTTATGTTGACTTCTATGATTGATTTGGAATTTTCCAATATCTGATTTGATAAATCTGACGTGATGTTTTGTTGAAACACCTGTAAAAGTTCTTTGTGCAAGTTATAAGATCATCTTTGTGCAACAAGATTTCTCCCTCAAGGGATGACTGAGATTCTTTTCCCAGAGATATATTGGGTGATTGAGCCAATAATGATGGCTCCCCTTGGGAAAGTTCAAATATGAAAAAAAGTTTGTAGCTTTGGAATTTCCTGCTCTTTTATCTCATATTTTTGATTTATTTGCCATTACTGACTTTTTGTTTTGACATCAGGAAATGGGAAACACTGCATAGGGGAAAGATGTTATTCAAACACCTGTGTGTATTGGTTTTTATTAAGGAACAAGATTTCAAGTTGAATATTTAAAGTCAGACTTGTAATATTTCTTGTTATCTTTTCCTCCTTTTCCCTTTTTTTCTTTTTTCCCTTTTTTTCTTTGTTCTTTTCTGACTTTCCCCCTTGGGATTAGACCAGGGTTTCCTCTGCCCAGTATATGAGGCAGCCTTTATATCCCTTGTATCCTGAATACTTCTCTTTCCCCACTTCACCCTCCTTAACAATTTTTTTTTAACAGTTCGCTTTATCACATATATAGTTGTGAGCAATATGGGTTGTTGCTAACGCTTGCGGCTTGTGTAGTCTATGGCGCTCAACCCTTCATCCCCATACAACTTAAGCAGGGAGCTCTGAAGGCACTCACTGCGCTGGTGGAGATTAGCGCCGTAGGTACTCATCCCTATGACCATGCACGACTTAGGCAGTGAGCGCCAAAGGTGCTCACTGCTCTGTTGGACCCGTGGAACTAAATCTCAATTTCACCATTTACAATGCGAGACCCATAGCAGTTTAAAAAAAAAGCGCAGAAAAAAAACTGCACAGTATATGAGGCAGCCTTTATATCCCCCTTTTATCCTGAGTACTTCTCTTTCCCCACCTCACCCTCCTTAACACACTTTTTTTTAACAGTTCGCTTTATCACATATATAGTTGTGAGCAATACGTGTTGTTGCTAACGCTTGCGCTGGTGTAGGTGAGCACCGTAGGCACTCATCCCTACGACCCGCCCAACTTAACCAGTGAGCGACGATTAGATATATTAGTTGTGAGCAATACGGGTTGTTGCTAACGCTTGCGGGCAAGGAGAGCCAAAGGCACTCCTTGCGCTGGTGGCGGTGAGCACCATAGGCGCTCATCCCTATGACCCCGTACAACTTAGGCAGGGAGCGCCGAAGGTGCTCACTGTGCTGTTGGAGATGAGCATCATAGGCGCTCATCCCTAAGACCCGAGAAACTAAATCTCAATTACACCATTCAAAATGCGAGACCAGTTTGAAAAAAAATGCGCAGAAAAATTACGACCTGTAACACCTGCAAAAAGGAAAGCAGCACTTAACAAAAAAAAAATACGACCCGCAGCACTAAGAAAAAAAAAAAATATGAGGTCAAAAAAATATAAAGTTAACAGCCGAACCGTGCACATACAAAAACAACAATAACACCACCAAAATAAACAAAAATACAAAACAAACACCACTCACAGCACGGGGGGACAGGCACAATATCTGGGTGTCAGGTTGCACGACAATTTAACCACAATTTGTCGAGTTTCCACACATGAAAATTGTCTAAGTAAGAAAAAAAATGTCGGACGGAAAAAACGAAAATGACGCTACACGACCCCTAAACACGCAATACATCGCCAAGCACATAAGACTTTTACACAGGTATAAAATACACTATTAGGGACAACGGAAAATGCTTACAACTAATAACATTACCCTTACAAAATGCAGAATTACACAGCTAAACAAACGGTTTGCCCTTGCGCATTCAGCCTATTTACATGCACACTTCACACATTGCTGACACTTACAACTCAGGTCAGTAACAGTGCAAATATACATTGCATGCTGCAGGACAATCAAAAGAGAATGTTAGCTCTTCAGGATATTGATTGCTGGATACATTAATTACAAATAGGTAAAGTATATTAATTTATTATTTCATTGATTCATTGATTAGCATTAAAAAATATATATTAGAAAAAAAGAGGACCAGGAGAGAGAATCGCCATGAGCCACAAAGACAATTAGCACGCCCCTTGCAATGACTGACAAAGGTGCTTAGACCACCAAAACTACACGAGCGGAGAGCCTCGCAATGAGCACTGAAGGCGCTCAGCGCGGGGCTCACGATCAGTGCATTGGGTGCTCAGAGAACCAAAAGTAGAGCAGAGGAGAGGATCGCAATGAGCGCCAAAGGCGTTCAGCACAGGGCTCACAATGAGCGCCGAGAGTGCTCAGAGGAGCAAAGGTACATGAGGGGAGAGGTTCACAATGAACGCCATAGGCGCTCAGCACAGGGCTTGCAATGAACGCCGAAGGTGCTCGGACGACCAAAAACCTTACTTTGTGTGCCAAACAGCATTCCCAGCCTTACAACTTTATTGACCGTCATTTTTGACGGGCAAGTTGCTAGTATAACAATAATAATAAGGATATTCACAATTCCCTTATATGCAAAAAAAAAGGAAAATGAAGACTTATCTTAGCCCATGTGTAGTCATTTTGGTAGGGATATTGCAGGATCCTTCCCTGTAACCCTCTGATTTTTGCAATGCACTAGACGGCTCTGTTGTCGTAGGAGAGGCTGCACTCCAATCTGACTCCTGTCTCTTTAAGCAGGGGTGGTATGTTGTTAATCCAAACCTTTGCCTTATAACTTCATTTAGGCCGCCTTCTAGCTCTCTGGATGCCCAGGGTTTGCCGATATTTCCGGCTCCCCAATTAGCCTCCCAAGGTGTCCTCCCGCAGGGCTGGATGTCTTTCACAGAGATAGGACACTCTTTGGCCGGACCTCTACAACAGATGAAGTTAGCTCAGGGTTTGGGGTAAAACATACATCAGTTCACCATTCTTTTGGGGAAGCGGTCTCACCCTACCTCCATGCTTCTTAACACCAGCTCATGCTGGTGGTTGAGCCATTTCCAGTCACACCCCAAGATCAGACATTTTCTTTGTTGTTTTTCAGCAATGGGGAGATGTGAGGTAATAAAAGTAAGATTTGAATTTGGGGTAACTTTACTATGTGTTAAGCAGGTAGTCTTTAGAGAGATCTATTGAAATGTCTTCTTCCTTAAGTATCTTTTCACAAAAAGTGAAAGGTCTTAATTCTCCATGCAAGAGACATGCTGACATGAACTTTTTCTAGAAAGAGGGTGCAGATGCCATCTGTATCCAAGAAACTCATTGGATCAGAGGTAGACAGCCCAATCTGTCGAACAGAACTTTCAGTTCTTGTATTAATTCTAGCTTTAAAAATACTTCAAGAGGAGTGTCTATGAGGTTTAACAAAAAGAATAATGTAATAACTCAACATGTCGAAAATGACTAAGAGGGTAGGTTTATAATTTGGATTGGCCAAATTAACAACAAACTAAATACTATTGCCAATTTATATGCACCCAATGTAAATCAAAATGTTTTTTGACAAAAATGTTAACGTTTATTTATAAAATTAAAATAGGCTGTTTGGTGTTATGTGGAAATTTAAATATGTGTTTTGATCACACATTGGATAGGAAATCTGGAGACAAACCAACTCCAGATTTAGAGACTAAAAGAAGGCCAAAGAAATTTGATGAGACTTTAACCAAATTAAACCTATTTGATGCATGGAGAGTTACCCCTCCAGGAGAGACTGATTACACTTTCTTTTCTAGTCGACGGAAAGTTTACACTATAATCAATTTTTTCCTGGTAGAACTGGCTCGATTAGGTGAAATGGTAAAGACAGAAATTAGCCCAATTATATGATCAGATTGTGGACATATTAAACTTTTTTTGAAAGGATCCACCACCTATAATATGAATCAATCTACAAGAATAGATGCAAATCTCTTTAAATCCCCTAAGAATAGAGAAGAAATGTAAAAAGAAATCGAAGATTTCTTTCAACATAATGAAAACTCGGTTTCCTCAAACATATTAGTATGGAACTCTCAAAAAGCCTACATCGGAGTACATTTGAAATCTTGTGCTGTTTATAAAGTAAGAGAATAGAGCACTCCTTTGAGAAAATTATATATAGATTTAAATAGATTGGAAATAACTAATAACATTTCTCCAGAGCAGGGGATGATGCTGAAAATGTCTACTATACAAGCACAAATTAAAAAAATCCTTCAAGCTCAAGTTGACAAATTTTTTTGGCTATTACAACAAAAGTATTACCATTTAGGAAATAAAGCAAGCTTATTGCTTAATCTAATTAAAAATAAAAACATTATAAAAGGATTCAGGGATTGGTTGATAAAAATGGAAGTTCAAAACACAATCCTAAGGAAATGGGTGAGATCTTTGTAGATTATTATAGATCATTATACCATTTAGAAGACAACCCTAATTTCCTCAAACCCTCTAGAGATATGATTTCCAAATTCTTGGAGAACTTAAATCTCCTCAAATAAACAACAGAACAATTTGAGATTTTTGAAGAAGACAACTTGGAAAAAGAAATAGAAATGTGTGTGAATTCTATAAAGAATAATAAAGCCTGTGGCTCTGATGGGTTTCCGGGTAGCTATTATAAAAAAATTTTTAATCTTTAGTAAAACATATGAAAAATACCTTTAATGAGATAAAAACAAGGGGTAATGCTCCTAAAGAGATGCTGGAGGCAACAATTATAACCATTCTTAAAGAAGGTATAGACAAATCTATTTGCACAAACTATTGTCCAATTTCATTACTAAATATAGATATAGAAATGTAAGTTAAAATCTTAGCCCTACGATTAAATCCGATTCTGCACCAACTTATAGATCCAGATCAAACTGGATTTATAATAGCAAGACAGGGCCCAGATACTGTGCGTAAATTGATAGACATCTTGGCATATTCTACAGTAAAGAAAAAATCCCAGTAACAGCGGTGGCATTAGATGCTGTAAAAGCGTTGGACCGCATTAACTGGGAATTCATTGAACTGACATTGCAAATGTTTGGGTTTGGCAGGTTTGGTTCTAAAGGGATAATGTCATGTCGAATGTTTCTGCACACGTAACAGGACTGAGTTTCAGGTCAGATTCATTTAATATAAAAAATGGTACAAGGCAGGGTTGCCCCATGTCTTCATTGATTTTTGATCTATGTATAGAATCATTGGCATTTCTGATAAGAAGGAATTTGGGGATAAAAGGTATAGAGTGTGGCAACATTGAATCAAAGATATCTTTGTTTGCAGATGATGTAGTAGTGATGTCAGACCCAGTAAAATCAATAAAACATCTTCTAACTACAATTGATGAATATGGCAACCTTTCATACTACAAGGTTAATTCTATAAAGACAGAAGTATTACGAATAAACTTGCCCCCAGAAGAATATTGGAAGCTTAAAAAAGAGTCCACCTTAAGATGGGAACAGAATAGCATAACCCACTTAGGGATAACTTTTACCCTAAATTGAATTACACTGATGGAAAGTAATTTAGCTAAATTATATGTACCAATAATGAGCAAGTTAAGAGAATGAACTAGTTTAAATCTGTATTGGGCAGGTAGGCATTAAAATGTTTATCCTCCCCAAAATATTGTATATTTTAAGAAGTATTCCTTAATAGCCCCCGAAAGACTTAATTAAAAAAACTACAGCATACTCTGATTTTATTAATAAGGGGCGAAGAGCCAAAGTAAGTGGAGATACTGTTAAAAAAAGGTCTAAGTACGGAGGTCTTGCCGCCCTTAATCTCTCCAACTATGTTGGAGATGTAGAAAATGCTCCCAAATTTATCTAGATTGAAACAAAGTTTTTCCAAAACAAACAACTGGATCAGTTAATATGGGGTAAAGAAATTCCATTGAGGGACATGGAGAAAATGCTCCTTGTGATTAAATCTTGCTTAAAGGCCTGGTACAGAATTAACAAGAAAAGGAATTTGGTACCATTTCCATCACCAGCGATACTGTTTCATAGGTTATATCAATTAAATCCTACACTACAGGTAAAATCGAATTTATGGAACGTGAAAACATTGGTTGATATTTATGTTAATGGCAACTTTAGACCATTTGAAGAGTTAGTATTCAAAAATAACTTACCTAGATCGTGTTGGTTACATTACATGACACTCAAACAGTTTGTATCCAACTCTGACTATAAAAATATATTTTAGTATATACTTCTTTTGAAAAAAGGTGCCTGATAGCTACAAATACTTTCTCAATTTCTAATTGCCATAAATTTTTAGATGAAAGCAAAAGGAATTATAAATCCTTCGGTATGAATAAATGGGAAAAAGATCTTGGTTTAAAATGGGAGAGAAAAGACTGGTTTAAGGCTTGTGTAACGACTGAAATTAATATAAAGTGTATCTCTTTGAGAGACCAATTTCAAGGTCCTTCATAGATGGTATATGGTCCTAAACTTTTTGAACAAAATTTATCCTAGATACATATTGGAGAGGCTGCGTGGAGAAGGGCACACAGCTGCATATGTGGCGGCTATGTGATAAGGTTAAAAAGTTTTGAAGCATGTGCCTATATCAGTTATCGATAAAAGTTAAACACAAAATCTCCCCCCCACCCGGGTTTAATTCTCTTCCATATTTTTCCGGAGGATATAGATTGGGAAATTAAAAGCATTCTAGTACATATCCCCCTAGTAGCGAAATGGTTGATAGCCCTTAATTGGAAGAAAGAAGCTTTAACTAGCTGGAATGAAATTAAAACAACCATATCTCGCAATAGACATATCAAATGGACTACCTAATATTTAGTGCTGATCCTAAAAATAGAGTCACAACGAAATTGGCTTTTTGGGATGATTACATAAATAATCTTCCTTGTTTAAGTTATTGAGCGGTACATTACCTTTGCACCTACATTTTTTACTGTATTGTCTATATTATGTTTTCCTTTATTTTTTTGTTTATTTTATTTTTTTCTGTAAATGTGTTTTCTCTCTGTAGATTTTTCTGATTTTCTGATTTTTTTGTATGCAGTGTAAAACTAAAATAAATATTAAATAAAATGTATAAAATTTTCATATTTAAGATCTTAAAATTATATTCAATGATTATATAAACTCTCTGCAACTCTCTTAGGGGTGTTAGGTTAACAGGTTTTAGGGTTAGGGTTCTAAGGGTTAGGGTTAGGCTATGGGGTGTAAGGGTTAGGGTTAGGCTGTGGGGTCCAAGGGTTAGGGATAGAAGGGTTCCTGGTGTAAGGCCATAGTACTTGCGCCCTTTCGTTGGTGCCCATTTGTCTTCCACTTTACAACTGCGCGCTGCTGTGGGCACACTGTTCATGGTGCTCTGCTGTCGGCGCACTGTTGTCGACGTGCATTTGGCATTCGCGCTAAAGTCGGAGTGCCAAGATTCACACAATGTTTTGCTGGAATATCTTTTTTGCTGCATCTATTTTTCATATAAAACTGACTCATGATTAAAAATTATCTTCCCAGCCAACCATTTATAAAGTGGTCCTGCCAACGTTTACAACTCTTGAGCAAATTTTCAATTTAAAAAAACATGGAAGGGTGTTTCATCAGCTGTATGGAATTATAATGTTAATACATTGTCTCTTTTTATACCCCATGCAAGATCAATTTTGATAGTTACTTAAAAAAAATTATATTTTTTGTGATACATTTTTTTAAATTATTAATTATAAAAACATTTTCTATTTTCTAAAATAATTTGGGATTTTCTTATCGTTAATCAAAATGTCAATGGAAATCTATTTTAAGTTATATTCTCTGATTATTTTTTCTAAAATAATGTATTGGAATGGGGTTGTAAAAGCATAAGGTTGAGTTAAAACCAATTTTGCCCATTTATATTTTTGAAAGATACTACATGATAAACTTGCTTAACATGCAATCATCATAATGAAGCTCTCTCTATCTTTAGGTCAAAAGCTAAATATTTAAAACTTAAAAAGTGTTTTATGTCTGAAAAAATATTTCCTCCATTTATATTTAATTTTTTTGAGTTCCATAAAACTACAAAACATTCTCTAATAATTATTTTTAAATATAAAATACGTTGTAATAAAACCATTGAGACATTTTTCCTTCAAAAGAATGTTTTCTAAAACTCTAAAATGGTATATTCTTTTTTTTATTCTGTTTAAAACGTCATCCAAGTTTTCATTACTTTTAAATTTAAATTTCATTACATTTACTTTTAAAATTTTTGTAAAATGTATCCCTAAAATTGTAAAATTATCTCTTAAGATTTTAACTTTTATATCTCATTTACTCTTCTATTCTCCATAAAACATATATTCAGATTTTTTTAAATTCATTTTATAACCTGATACTTTACGAAAATGTTGCATTATTTTTACCCGATACTTTACAGACACAGCATCCTTATACACCACAGTTACATAATCCATATATGCCATACACTTAACTTGCAGACAATCACCTCCATGAACATGCATACCAAGGGCCTCATTCTATTATCGGCCGTAAATCGGCCGTAAGGCTGCGATTCCTTGCGGGGGTTCAGTTAACTCGAGATTCTATTATACGGCCCCGCAAGGATCTCATCTTACGGCCGGCCGCATATCTTGGAACCGGCCGTAAGCTGTGAAATATAAAAACGCAAAAATAAATTCAAGCCTGCACTGTACAGCTCTGTAAATGCTACGGATCATATTGGGGGACATGAGGATTAAAAGGAACCCACTCTCAAGCTTGCACATCTGCCCAAACCCGAGTTCAAATTAACTGTTTATTTTCCGGCTGCGGCGTGGGTGTGTCGGAGGTGCTCCAAGCACTCTGGCCTTTTTACATGGATATTTTACGGATATTAAAAATAAAATATTTTACGGATTTGAGTACAGGATAATTATGTGCTATTTTTTCTAACACCTAAAATCCCTTTATAGTCTTCTCAAAGTGCAGGATGGCTTTATTTGAGCTATTTTATGTGTTTAATTGGTGCTAGCGGGACCTCTTTCCTGCAAGTAAGCAGCGGCTCGCTTTTAGCCTTGCAGAGAGGTTTCCCGGAGCAATTGAATTGCAAATCTCTTGCGGCCGTTTTAGATCAAAGGCTTTCCTCCGGCGCGATCGGCCGCAAGAGATAGCAAGGCACCGGCCGCAAGCCTGCCAGAGTCCCCGGCCGTAAGGGAATAGAATAGCAGAATAGCTTGCGGCCGGTCCTTGCGGCCCCGCAACGGCTGGGGCCGCTAAGAGAATGAGGCCCCATTTATTCTTTCCTCCACTTTCAGAAAACATAAAAGTGGTTTAGTTACTAGGATAAATAAAATGTAGGACAAAAGACAACCCTTTGTTTAACCTATGTTTATATTTCCTGTTAAAAAAACATTTACAGAGATAACACTTTTATTATTTTCATACAATAACTTAAATTTCTTCTTTATGTTTGTAGGTACACTCATCTATCTAAAAACTTTAAATAAAAATGCAGGGGACTCTCTTTCAAATGCTTTTTAAAAACCTCCTGATAAAATTGCTAAATCATTTATTTTTTCTTTAAAAGCATTAAAGATACAATCTATCAATTAACGTACATTTTGTGTTATACTTCAACCAGATTCCACTCATACCTGGTAAGAACCAATTCTATTTTTAATCCAATTTTTTGTCTAGTCGATAACATTTTTGCATATACTTTATAATAAATATTTAACAGAGTAATTGGATGCCAATTTTTTTTTATTTTCCTTTTCACCTTTTTTTACACATTCTTTCCAAGATAATGGCAATTTTAATTCCAAAGCACAAATCTTAAATAAAAGTAATCAATAAAGTTCATCTTTTATAATATTACAAAAAGTATTATACAATTCAATAGAGTTTCCATCTTTACCAGGAGATTTTCTATTTTAAAACTTTTGGTAACTTCTAATTTTTCTATTATTAAAATCTTTAGATACAAATGTTTGGTCATTTTTATTAAAATAAGTATTTAAAAAATGTAAAAAATGTTTTTCTAAAGATGTATTTGTTTTTCTGAAAGAAAATAAATCTGAATAAAAATTATGTTTTTTCTGTCTAAAATCTTTTCATTTATTTGATTCACCACTTTTTTTAAATTTCTACTCTGAAATAAAAAATAATTGTCTTACATTTTCCTCTTATTTAGCAATTGCTAGTATTTGTTGTCTTATTTGTAATTTATAGAACTAAAAAAAAGAAAGAACACCCTTGTTTCTATTGATATATACCTCTTAAAAAGAAAATATCAATTCTCACACATTAGATAAGGGAGGCAGAGATAGAAAATATAAGATTTATTGATATATCTTAAAACCATAAAATTAAACTACGGCGAATAAAAATTATTAGAAATTACACTCTGTTGAAACTATCCCACAAATAATAAAATGATCAATAATATTGCAACCAATCAATAATATAGCAGCAAGGAGTTATTGTTAATACATAAAGTGTATATTTCTATCCAGAGAGCTTGTTCTATTAATCTTAATCATAAAAAACACAAACAATAAAATTAATATACCATTAAATAATCTATTTATACCTAAGTTGTGCAAAAATTATGATGTTTTCTATTGATATATTAACCAATTATTATAGTGTTCTATAACACCCAATACATTGTATATAAAAAACAATCACATTAGAAAACATAAAATAAGAAATATAATATAATATAATAATCAGCATATAATATCTAACTGTAAATCAAAACCAGATACTGAATAAATCCCACAAATCCAATTGGTAAAAAGTTATATTGTAATAAATTAAATCCACCTTAATATATATATCCCCAGATCATAACCTATAATGAGTACGATTTCTAAATAACAAATGTTGGTAGCGAAAAATGGTACTCTCCGGTTCTTAGGTATCAATTCAAATATTACATAATTAATAATATAGAATAAGGCTAGACAGAAAAAGACACCCATAATTCTCAGTACGTCTCCCCTCAAAGAGATTATGAAATAGCGGCCAATTGTTATAAAATAATTTTTATTGAAACATAGTTAAACACACCAAAAAAAGAAAAGAAAAACCACATTGTTTAAAAACAGAAAATAACAATATCACCTTCGTTCACATAAACATATATCAATACAGATAGAGAATTGTCTCTGGACATTGATATTTTTGCATGATAGACTGTTATTGCACAAGTCACTTTCAAATCTTTTTTGGATTAATTCTCCTTAGTCACTTTAATATGCCTTTTCATTGCTGTATTTAAATGGAAGGAATACAACATTATTTTATATGCATCACTTATCTGTATGTCACCATTATATTGGAGATATGTTATTAATTTCTATTTTTATATTTAATTACGTTTGTATATATTATTTTGTATATTAACTTATATAATGTATTTCAGTGCTGATTACATATATAATTTGTGATTAATATTTATAACTAAATTATTAATAGCACTTGTCACTTTGTCACGTCACATTGTATTAACTTACCTAACCATGGTTGGATATATTACTTTATATATCAGGTGATTGCTATTTGTTAACTATATTATTATTATTATAGTTTATTTATAACTCGCCGACATATTCCGTAGCGCGGTACATATATTAGGTTCAGACAATGATAAATAAAGATTAACATTTAGCAAAAGAAGGAGGGCCCTGTCTTTGAGCTAAGAATCCAATGTCCATGGTGAATTCCCAAAGTACTTAGGATTGAAACTTTGCAGACTTACAATCTAAGGTATATTATTTATTACGTATACAAGTTACATATTTTATATAATTGAAATTACTGGGCTATATTTGATTTATTGCATAAGCAGATTATTATTGCAGCAAAAAATTTTAGATGTATTTTATTACAATCAGTCTATCTGTTTTGATATATATATATTTATGTGGAAGACGGTGTTATTGTTGTTTTATGTTTTTAAACAACATTGTTTTTCATTTATTTTTAAATCTCTTTGAGCGGAGCCATGTACTGAGAATTATGGGTCTCTTTTTCTGTCAAGCCTTATTCTATGTTTATACACTCAGAACAGTACTTGGTGACAAAACATATTATAGTTATAGTGGAAATAATTTAATTCATTATAAAATAAATAAATAAATAAATAAAACCAAGTGTCTCACTTAAGGTTTCTCTCCAAATCTAGAGCCTCATCAAATTAGTTATCTCGGTCCTCACAAAAGGCATTTTTTTGGACCGAATCCCTCGCAGCCTGCTTTGCGAGAGAGCTATGGTGTCAAACGCAGCCTTAAATCTATGAGGTGAATCTTGCACCTCGGAAGAATCACTACGGGCACAAAATGTGCTAGCAAGGGATCCTAAAGCCTCTACTTGCTGCCTCTGAGCAGCCCGAGACAGCCGTGTGATGCTCCCCACTGCTCCCTAAACACATCCCCATGCTGCATGGGTCCCTATCAGGACCCCTGCCGTCCCCCCCACATTAACCCTTTGCAGCAGGGGTCCCCAATCTGAATAGATCAGGCCCCCGCTGCATTTCAAAGATTTAAATTCCCCGCCGTGGCTCCTTAAAGGGCCCGCGGCACACAAATTTCCTGCCTCACGGGTCTTTAACCCCAGGCAACTAAATTTAACCCCATACCTCATGGGGGGCAATACAGACCCCCATAAGCACTTAATTAACCCTATAACTCATGGGGGTCAATACAGACACCCATAAGCACTTAATTAACCCTATAACTCATGGGGGTCAATACAGACCCCCATAAGCACTTAATTAACCGCACAACTCATGGCGGTCAATACAGACCCCCATAAGCCATTAATTAACCCTGTCATTCATGAGGGTCAATACAGACCCCCATAAGCACTTAACCCTATAACTCATGGGGGTGAATACAGAGCCCCATAAGAACTTAATTAACGCTGTCACTCATGAGGGTCAATACAGATCCTCATAAGCACTTAATTAACCTTGTCACTCATGAGGGTCAATACAGACCCCCATAAGCACTTAACCCTATAACTCATGGGGGTCAATACAGACTCCCATAAGTTCTTAATTTACCCCATAACTCATGGGGGTCAATACAGACCCCCATAAGCCTCTATTTAACCCCATCAGTCCCATAAGGGTATATTATGAACCTTATGGGCCTGTTAAAACCCCAAGAGACCATCATGGCACTAACTACAAACACTACACTGCACTATAACCCCCAATAAACCATTAAATCTAAACGAAACCCCCTCTACACTAATCTATTAACACTTACACTAACTACCAACACTAACTACCTACCCCCTAATAAACCCCCCCACCACTCTAATTACAAAAAATAAAAAAAACGAAGTCACAAAAAATAAAAAAACCTACCTTACAAAAATAAAAAAAAACTAATTCACAAAAAATAAAAAACCTACCTTACAGAAAATAAAAAAACCTAACTCACAAAAAATAAAAAAAACTACCTTACAGAAAATAAAAAACCTAAGTCACAAAAAATAAAGAAAAGAACATTACAGAAAATAAAAAAATACATTACAACCACCCCACCACTACAGAAAAAAAATAATAATTACACACCTGAAAAGGAAAGACATACACAATACAATACATACAATACAGTACAATACAATTCAATACAATTCAATACATACTGTACAATACAATACATACAATACAATACATATAATACAATACATACAATACAAATAAAATGAAATACAGTACCCTCTATCTATCTAACATACCATCTATTTAATATACAATGCATCCTAACAATCTAAAATACATGTTCCTATCTACAGTATATACTCGAGTATAAGCCGACCTGAGTATAAGCCGAGGCACCTATTTTACCACAAAATACTGGGTAAAATGAGTGAATCGAGTATAAGCCGAGGGTGGCAAATGTGCTGACCCCTGTGTCCCTCTTGTGCCTTCTGTGTCCCCCTCTCTCTCCTGTGTCTCTTCTACCCTGTCCCTTACTTGTGTCTCTTTCACCTCTTCCTTCCCTGTGTCTATTTCCTCCCGCTCCCTTCCCTGTGTCTCTTCCCCCTCTCCCTTCCCTGTGTCTCTTCCCCCTCCTCATTCTCAACCTCCCTCCTCAACCCCACTCCTCATCCGCAACCTCACTCCTCAACCCCACCCCACTCCTCATCCTCAACCTCCCTCCTCAACCTCCCTCCTCATAATCCCTCCTCATCCTCAACCTCCCTCCTCAACCCCTTCATCCTCAAACCCCTCCTCCTCAACCCCCCATCCTCATCCTCAACCCCCCATCCTCAACCCCCTCCTCAACCTCAACCCCCTCCTCAACCTCAAGCCCCCTCCTCATCCTCAACCCCTTCCTTAAACTCCCTCCTCATCCTCAACCTCCCTCCTCATCCTCAGCCCCCCTCCTCATCCTCAACCCCCTCCTCAACCTCCCTCCTCAACCTCAACCCCCCCATCCTTAACCCCTCTTCAACCTCCCTCCTCAACCTCAACACCCTCATCCTCAACCCCCTCCTCAACCTCAACCCCCCCATCCTCAACCCCCCTACTCATCCTCCCTCCTCAACCTCAACCTCCCTCCTCAACCTCCCTCCTCAACCACCCTCCTCAACCTCCTTCCTCATCCTTCCTCCTCATCCTCATCCTCCCTCCCTATCCTCAACCTCTCTCCTCAACCTCTCTCCTCAACCTCCCTCCTCATCCTCCCTCCTCATCCTCATCTTCCCTCTTCATCCTCAACCTCCCTCCTCAACCTCAACCTCCCTCCTCAACCTCCTTCCTCAACCTCCCTCCTCAACCTCCCTCCTCAACCCCTTCCTCAACCTCCCTCCTCAACCTCAACCCCCCCATCCTCAACCCCTCTTCAACCTCCCTCCTCAACCTCAACCCCCCCATCCTCAACCCCCCTCCTCATCCTCCCTCCTCACCCTCAACCTCCCTTCTCAACCTCCCTCCTCAACCTCCCTCCTCATCCTCCCTCCTCATCCTCATCTTCTCTCCTCATCCTCAACCTCCCTTCTCATCCTTAACCCCCCTCCTCATCCTCAGGCCCCCTCCTCATCCTCAGGCCCCCTCCTCATCCTCAGCAACCCTCCTCATCCTCAACCCCCTCCTCAACCTCCCTCCTCAACCTCAACCCCCCCATCCTTAACCCCTCTTCAACCTCCCTCCTCAACCTCAACACCCTCATCCTCAACCCCCTCCTCAACCTCAACCCCCCCATCCTCAACCCCCCTACTCATCCTCCCTCCTCATCCTCAACCTCCCTCCTCAACCTCAACCTCCCTCCTCAACCTCCCTCCTCAACCACCCTCCTCAACCTCCTTCCTCATCCTTCCTCCTCATCCTCATCCTCCCTCCCTATCCTCAACCTCTCTCCTCAACCTCTCTCCTCAACCTCCCTCCTCATCCTCCCTCCTCATCCTCATCTTCCCTCTTCATCCTCAACCTCCCTCCTCAACCTCAACCTCCCTCCTCAACCTCCTTCCTCAACCTCCCTCCTCAACCTCCCTCCTCAACCCCTTCCTCAACCTCCCTCCTCAACCTCAACCCCCCTCAACCCCAACCCCCTTCCTCAACCTCCCTCCTCAACCTCAACCCCCCATCCTCAACCCCCCTCCTCATCCTCCCTCCTCACCCTCAACCTCCCTTCTCAACCTCCCTCCTCAACCTCCCTCCTCATCCTCCCTCCTCATCCTCATCTTCTCTCCTCATCCTCAACCTCCCTTCTCATCCTTAACCCCCCCTCCTCATCCTCAGGCCCCCTCCTCATCCTCAGCAACCCTCCTCATCCTCAGCCCCCCTCCTCATCCTCAGCCCCCCTCCTCATCCTCAGTCCCCCTCCTCAACCTGAACCTCCCTCCTCAACATCAACCTCCCTCCTCAACCTCCCTCCTCATCCTCCCTCCTCATCCTCAGGCCCCCCATCATCCTCAGGCGCCCCTCCTCATCCTCAGCCCCCCTCCTCATCCTCAACCCCGTCCTCAACCTCAGCCCCCTCCTCAACCTCCCTCCTCAAATTCAACCCCCCTCCTCAACCTCCCTCTTCAACCTCAACCCCCCCTCCTCAACCTCCCTCCTCAACCTCCCTCCTCAACCTCCCTCTTCATCCTCATGCACCCTCCTCCTCCTCAGGCCCCCTCCTCATCCTCAACCCCCTCCTCATCCTCAGGCCACCTCCTCATCCTCAGCCCCCCTCCTCATCCTCAGCCCCCCTCCTCATCCTCAGTCCCCCTCCTCAACCTGAACCTCCCTCCTCAACATCAACCTCCCTCCTCAACCTCCCTCCTCATCCTCCCTCCTCATCCTCAGGCCCCCCATCATCCTCAGGCGCTCCTCCTCATCCTCAGCCCCCCTCCTCATCCTCAACCCCGTCCTCAACCTCAGCCCCCTCCTCAACCTCCCTCCTCAAATTCAACCCCCCTCCTCAACCTCCCTCTTCAACCTCAACCCCCCTCCTCAACCTTCCTCCTCAACCCCCCTCCTCATCCTCAACCTCCCTCTTCATCCTCACGCACCCTCCTCCTCCTCAGGCCCCCTCCTCATCCTCAACCCCCTCCTCATCCTCAACCCCCCCTCCTCAACCTCAACCCCCCCTCCATAACCTGAACCCACCCTCCTCACCCTCATCCCCCTCCTCCTCATCCTCAAACCCCCTTCATTCTAACCCCCCTCCTCATTCTAAAACCCCTCATACTACCCCTCTAAATACCCCCCCCCCCTCTCCCCTCACTTACCTGCTCACGCCTCCGCTCCTTCCGGGTCTTGAGTGGCTCGCATTTGACGTCAAAGCATTAGCATATACCGGGTGCCGGGGAGAGGGGGAGAGGGGGGGTATTTAGAGGGGTAGTATGAGGGGGGTATTGAGGATGAGGAGGGGGGAGGGAAAGAGACACCGGCGGGGTTAGAGAGACACAGGGGGTAGAGAAACACGGGGGCGGTAGAGAGACACGGGGGGTAGAGAGACACAAGGGGGGGTTAAAAAGACAAAAGGGGGGGTTAGAGAGACACGGGGGGAAGAGTGACTCGAGTATAAGCCGAGGGGTCCCTTTTTAGCCTTAAAAAAGGGCTGAAAACTCGGCTTATACTCGAGTATATACAGTATCTAATATACAATAAATCCTAACTACATACAGAAACCCTAATTCTAAGCTAATATAAAATAATTAAGACCACTTACCTTGTAGGTGTCCCTTCAGATCACCAACCTAGGAAAAAAAAAATGAGTGCAACACATTAGCATAAAATAAATAAACATTATACACATTCTAAATATTCTACTCACCTTTCCAGGATTTCCCGTCCTTCTTCTTTTCTTCTTCTCCGACGAGGCCCTGTTAAAAAAAACAAATTACGCTAATACAATATACATATAAACATAACACAACATAAAATAAACATAATATACATTGTACTTACCTCTCGCAATATCCCCGGCCTCCTCCTCTTCTGCCCCGCCTTGGCCCTGGAACAATCCACACTCTAAAAAAAATAAAAAAAATAATGGAGGTCCGAACTCGCAGACCTCCCTGATGCTGTCTATCAAATTCAGCCAATCAGAAGACGCCAATGTGTGAGCCAATCAGAAAGGGATATACACCAGAATCCCACTCTGATTGGATAATGCACCTGTCAATCTTTATTTAAACCAATCAGAAGGCTTTATTGCCATCAGCCAATCGCAATGGGATACACCCCCACCCACGGGGCATTGGTTGAAGACATCTGCACCTTCTCATTGGCTGTAATACTGACTGACATTGACAACAGCCAATCAGAAGGCGCAAATGCCTTCAGCCAATCACTCCGTGGGGGTGTATCCCATTGTGATTGGCTGAAGGCATCTGCGCCTTGTGATTGGTTTAAATAAAGATTTACAGCTGCATTAGCTAATCAGGGTGGGAATCTGGGGCTGTATCCCTTTCTGATTGGCTCACACATTGGCGTCTTCTGATTGGCTGAATTTGATAGACAGCGTTTTCAGCCAATCAGAAGCCGCCATTGCCAATTTTCTTCCGGAAAAGGCTCTAGGAGGCTCATTAGCGTTGGGGTGGTCTCTGAGTGCGGAACTCTGTTAGTTTTTTGTTTTTTTTAGAGAGCGGATTGTTCCAGGGCCCTGCCTGGACAGAAGAGGAGGAGGCCGGGGACATCGCGGGGAGGTAAGTACAATGTATATTATGTTTATTTTATTTTGTGTTATATATGTTTATTATATTAATGTAATGTGTTTTTTTTTAACAGGGCCGCGCCGGAGGAGAAGAAAAGAAGGATGGGACATGCTGGAAAGGTGAGTAGAATATTTAGAATGTGTATAATGTTTATTTTATGTTAATGTGTTGGACTAATTATTTTTTTTCCCCCCAAGGTTGGTGATCTGAAGGGACATCTACAAAGGTAAGTGGTCTTAATTATTTTATTTTAGCTTAGAATTAGGGTATCTGTATGTAGTTAGGATTTATTGTATATTAGATAGATAGGGAGATGTATTTTAGATAGTTAGGATTTATTGTATATTAAATAGATTGTATGTTAGATAGATAGGGGGTATTTCATTTTATTTGTATTGTATGTATTGTATTGTATGTATTGAATTGTATCGAATTGTATTGTATTGTATTGTGTATGTCTTTTCTTTTCAGGTGTGTATTTTTTTTCTGCAGAGGGGGGGTTGTCATGTATTTTTTAATTTTCTGTAATGTTCCTTTTTTTATTTTTTGTGACAGTTTTTTTTTATTTTCTGTAAGGAAGGATTTTTTATTTTTTGTGAATTAGTTTTTTTTTATTTTCTGTAAAGTAGTTTTTTTTTATTTTTTTGTGACTTAGTTTTTTTTTTCCTGTAATTAGAGTGGTGGGGGGTTTATTAGGGGGTAGGTAGTGTAGGTAGGTAGTGTAAGTGTTTAATTAAGAAGAGACTAGATCAGTGTAGAGGGGGGTAGTTTTGATTTAATGGTTTATTGGGGGTTATAGTGTAGTGTTTGTAGTTAGAGTCATGATGGTCCTTAAGGACCGTCATGGCACTTATGTGGTTAATGTTATGGTTTTAACAGCCCCATAAGGGTCATAATATACCCTTATGGGACTGATGGGGTTAAATAGAGGCGTATGGGGGTCTGTATTGACCCCCATGAGTTATAGGGTTAATTAAGTGCTTATGGGTGTCTGTATTGACCCCCATGAGTGACAGGGTTAATTAAGTGCTTATGGGGGACTGTATTGACCCACATGAGTTATAGGGTTAATTAAGTGCTTATGGGTATCTGTATTGACCCTCATGATATATGGGATTAATTAAGTGCATATGGGGGTCTGTGTTGACCCCCATGAGTTATGGGGTTAATTAAGTGCTTATGGGTGTCTGTATTGACCCCCATGAGTGACAGGGTTAATTAAATGCTTATGGGGGTCTGTATTGACCCCCATGAGTTATAGGGTTAATTAGGTGCTTATGGGGGTCTGTATTGACCCCCATGAGTTATGGTATTAATTAAGTGTTTATAGGGCTCTGTATTGAACCCCATGAGTGACAGGGTTAATTAAGTTCTTATGGGGGTCTGTATTGACCTCCATGAGTTATGGCGTTAATTAAGTGCTTATGGTGTCTGTATTGACCCCCATGAGTGACAGGGTTAATTAAGTGCTTATGGGGATCTGTATTGACCCCCATGAGTTTTAGGGTTAATTAAGTGCTTATGGGGGTCTGTATTAACCCTATGAGTTATAGGGTTAATTAAGTGCTTATGGGTGTCTGTATTGACCCCCATGAGTGACAGGGTTAATTAAGTGCTTATGGGGGTCTGTATTGACCCCCATGAGTGACAGGGTTAATTAAGTGCTTATGGGGGTCTGTATTGACCCCCATGAGTGACAGGGTTAATTAAGTGTTTATGGGGGTCTGTATTGACCCCCGTGAGTTATGGCGTTAATTAAGTGCTTATGGGGGTCTGTATTGACCCCCATGAGTTTTAGGGTTAATTAAGTGCTTATGGGGGTCTGTATTAACCCCATGAGTTATAGGGTTAATTAAGTGCTTATGGGTGTCTCTATTGACCTCCATGAGTGACAGGGTTAATTAAGTGTTTATGGGGGTCTGTATTGACCCCCATGCGTTATAGGGTTAATAAAGTGCTTACGGGTGTCTGTATTGACCTCCATGAGTTACAGGGTTAATTAAGTGCTTATGGGGGTGTGTATTGACCCCTATGAGTGACAGGGTTAATTAAGTGCTTATGGGTATCTGTATTGACCCCCATGAGTTATGGGATTAATTAAGTGCATATGGGGGTCTGTATTGACCCCCATGAGTTATGGGGTTAATTAACTGCTTATTGGGGTCTGTATTTACCCCCATGAGTTACAGGGTTAATTAAGTGCTTATGGGGGTCTGTATTGACCCTCATGAGTGACAGGGTTAATTAAGTGAACATGGGGGTCTGTTTTGTCCCTCATGAGTAATGGGGTTAATTTTAGTTGGCCAAGGTTAATATTTTTTAGCGTGAGCCCTTTAAAATTTAAATGCAGCGGGGTCACGATCAGTTCCGATCTGTATCCCCCGCGGCAAAGGGTTAATGTGGGGAGGCTGCAGGGGTCCCTATGGACCCCTGCAGCAAGGAGTTAATATTAGGACACTCTATGAGTTACAGGGTTAATTAAGTGCTTATGGGTATCTGTATTGACCGTCATGAGATATGGGATTAATTAAGTGCATATGGGGGTCTGTGTTGACCCCCATGAGTTATGGGGTTAATTAAGTGCTTATGGGTGTCTGTATTGACCCCCATGAGTGACAGGGTTAATTAAGTGCTTATGGGGGTCTGTATTGACCCCCATGAGTTATAGGGTTAATAAGGTGCTTATGGGGGTCTGTATTGACCCCCATGAGTTATGGTGTTAATTAAGTGTTTATAGGGGTCTGTATTGAACCCCATGAGTGACAGGGTTAATTAAGTGCTTATGGGGGTCTGTATTGACCTCCATGAGTTATGGCGTTAATTAAGTGCTTATGGGTGTCTGTATTGACCCCCATGAGTGACAGGGTTAATTAAGTGCTTATGGGGATCTGTATTGACCCCCATGAATTATAGGGTTAATTAAGTGCTTATGGGGGTCTGTATTGTCCCCATGAGTTATAGGGTTAATTAAGTGCTTATGGGCATCTGTATTGACCCCCATGAGTGACAAGGTTAATTAAGTGCTTATGGGGGTCTGTATTGACCCCTATGAGTTATGGGGTTAATTAACTGCTTATTGGGGTCTGTATTTACCCCCATGAGTTACAGGGTTAATTAAGTGCTTATGGGGGTCTGTATTGACCCCCATGAGTTATGGCGTTAATTAAGTGCTTATGGGGGTCTGTATTGACCCCCATGAGTTTTAGGGTTAATTAAGTGCTTATGGGGGTCTGTATTAACCCCCATGATTTATAGGGTTAATTAAGTGCTTATGGGTGTCTCTATTGACCCCCATGAGTGACAGGGTTAGTTAAGTGCTTATGGGTGTCTGTATTGACCTCCATGAGTTACGGGGTTAATTAAGTGCTTATGGGGGTGTGTATTGACCCTCATGAGTGACAGGGTTAATTAAGTGCTTATGGGTATCTGTATTGACCCCCATGAGTTATGGGATTAATTAAGTGCATATGGGGGTCTGTATTGACCCCCATGATTAATGGGGTCAATTAACTGCTTATTGGGGTCTGTATTTACCCCCATGAGTTACAGGGTTAATTAAGTGCTTATGGGGGTCTGTATTGACCCTCATGAGTGACAGGGTTAATTAAGTGAACATGGGGGTCTGTTTTGTCCCTCATGAGTTATGGGGTTAATTTTAGTTGGCCAAGGTTAATATTTTTTAGCATGAGCCCTTTAAAATTTTAAATGCAGCGGGGTCACGATCAGTTCCAATCGGTAACCCCCGCGGCAAAGGGTTAATGTGGGGAGGCTGCAGGGGTCCCTATGGACCCCTGCAACAAGGGGTTAATATTAGGACACTTTGGGGGTCCCGATGGGGACCCCCAGCATACAGGGGGGTTAAGTTTAGGTGCCACGGCCGGGGTTGTTAATAGTTTGCCTCGGGCCCTTTAAGGAGCAGCGGCGGGGAATTTAAAAGTTGTAAATGCAGTGGGGGCCTGATCGCTGCCGATCGTGGACCCCCGCTTCCAAGGCTTAATGTGGGGGGGCTTCAGGGATCCCTATGGACCCCTGCAGCAGGCGGTTAATGGGGGGATACTTCAGGGGTCCCAATGGGGAACCCTGCATGGAGAGGGGTTCATTTTAGGTGCCAGGGGGGTAGTTGGAGGACCCCCTATGGCAGGTCTTATGTGTGGGACTGCCGCGGAGGTCCCGTTCAGGATCGCCGCAGCAATTGATGAGGTGCGGGAGACTGCGAGATCATCTCGCAGGCTGTTACTCCTCATGTACATTATCACAGTGTTCACACGGATTGCCCTGCTGAGTAGGTCACACGTTGCTCGCAGTAGGGCTAATTTAATAGCATCGTAACTTTCAGAAATTTGCAGTACCTAGGATTTAAGTAGAAGCCTCTTATCTATAAGGCGGAAATTTAATAAGGCTGCTAAGTTTTCCAATAATTAATAATATGTTTAAAGCAATTAGTGATAAGGTATATATAATAGCATACCAGAAAAAAAAAGGGGGGGGGGGAACAATGAAAAATAAAAATTACTTTATTTACAATGTTAGACTACGGCGCAAGAAAAATATTAAAAATAAATTAAAACTAATTAAAAATTTGTATGTTTCCCTTTGGTACTTTATACAGCTAGAATATAATATACGTCATGACCTGATGTTTAATTAATCTCTATTTTTGATATATATATCTATATATATATATTCTTCATTGATTGCGCTATTTGGGTTTTTCCCTATTCAATTTGAGAAGATTCAAATAAATATATAGAAGATATCTCCACCATTGTTCTTATATTACATATTACTTAAATTCTTATAAGTGATTTGTACCAAAATATTACCCTCATAGGCTGATCAACAAATCTATATATACCAGGAATTTTATTTTTCTTTGAAGGCTAGGTCATTCACGTTTGCTCTGTCTAAGGGATCAGGACTAGTGATGTCCTGAACAGTTCGCCGGAGAACTATTTGCGGCGATTTTCGCATGTTCGCGTTCGCCACGAACGGCGAACATATGCGCTTTTCGGTCCGCCCCCTATTCTTTATCATTGAGGAAACTTTGACCCTGCACATCCCAGTCAGCAGACACATTCCAGCCAATCAGCAGCATACACTGCCTTCCAGAGCCTTCCATCTGTATGACAGCCTCCATTTTAGAATCATTCTGTAGCTGCATTCGTGGAGAGAGGAGATATATTCTACCTTCTCTTTATTTAATAGGGAAATAGAGAGCCAGGCTGTGTAATTAGCTTTAACTACACACCTGAAGGACTCCTTTTATATCTGCTGCAAGGACAGCAACCCAAAAAGCCCTTTTTAGGGCTAGAACATCAGTTATTTTATTTTATTATTTTTTTCTGCTGATTTAATAGGGAAATAGATAGCCACGCTGTGTATTTAGCTTTAACTACACACCTGAAGGACTCCTTTAATATCTGCTGCAAGGACAGCAACCCAAAAAGCCCTTTTTATTTTATCTTATTACTTTTTTCTGTGTAATCTAATTGCATATGCCAGCCTGCTAGCATGTGTGTGAGGCCTATTGCATCTAGTCTGCCAACTTTTGCCAGTGCACAGTGACACTCATATCTAGTGCCACCGTAGTGTGCAGTGAAATAAAACAACCCTTTTTTTTACTGTAATTGATTGAATATCAGTAGCCTGCCTATAGGCGTGTGTGTGAAGCCTATTGCATCTAGTCTGCCAACTTTTGCCAGTGCCCAGTGACACTCATATCTAGTGCCACAGTAGTGTGCAGTGAAATAAAACAACCCTTTTTTACTGTAACCATATAAATATCAGTTGCCTGCTTAAAGGCGTGTGTGTGAGGCCTATTGCATCTAGTCTGCCAACTTTTGCCAGTGCCCAGTGACACTCATATCTAGTGCCACAGTAGTGTGCAGTGAAATAAAACAACCCTTTTTTTACTGTATCCATATAAATATCAGTTGCCTGCCTAAAAGCGTGTGTGTGAGGCCTATTGCATCTAGTCTGCTAACTTTTGCCAGTGCACAGTGACACTCATATCTAGTGCAACCGTAGTGTGCAGTGAAATAAAACAACCCTTTTTTTACTGTAACCATATAAATATCAGTTGCCTGCCTAAAGGCGTGTGTGTGAGGCCTGTTGCATCTAGTCTGCTAACTTTTGCCAGTGCACAGTGACACTCATATCTAGTGCAACCGTAGAGTGCAGTGAAATAAAACAACCCTTTTTTAACTGTAATCGATTGAATATCAGTAGCCTGCCTACAGGCGTGTGTGAGGCCTATTGCATCTAGTCTGCCAACTTTTGCCAGTGCCCAGTGACACTCATATCTAGTGCCACCAAAGTGTGCAGTGAAATAAAACAACCCTTTTTTTACTGTAATCGATTAAATATCAGTAGCCTGCCTAAAGGTGTTTGTGTGAGGCCTATTGCATCTAGTCTGCCAACTTTTGCCAGTGCACAGTGACACTCATATCTAGTGCAACCGTAGAGTGCAGTGAAATAAACCAACCCTTTTTTAACTGTAATCGATTGAATATCAGTAGCCTGCCTACAGGCGTGTGTGAGGCCTATTGCATCTAGTCTGCCAACTTTTGCCAGTGCCCAGTGACACTCATATCTAGTGCCACCAAAGTGTGCAGTGAAATAAAACAACCCTTTTTTTACTGTAATCGATTGAATATCAGTAGCCTGCCTAAAGGCGTGTGTGTGAGGCCTATTGCATCTAGTCTGCCAACTTTTGCCAGTGCCCAGTGACACTCATATCTAGTGCCACCGTAGTGTGAAGTGAAATAAAACTACCCTTTTTTTACTGTAATCGATTGAATATCAGTAGCCTGCCTACAGGCGTGTGTGTGAGGCCTATTGCATCTAGTCGGCCAACTTTTGCCAGTGCCCAGTGACACTCATATCTAGTGCCACAGTAGTGTGAAGTGAAATAAAACTACCCTTTTTTTACTGTAATCGATTGAATATCAGTAGCATGCCTACAGGCGTGTGTGTGAGACCTATTGCATCTAGTCTGCCAACTTTTGCCAGAGCCCAGTGACACTCATATCTAGTGCCACCGCCACCGTAGTGTGCAGTGAAATAAAACAACCCTTTTTTTACTGTAATCGATTGAATATCAGTAGCCTGCCTACAGGCGTGTGTGTGAGGCCTATTGCATCTAGTCGGCTAACTTTTGCCAGTGCCCAGTGACACTTATATCTGGTGTCACAGTAGCTTGCACGCATAGTACCACTAATCGTAAAAAAAATGACAGGCAGAGGCAGGCCACCCCGCAGGGGCCGTTGTGGTCATGGTGCTGTGATTCCCTTTGGCCCTAGAATAATGCCCAGTTTTCAGAGGCAACGTACCCTGAACTTGAACAGTTCTGAGGACATGGTTGACTGGCTAACACAGGACACCCAATCTTCTACAGCTTCCGCTCGGAACCTAGACGCACCATCCTCCTTCAGCTTAGCTTCGGGCACCTCTCCAGTTACCACTCGCCCGCCTGCCACCACCATCAACACTAGCACCACAGCCGCTTCACTTGATCCGTCAGCAGAGTTATTTACAGATCCGTTGGAAGAAATGAGTGATGCACAAACATTATTGCCAGAGGATGTAGATAACAGGGATATGTCCCAGTCAGGCAGCATTACACACATGGACGTACGGTCTGATGATGAGGATGATGATGTTGTACCCTGTGCTGCTTCCTTTGTTGAGTTGTCAGATACAAGTGAAGCGGTTGATGATGACGATGCGTCTGTGGATGTCACGTGGGTGCCCGCTATAAGAGAAGAAGAACAGGAGGAAAGTTCAGATGGGGAGACAGAGAGGAGGAGGAGACGAGTTGGAAGCAGCGGGAGGTCGTCGAAAGTAGCTAGTGGCACAGTCAGACAGCATGCATCGGCACCCGGGGTCAGCCAGACAGCACGCTAGTCAACGCATGCTTTTGCCACCACCAGAATGCCGTCATTGCAGAGCTCAGCAGTGTGGCAATTTTTTCGTGTGTCTGCCTGTGACAACAGTGATGCCATTTGCAACCTGTGCGAAAAGAAACTGAGTCGTGGGAAGTCCAACACCCACCTAGGTACAACTTCTTTGCGAAGGCACATGATGTCACATCACAAACGCCTATGGGATCAACACATCAGTACAAGCAGCACACAAACTCAAAGCCGCCATCTTCCTCCTGGTCCAGCATCTTCAGCCACATCAACCACTGCTGCCCTGCTTGCCCCTTCTCAACCATCCGCCACTCCGTGTCTCGCCCTGAGCAGTCCCTGCTCATCTGCCCACTGTCAGGTGTCTATCAAGGACATGTTTGAGCGTAAGAAGCCAATGTCACAAAGTCACCCCCTTGCCCGGCAACTGACAGCTGGCTTTTCTGAACTCTTACCCCGCCAGCTTTTACCATACATGCAGGTGGAGTCTGAGGCGTTCAAACAATTTGTAGCTATTGGGACACCGCAGTGGAAGGTACCCGGCCTGAAATTTCTTTGCACAGAAGGCAATCCCCAACCTGTACTTGATTGTGCAAAAGGAAGTAATGGCATCTCTGGCACACAGTGTTGGGGCAAGGGTCCATTTGACCATGGATACCTGGTCTGCAAAGCATGGTCAGGGCAGGTATATCCCCTACACTGTGCATTGGGTAAACCTGGTGACGGCTTCCAAGCATGGAATACGTGGCTCTGCAGAGGCGTTGGTGACACCGCCACGACTTGCAGGCAGGCCTGCTGCCACCTCCTCTACTCCTCCTACTCCATCCTCTTCCATAACCTCCTCGGCTGAGTCCTCTTCTGCTGCTGCTATGTCTTGCTCCACATCAACGGCACCCCCCCAGCTCCACAGGTACTATTCCACATCCCGGATACGGCAGTGTCACGACGTCTTGGGGTTGTCTTCCCTGAAAGCAGAGAGTCACACCGGACCAGCACTCCTGTCCGCCCTGAACGCACAGGTGGATCAGTGGCTGACTCCGCACCAACTGGAGATCGTCAAAGTGGTTTGTGACAACGGAAGAAATTTGTTTGGGCAAGTTGACACATGTGCCGTGCATGGCACATGTGTGTAATCTGATTGTACAACGCTTTGTGCATAAGCACCCAGACTTACAGGACGTCCTGAAGCAGGCCAGGAAGGTGTGTGCCCATTTCAGGCGTTCCTACACAGCCATGGCGCACTTTACAGATATCCAGCGGCGAAACAACATGCCAGCGAGGCGCTTGATTTTACACGTTGGAATTCAACACTTCTAATGTTTGACCGCCTGCTCCAACAAGAAAAGGCCGTTAACGAGTATTTGTATGACCGGGGTGCTAGGACAGCCTCTGCGGAGCTGGGTATTTTTTTGCCACGTTACTGGACGCTCATGTGCAATGCCTGTAGGCTTATGCGTCCTTTTAAAGGAGGTGACAAACCTGGTCAGTTGCACCCAGGGCACCATCAGCGACATCATACCATTTGTTTTCTTCCTGGAGCGTGCCCTACGAAGCGTGCTGGATCAGGCCGTAGATGAGCTTGAAGAGGAAGAGGAAGAGTTGTGGTCACCATCACCGCCAGAAACAGCCTTATCAGCATCGCTTGCTGGACCTGCGGCAACGCTGGAAAAAGATTCTGAGGAAGAGGAGTCAGAGGAGGAATGTGGC
Organism: Discoglossus pictus; assembly: GCA_027410445.1. NCBI lineage: Eukaryota > Metazoa > Chordata > Amphibia > Anura > Alytidae > Discoglossus > Discoglossus pictus. Next base: position 133,718,757 of record CM050168.1, read on the forward strand.
TTTGAGGAGGAGGAGGAAGACCAACCACAACAGGCATCCCAGGGTGCTCGTTGTCACCTGTCTGGTACCAGTGGTATTGTACGTGGCTGGGGGGAAGAACATACCTTCAGTGAGATCACTGAGGACGAGGAACGGGACATGACTAGCTCGGCATCCAACCTTGTGCAAATGGGGTCTTTCATGCTGTTGTGCCTGTTGAGGGACCCTCGTATAAAAAGGATGAAGGAGAACGACCTGTACTGGTTGTCCACGCTACTAGACCCCCGGTATAAGCAGAAAGTGCCTGAAATGTTGCTGAATTACCACAAGTCGGAAAGGATGCAGCACTACCAAAATAAATTAAAAAGTATGCTTTACACAGCGTTTAAGGGTGATGTCACAGCACAAAGGCAATCTATCAGTGGAAGAGGTGAACATAATCCTCCTCCTCCCACGACCATGCCAGCAAGGAGAGGATGCTTTACAGACGTGTTGTTGATGGAGGACATGCAGAGCTTTTTAAGTCCTATGCATCGCCACAGCCCTTCGGGGTCCATCCTCAGAGAACGACTCGACCGTCAGGTAACAGACTACCTCGCCATAACTACAGATATCGACACTATGAGGAGCGATGAAGCCCTTGACTACTGGGTGTGCACGCTTGCCCTGTGGCCTGAGCTATCCCAATTTGCCATAGAACTTCTGTCCTGCCCCGCCTCAAGTGTCCTGTCAGAAAGGACCTTCAGTGCAGCAGGAGGTTTTGTCACTGAAGTCGCCTAGGTCAAAAAAGTCTAGATTACCTTACCTTTATTAAGATGAATGAGGGATGGATCCCGAAGGGACTGACAGAGGGCGATACATTAGATTAAAAAAGGCCTGATAGATAAGCTGCCTTGAGCTAATAATGGTCCACACGCTGCTGTATTTTATCCCTGAATGCCGGATGACTTGCGTGACATATCCACAACCAACTAGGGTTCAAGACGCAATGTTTTAGGACACTTTCTGCCTGGCAAACTAACATAAACTTTTCTGGTCGCTGCAACAATACCTAATTTTTGCATTTACATTTTTTTTTTTAGAAGGCGTACAGCATGTTATGAAAAAGAAAGCATATTGAACAGTCTTGCATAACACAACAGTTGTGCAAAAATACATATTTACAATGAAGACATTTTGTTAAAATTAGCTGGCTAGGCCTTCTTATTTTTACTTTTTTGGTTAATACATTTTCTTTTTTTTTACTGTGATTGCAATTTTTAAGAGAAACCTAAGACATGTTAAAACAGACAAAAGTAAACAGTATATCAGCAGTTAACACCAAAGTCCTATTATCTATCATCACTCCAGCAGTAGCTTATTATTTAAAATATCTAACCTGCTCAATCGCCCTTGGGTTACCCTAGGGCAGGCTTCAGTAGGCGACCTCTCCTTTCCTCGGATGATTTTGCCGCTGGTTGCTTCTGAAGGGTCTCCTCCAGGGCTCCCCCACTCCGGTCCTTCCCCCCGAGTCACTTCAACCATTAACAAATGTTTTATTATATTAGGGGGGATGTGGGGATGTTATCCAGGGATCCCAAATTGTCTGGAACTGGGTGATTCTATCCAAGACTACATGGTTAAATCTTTCGTTGAGCAGTAAATAGTTGATTTTTTTTATTAATTCCTGAAAGTATTTATTTGGGGTTTTCCAACTGCTAGCTATGTGTATTTTTTCTTTCAAAAAATATTTTATTAGGTCAGGTAATATATCATATTCAAACAACCATTTCCATGTTACATATATATCCATACATGTTAATACGTCACTGAGTTACCTTATCTCTATTAATACTCAGTTTACCCCTTTCCATTCCATAATCTTGGAGCTTATACCATATCCAGGGCTAGTATGTTATCTGGATTTGGTTGTACCTGTAGCCTAAAAATATATATATTTTTTTACTTTTCAGTTATTAATATAGCTTTAATTCATTTTGTTTTAAGTTGATTCCCTTTAAGTCTTGAATCCGACTATAATTGGGGGGAAAAAAAACTAGTTTTAACATTTAACATGTTCGGAAAGGGAAAGGTCCACAAACATCCTCCTTTTTTACATAAATATGATGTAAAATATAGCACTTACCTCCGTCCTCCGCCCCTCTAAGGATCCACACACACCTCCATCCATCCCGTTCTCTTGAGAATATCCTCTCCCATTTAGGGGAGCCCCTATTCCGGACCTAAATTTCTTTAATTGTCTCCAGATGATATGCTATCCCTTAATTGCAGCCACGGAGACCATATATCTCAAAATGTATCCATGGAGTTGTCTACTAAATGGGTAAGGCGTTCATTTATAAGGATAAAGTTTAATTTATTTTTAACCACCTGAAAGTGTAGGGTATCCGATTTCCATTGTCTGGCTATATGGTTCTTTGTGGTTAACATGATGAACTTTAATAGCCTATTTTGAGTGGGCCAGAGACAGACATGTGGAACACCCAGCATGCAGTTTTCTATATTAGCAGAAATCTGAATCTTAAACATTTTAGAAGCTAGTAAGCATGTTTCTTCCCATAGTCGTATGACTGCCGAACACTCCCACCAGACATGAATAAATGTAGCCTCATTACCACTGTTCTTAAAACATGAGCTGCTCCCTTTTGGATCCCATTTATTTAGCTTAAAAGGAGTAATATATGTCCTGTGTAGGACCTTTATTGAAGTCTCAAGCAGACTATAATTTAAAGATCCCCTACTTAAGCCATGCCAACTTTTATCCCATGTGCTGTCTGCCAACTTGGTGCCCAAATCCCTCTCCCAGGCTTTGGTATAGTCTGGTTTGTTTGCCCATGAGTTTTCATTAAATAGTTCATACATGAGGCTAATAATACCAGGCTGAAAGGGGGAATCCCTACATTTTTTGAGTAGCCAGGTGTTTCTTTGGGGGGTGCCCCTACCACTTATCGTATATATAAAATGATGTATCCTGCAAAAATTATAGTGTTCAGCCAGGGGTAAATTGTATCTATCTCTCACCCGCTCAAAGGTCATTATTTTGTCGTCATGCCACCATGGACCAACCCTTAGTAGGTTCTGTGACTTCCACCAACTGAGAGAGCTTTCCGGAAGATGTATCTTAAAGTGGGGATTGGGTACGATAGGGGTAAGATCTGATACCCGAGTGTCCAGTTTTTGTGTCCAGTTCATCTCCGTCCATATTTTTAATGAGTGCTTAATCAACGGGTTTTTCAAGTTTCCCAAAAAATATACAGGCCTGGAATCCATATTACTGTATCCCATGTATAAGGTGACATGCTTACATTTTCCATAAATACCCAGAGCAGCTGATGTGTTTTGGAGAATGCGCCAGAGGAATGAAAGCCAGCTGCGCTGTCTTGTAATACAGTTTGAGATTCGGGCACGATAGGCCCCCTTTCCCTTTTGGTCTATACATATTATTTTTTGAGATCCTCGGGGCTTTATGATTTCAAATAAATCTACAAATTTTGTTTTTTCCCCTTTTAATCTTTATGTGTTGTAAGCGTTCTCCCGGGAGTTTTAATCTGGCTGACGTTGATTTGTAGTATGTATCTATCAAGTTCATAAATTTGCCTGCAAACCCAAATTTCTGTAATACTGCTTTTAAATAAAGCCATTCCAACGTATCAAAGGCCTTTTCTATATCTAACGCCAAAAGGCATGTGGGTATTTGATGTTGGGATGACCATGATTAAATTTTGTGTCCGTCTGATATTGTCCCCCGTTTGTCTATGGGGGATAAACCCTGTTTGGTCTTTATGGATTATGGAGGGGAGAAATCGCAAAATCCTGTTTGCCATTAATTTGGACAACATTTTTATATCCCCGTTTAGGAGTGATATGGGGCAGTAATTTTTAAGTTCTAATGGGTCTCGTCGTTCTGTCGGGAAACATATCATATTTGCATGGTTTAGTTCTTGTGGCATGGGAGAGCCTTCTAAAATTTGATTGAAAAGTGTGGCTAAGTGGGGTAATAACAAGTCTATAAAAGTTTGGTATTAGAGATTTGTAAATCCATCCGGGCCCGGGTAGCTATGTGTATTTTGAATGCTAAAGCCATTAATTGGAATAGCGTGTTCTAGGATTGAGATAAGTTTTTTTTTATGAGTATCCCCAGTAAGCAGGACTCCATTGAAAGAGAAATATCCTTTTGCAAGGATTGGAGGCCCGAGATTTTGCTGAAGTCTTTTATAGTGGACATGAGTGCTGGTATAGAGAGAAGGGGCTTGGTCAGGGTGCAAAGTATATCGTCCGTGAAAAGTGAACACTTAAACTGATGGTGTCCTACTTCAAACCCCTGGATGGCATGGTTGGTTCTGATTGCCTGCGCTAGGGGTTCAATGGCAAGAGCAAAGAGCAGTGGGGAGAGTGGGCATCCCTGCCTGGTACCTCTCTGTACTTGGATTTTGGCCTTATAGTCCCCTGGTATCTTTAAGTTAGCTACTGGTGAGTCGTAGTACCTTCTGAGCAGGTTGAGAAAGAGTCCCTCAAATCCAAACTTATCTAGCATTTTGTACATATATGGCCGATCCACCGTATCAAAAGCCTTCTCTATTTCTAGGGCTAGAGGGCAAACTGGGTTGTTATACTGTTAAACCAAGAACTGGGCGTTCAGAACCCTCCTAACCCTCCTAACATTATCTCCTGTTTCTCTAAAAGGAATGAACCCCGCTTGGTCCTTGTGTATTTAGTCCAGTAAAATGTTAGATTTGGCCATAATTTTAGCTAGTATCTTGACACATTTATCAGGGGTATGGGGTGCCTACCCTCTTTTGGAAAGACTATGAGGTCGGCCTGATTCAATTAAGGGGGCATAGGTTCTCCATTTAGTATAGCGTTAAACAAAGATGTTAGGTGCGGGGACAAATTCTATATTTTTTCCTACACGTGTGTACAGTCATGAATAATTGTATCCTTTTACAAATGTGATTACAGATTGCAAAATCAGTACAGGGAGCGGCTTCTGTACTGATCCCTGCCCATTATTCAGATGAAGATTCTGAGTGGATGTTAGATACATGTGCTAGCTGAACCAGATCAGTCAATTGTTGCTTTCCAAACCGGGGCAGATGGAGGTGGTGGAGGGGCTGTGCTGCAAGTGGGTTTGGGGTGTTCACTCTACTCTCTCTCTCCTTCCCACCTACCCTCCCTCTCTGAAGCTCTCCACAGGTCTAAACAAGGAATCACAGAATTGGGCAATGACATAGTCTATTTAAGAATGCAAGAAGAAATGCCATGGGGCAAGGCCAGGCAGCTTTGTTTGTTTGCTTTGGGATGTGATGGCAAAGCATGTGGAATTAAAATGGAAGTACTGCCCCCTATTAGTGATATAAAAGTAGAGCCTTGAACACAACTTACCCTTCGACACCAAATGCAGACACTTGGGGGGTGGATAAAAAAAGTCAGCTTCTCTCTCTCTGTCTTACCTCTTCCCTGTCCCTTCTCTGTCTCTCACATCACTTCACTTATTGCTCCCATAAGCAGGAAATAGCAATGGAACATTTCTTTTAGGCAGGCTGTACAGCATCTGATCCTTCCCCTCGGTTCTACCTGATTGCAAAAAATTGAAAAAAGAGACCTATCATGTTTTGAGGCATGCATTATGCTTTAGTTTCAAATCATATATAATACTCGCCGTAATTGCAAATTTGTCGGTAACGCTATGTTAAAAGTTACAGGCTTGTGCATGTGCAATGAGAACCAAAGGCACTTATCGCGAGGCCCGAAAAGTAGACGGGAAAGTGGCTCGCAATAAGTGCCAAAGGTGTTCATCGCCAGGCACGCAAGTAAGAGGGGAGAGAGCCTTACATTGTGTGGCAAACAGCATTGCCAGGCTTAACATTTTATTGATGACATTTTTGACGGTCAATTCCTTAGTCCTTATATATGGGCTCAACATTTACATAACTTTGTGAAGAAAAGAAAAATACATTGCCTAACAATAAAATTATTACCTAGATGTATACATAAATAGGGACATCAAGAACAAGATCTAGAACAGGTAAAAGAAGAAGTGAAAGAAAGGAAAAAAAGATAAAAGATGGATGCATAAATAGATAGATAGATAGATAGATAGATAGATAGATACATAGAGAGCTTTAAATATATTAGAATGACAGAAGGTCATTAAATACATAACTTTGTTCACATGAAACACAAGCGTTCAGACAAAGGTCAACACACACTGTAACACCTTTGCTGCCAACAGCTTTTAAATGCACTCCATTGCTATGTGTTGCTTGGTATTTTGGCAGTTAAAGGATTAAACACTTGACTATGAAAAGCATACTAGAAGCAAAAAAAGGGATGACAGATACCCATTAGCTACTCTTCTAGAATTAGTATAAAGATGGCTGTTGGTACGTCATGCTCTGTGCTATTATCTTCCAATGAGAGAGTTCTGCATTCTACAAGAAACCTCTTCCCCAACAGCTTTATGTGTCTTGATGCCTTGTTTTATTTCTACTTGATGTCTTTCTGACTACCATAAGCACAATTAGATAAGCTGAAGCCTTGAACAGACTGCTACTATGACATCATAGTCAGTTACATGCACTGACAAGGCCTCTTGCCTGACACACTGCTGGGCAATGGCTGACTTTTACTCCCATGCATTCCCTGGTAGTCTAGTGGATAGGATTCAGTGGTCTCATCGCTGCAGCCCAGGTTCAATTCCCAGTCAGGGAAAGCCAGTGTTAAATACTAAAACAATGGATTTTTAGGGTCAGAGGAAATAATGTCAGAGAGCAGTTCATTGGCTTATCCAACTGGTTGGGGGGACCAAAGCATCCTTACATCTGTTTCTGCTAGTGCAGCCGCTGAATTGTGTTTACACGTAGGTGCAAGCTGCCAGTTTGGGGACAAATTCTATATTCTTTCCTACACGTGTGTACAGTCATGAATAATTGTATCCTTTTACAAATGTGATTACAGATTGCAAAATCAGTACAGGGAGCGGCTTCTGTACTGATCCCTGCCCATTATTCAGATGAAGATTCTGAGTGGATGTTAGATACATGTGCTAGCTGGACCAGATCAGTCAATTGTTGCTTTCCAAACCGGGGCAGATGGAGGCGGTGGAAGGGCTGTGCCGCAGGTGGGTTTGGGGTGTTCACGCCACTCTCTCTCTCCTTCTCACCTACCCTCCCTCTCTGAAGCTCTCCCCAGGTCTAAACAAGGAATCACAGAATTGGGCAATGACATAGTCTATTTAAGAATCCAAGAAGAAATGCCATGGGGCAAGGCCAGGCAGCTTTGTTTGTTTGCTTTGGGATGTGATGGCAAAGCATGTGGAATTAAAATGGAAGTTCTGCCCCCTATTGGTGATATAAAAGTAGGGCCTTGAACACATTTTACCCTTCGACACCAAATGCAGACACTTGGGGGTGGATAAAAAAAGTCAGCTTCTCTCTCTCTGTCTTACCTCTTCACTGTCCCTTCTCTGTCTCTCACATCACTTCACTTATTGCTCCCATAAGCAGGAAATAGCAATGGAACATTTCTTTTAGGCAGGCTGTACAGCATCTGCTCCTTCCCCTCGGTTCTACCTGATTGCAAGAAATTGAAAAAAGAGACCTATCATGTTTTGAAGCATGCATTTGGCTTTAGTTTCAAATCATATATAATATTCGTCGTAATTGCAAATTTGTCGGTAACGCTATGTTAAAAGTTACAGGCTTGTGCATGTGCAATGAGCATCAAAGGCACTTATCGCGAGGCCCGTAAAGTAGACAGGGAAGTGGCTCGCAATAAGCGCCAAAGGTGTTCATCGGCAGGCACGCAAGTAAGAGAGGAAAGAGCCTTACATTGTGTGGCAAACAGCATTGCCAGGCTTAACATTTTATTGACGACATTTTTGACGGGCAATTCCCTAGTCCTTATATATGGGCTCAACATTTACATAACTTTGTGAAGAAAAGAAAAATACATTGCCTAACAATAAAATTATTACCTAGATGTATACATAAATAGGGACATCAAGAACAAGATCTAGAACAGGTAAAAGAAGAAGTGAAAGACAGGAAAAAAAGACAAAAGATGGATGCATAGATAGATAGATAGATAGATACATAGATAGATAGATACATAGAGAGCTTTAAATATATTAGAATGACAAAAGGTCATTAAATACATAACTTTGTTCACATGAAACACAAGCGGTCAGACAAAGGTCAACACACACTGTAACACCTTTGCTGCCAACAGCTTTTAAATGCACTCCATTGCTATGTGTTGCTTGGTATTTTGGCAGTTAAAGGGTTAAACACTTGACTATGAAAAGCATACTAGAAGCAAAAAAAGGGATGACAGATACCCTTTAGCTACTCTTCTAGAATTAGTATAAAGATGGCTGTTGGTACGTCATGCTCTGTGCTATTATCTTCCAAGGAGAGAGTTCTGCATTCTACAAGAAACCTCTTTCCCAACAGCTTTACGTGTCTTGATGCCTTGTTTTTTTTCTACTTGATGTCTTCCTGACTACCATAAGCTTAATTAGATAAGCTGAAGCCTTGAACAGAATGCTACTATGACATCATAGTCAGTTACATGCACTGACAAGGCCTCTTGCCTGACACACTGCTGGGCAATGGCTGACTTATACTCCCATGCATTCCCTGGTAGTCTAGTGGATAGGATTCAGTAGTCTTATCCCTGCAGCCCAGGTTCAATTCCCAGTCAGGGAAAGCCAGTGTTAATTACTAAAACAATGGATTTGTAGGGTCAGAGGAAATAATGTCAGAGAGCAGTTCATTGACTTATCCAACTGGTTGGGGGGACCAAAGCCTCCTTACATCTGTTTCTGTTAGTGCAGCCGCTGAATTGTGTTTACACGTAGGTGCAAGCTGCCAGTTTGGGGACAAATTCTATATTTTTTCCTACACGTGTGAACAGTAATGAATAATTGTATCCTTTTACAAATGTGATTACAGATTGCAAAATCAATACAGGGAGCGGCTTCTGTACTGATCCCTGCCCATTATTCAGATGAAGATTCTGAATGAATGTTAGATACATGTGCTAGCTGAACCAGATCAGTCAATTGTTGCTTTGCAAACCGTGGCAGATGGAGGCGGTGGAGGGGCTGTGCCGCAGGTGGGTTTGGGGTGTTCACGCCACTCTCTCTCTCCTTCTCACCTACCCTCCCTCTCTAAAGCTCTCCCCAGGTCTAAACAAGGAATCACAGAATTGGGCAATGACATAGTATATTTTAGAATCCAAGAAGAAATGCCATGGGGCAAGGCCAGGCAGCTTTGTTTGTTTGCTTTGGGATGTGATGGCAAAGCATGTGGAATTAAAATGGAAGTTCTGCCCCCTATTGTTGATATAAAAGTAGGGCCTTGAACACATTTTACCCTTCGACACCAAATGCAGATACTTTGGGGTTGGATAAAAAAAGTCAGCTTCTCTCTCTCTGTCTTACCTCTTCACTGTCGCTTATCTGTCTCTCACATCACTTCACTTATTGCTCCCATAAGCAGGAAATAGCAAGGAACAATTCTTTTAGGCAGGCTGTACAGCATCTGATCCTTCCCCTCGGTTCTACCTGATTGCAAGAAATTGAAAAAAGAGACCTATTATGTTTAGAGGCATGCATTTGGCTTTAGTTTCAAATCATATATAATATTCATCGTAATTGCAAATTTGGCGGTAACGCTATGTTAAAAGTTACAGGCTTGCGCATGTGCAATGAGCACCAAAGGCACTTATCGCGAGGCACGTAAAGTAGACGGGGAAGTGTCTTGCAATAAGCGCCAAAGGTGTTCATCGCCAGGCACGCAAGTAAGAGGGGAGAGAGCCTTACATTGTGTGGCAAACAGCATTGCCAGGCTTAACATTTTATTGATGACATTTTTGACGGACAATTCCGTAGTCCTTATATATGGGCTCAACATTTACATAACTTTGTGAAGAAAAGAAAAATACATTGCCTAACAATAAAATTATTACCTAGATGTATACATAAATAGGGACATCAAGAACAAGATCTAGAACAGGTAAAAGAAGAAGTGAAAGACAGGAAAAAAAGACAAAAGATGGATGCATAGATAGATAGATAGATACATAGATAGATAGATACATAGAGAGCTTTAAATATATTAGAATGACAAAAGGTCATTAAATACATAACTTTGTTCACATGAAACACTAGCGGTCAGACAAAGGTCAACACACACTGTAACACCTTTGCTGCCAACAGCTTTTAAATGCACTCCATTGCTATGTGTTGCTTGGTATTTTGGCAGTTAAAGGGTTAAACACTTGACTATGAAAAGCATACTAGAAGCAAAAAAAGGGATGACAGATACCCATTAGCTACTCTTCTAGAATTAGTATAAAGATGGCTGTTGGTACGTCATGCTCTGTGCTATTATCTTCCAAGGAGAGAGTTCTGCATTCTACAAGAAACCCCTTCCCCAACAGCTTTACGTGTCTTGATGCCTTGTTTTGTTTCTACTTGATGTCTTCCTGACTACCATAAGCACAATTAGATGAGCTGAAGCCTTGAACAGACTGCTACTATGACATCATAGTCAGTTACATGCACTGACAAGGCCTCTTGCCTGACACACTGCTGGGCAATGGCTGACATATACTCCCATGCATTCCCTGGTAGTCTAGTGGATAGGATTCAGTAGTCTTATCCCTGCAGCCCAGGTTCAATTCCCAGTCAGGGAAAGCCAGTGTTAATTACTAAAACAATGGATTTGTAGGGTCAGAGGAAATAATGTCAGAGAGCAGTTCATTGGCTTATCCAACTGGTTGGGGGGACCAAAGCATCCTTACATCTGTTTCTGTTAGTGCAGCCGCTGAATTGTGTTTACACGTAGGTGCAAGCTGCCAGTTTGGGGACAAATTCTATATTTTTTCCTACACGTGTGTACAGTCATGAATAATTGTATCCTTTTACAAATGTGATTACAGATTGCAAAATCAATACAGGGAGCGGCTTCTGTACTGATCCCTGCCCATTATTCAGATGAAGATTCTGAATGAATGTTAGATACATGTGCTAGCTGAACCAGATCAGTCAATTGTTGCTTTGCAAACCGTGGCAGATGGAGGCGGTGGAGGGCTGTGCCGCAGGTGGGTTTGGGGTGTTTACGCCACTCTCTCTCTCCTTCTCACCTACCCACCCTCTCTGAAGCTCTCCCCAGGTCTAAACAAGGAATCAAAGAATTGGGCAATGACATAGTCTATTTTAGAATCCAAGAAGAAATGCCATGGGGCAAGGCCAGGCAGCTTTGTTTGTTTGCTTTGGGATGTGATGGCAAAGCTTGTGGAATTAAAATGGAAGTTCTGCCCCCTATTGTTGATATAAAAGTAGGGCCTTGAACACATTTTACCCTTCGACACCAAATGCAGATACTTGGGGGTGGATAAAAAAAGTCAGCTTCTCTCTCTCTGTCTTACCTCTTCACTGTCCGCTTATCTGTCTCTCACATCACTTCACTTATTGCTCCCATAAGCAGGAAATAGCAATGGAACAATTCTTTTAGGCAGGCTGTACAGCATCTGCTCCTTCCCCTCGGTTCTACCTGATTGCAAGAAATTGAAAAAAGAGACCTATCATGTTTTGAGGCATGCATTTGGCTTTAGTTTAAAATCATATATAATATTCATCGTAATTGCAAATTTGGCGGTAACGCTATGTTAAAAGTTACAGGCTTGCGCATGTGCAATGAGCACCAAAGGCACTTATCGCGAGGCACGTAAAGTAGACGGGGAAGTGTCTCGCAATAAGCGCCAAAGGTGTTCATCGCCAGGCACGCAAGTAAGAGGGGAGAGAGCCTTACATTGTGTGGCAAACAGCATTGCCAGGCTTAACATTTTATTGATGACATTTTTGACGGGACAATTCCGTAGTCCTTATATATGGGCTCAACCTTTACATAACTTTGTGAAGAAAAGAAAGATACATTGCCTAACAATAAAATTATTACCTAGATGTATACATAAATAGGGACATCAAGAACAAGATCTAGAACAGGTAAAAGAAGAAGTGAAAGACAGGAAAAAAAGACAAAAGATGGATGCATAGATAGATAGATAGATACATAGATAGATAGATACATAGAGAGCTTTAAATATATTAGAATGACAAAAGGTCATTAAATACATAACTTTGTACACATGAAACACAAGCGGTCAGACAAAGGTCAGCACACACTGTAACACCTTTGCTGCCAACAGCTTTTAAATGCACTCCATTGCTATGTGTTGCTTGGTATTTTGGCAGTTAAAGGGTTAAACACTTGACTATGAAAAGCATACTAGAAGCAAAAAAAGGGATGACAGATACCCTTTAGCTACTCTTCTAGAATTAGTATAAAGATGGCTGTTGGTACGTCATGCTCTGTGCTATTATCTTCCAAGGAGAGAGTTCTGCATTCTACAAGAAACCCCTTCCCCAACAGCTTTACGTGTCTTGATGCCTTGTTTTATTTCTACTTGATGTCTTCCTGACTACCATAAGCACAATTAGATAAGCTGAAGCCTTGAACAGACTGCTACTATGACATCATAGTCAGTTACATGCACTGACAAGGCCTCTTGCCTGACACACTGCTGGGCAATGGCTGACTTATACTCCCATGCATTCCCTGGTAGTCTAGTGGATAGGATTCAGTAGTCTTATCCCTGCAGCCCAGGTTCAATTCCCAGTCAGGGAAAGCCAGTGTTAATTACTAAAACAATGGATTTGTAGGGTCAGAGGAAATAATGTCAGAGAGCAGTTCATTGGCTTATCCAACTGGTTGGGGGGACCAAAGCATCCTTACATCTGTTTCTGTTAGTGCAGCCGCTGAATTGTGTTTACACGTAGGTGCAAGCTGCCAGTTTGGGGACAAATTCTATATTTTTTCCTACACGTGTGTACAGTCATGAATAATTGTATCCTTTTACAAATGTGATTACAGATTGCAAAATCAATACAGGGAGCGGCTTCTGTACTGATCCCTGCCCATTATTCAGATGAAGATTCTGAATGGATGTTAGATACATGTGCTAGCTGGACCAGATCAGTCAATTGTTGCTTTCCAAACAGGGGCAGATGGAGGCGGTGGAAAGGCTGTGCCGCAGGTGGGTTTGGGGTGTTCACGCCACTCTCTCTCTCCTTCTCACCTACCCTCCCTCTCTGAAGCTCTCCCCAGGTCTAAACAAGGAATCACAGAATTGGGCAATGACATAGTCTATTTTAGAATCCAAGAAGAAATGCCATGGGGCAAGGCCAGGCAGCTTTGTTTGTTTGCTTTGGGATGTGATGGCAAAGCTTGTGGAATTAAAATGGAAGTTCTGCCCCCTATTGGTGATATAAAAGTAGGGCATTGAACACATTTTACCCTTCGACACCAAATGCAGATACTTGGGGGGTGGATAAAAAAAGTCAGCTTCTCTCTCTCTGTCTTACCTCTTCACTGTCCCTTCTCTGTCTCTCACATCACTTCACTTATTGCTCCCATAAGCAGGAAATAGCAATGGAACAATTCTTTTAGGCAGGCTGTACAGCATCTGATCCTTCCCCTCGGTTCTACCTGATTGCAAGAAATTGAAAAAAGAGACCTATTATGTTTAGAGGCATGCATTTGGCTTTAGTTTCAAATCATATATAATATTCATCGTAATTGCAAATTTGTCGGTAACGCTATGTTAAAAGTTACAGGCTTGTGCATGTGCAATGAGCACCAAAGGCACTTATCGCGAGGCCCGTAAAGTAGACGGGGAAGTGGCTCGCAATAAGCGCCAAAGGTGTTCATCGCCAGGCACGCAAGTAAGAGGGGAGAGAGCCTTACATTGTGTGGCAAACAGCATTGCCAGGCTTAACATTTTATTGATGACATTTTTGACGGACAATTCCGTAGTCCTTATATATGGGCTCAACATTTACATAACTTTGTGAAGAAAAGAAAGATACATTGCCTAAAGATAAAATTATTACCTAGATGTATACATAAATAGGGACATCAAGAACAAGATCTAGAACAGGTAAAAGAAGAAGTGAAAGACAGGAAAAAAAGACAAAAGATGGATGCATAGAGAGATAGATAGATAGATAGATAGATAGATAGATAGATAGAGAGCTTTAAATATATTAGAATGACAGAAGGTCATTAAATACATAACTTTGTTCACATGAAACACAAACGGTCAGACAAAGGTAAACACACACTGTAACACCTTTGCTGCCAACAGCTTTTAAATGCACTCCATTGCTATGTGTTGCTTGGTATTTTGACAGTTAAAGGATTAAACACTTGACTATGAAAAGCATACTAGAAGCAAAAAAAGGGATGACAGATACCCTTTAGCTACTCTTCTAGAATTAGTATAAAGATGGCTGTTGGTACGTCATGCTCTGTGCTATTATCTTCCAAGGAGAGAGTTCTGCATTCTACAAGAAACCTCTTCCCCAACAGCTTTATGTGTCTTGATGCCTTGTTTTATTTTTACTTGATATCTTTCTGACTACCATAAGCACAATTAGATAAGCTGAAGCCTTGAACAGACTGCTACTATGACATCATAGTCAGTTACATGCACTGACAAGGCCTCTTGCCTGACACACTGCTGGGCAATGGCTGACTTTTACTCCCATGCATTCCCTGGTAGTCTAGTAGATAGGATTCAGTGGTCTCATCGCTGCAGCCCAGGTTCAATTCCCAGTCAGGGAAAGCCAGTGTTAATTACTAAAACAATGGATTTGTAGGGTCAGAGGAAATAATGTCAGAGAGCAGTTCATTGGCTTATCCAACTGGTTGGGGGGACCAAAGCATCCTTACATCTGTTTCTGTTAGTGCAGCCGCTGAATTGTGTTTACACGTAGGTGCAAGCTGCCAGTTTGGGGACAAATTCTATATTCCTTCCTACACGTGTGTACAGTCATGAATAATTGTATCCTTTTACAAATGTGATTACAGATTGCAAAATCAATACAGGGAGCGGCTTCTGTACTGATCCCTGCCCATTATTCAGATGAAGATTCTGAATGGATGTTAGATACATGTGCTAGCTGAACCAGATCAGTCAATTGTTGCTTTCCAAACCGGGGCAGATGGAGGCGGTGGAGGGGCTGTGCCGCAGGTGGGTTTGGGGTGTTCACGCCACTCTCTCTCTCCTTCTCACCTACCCTCCCTCTCTGAAGCTCTCCCCAGGTCTAAACAAGGAATCACAGAATTGGGCAATGACATAGTCTATTTTAGAATCCAAGAAGAAATGCCATGGGGCAAGGCCAGGCAGCTTTGTTTGTTTGCTTTGGGATGTGATGGCAAAGCTTGTGGAATTAAAATGGAAGTTCTGCCCCCTATTGGTGATATAAAAGTAGGGCCTTGAACACATTTTACCCTTCGACACCAAATGCAGATACTTGGGGGGTGGATAAAAAAAGTCAGCTTCTCTCTCTCTGTCTTACCTCTTCACTGTCCCTTCTCTGTCTCTCACATCACTTCACTTATTGCTCCCATAAGCAGGAAATAGCAATGGAACAATTCTTTTAGGCAGGCTGTACAGCATCTGATCCTTCCCCTCGGTTCTACCTGATTGCAAGAAATTGAAAAAAGAGACCTATCATGTTTTGAGGCATGCATTTGGCTTTAGTTTCAAATCATATATAATATTCATCGTAATTGCAAATTTGTCGGTAACGCTATGTTAAAAGTTACAGGCTTGCGCATGTGCAATGAGCACCAAAGGCACTTATCGCGAGGCCCGTAAAGTAGACAGGGAAGTGGCTCGCAATAAGCGCCAAAGGTGTTCATCGCCAGGCACGCAAGTAAGAGGGGAGAGAGCCTTACATTGTGTGGCAAACAGCATTGCCAGGCTTAACATTTTATTGATGACATTTTTGACGGACAATTCCGTAGTCCTTATATATGGGCTCAACCTTTACATAACTTTGTGAAGAAAAGAAAGATACATTGCCTAACAATAAAATTATTACCTAGATGTATACATAAATAGGGACTTCAAGAACAAGATCTAGAACAGGTAAAAGAAGACGTGAAAGAAAGGGAAAAAAAGACAAAAGATGGATGCATAGAGAGATGGATGCATAGAGAGATAGATAGATAGAGAGCTTTAAATATATTAGAATGACAGAAGGTCATTAAATACATAACTTTGTTCACATGAAAAACAAACGGTCAGACAAAGGTAAACACACACTGTAACACCTTTGCTGCCAACAGCTTTTAAATGCACTCCATTGCTATGTGTTGCTTGGTATTTTGACAGTTAAAGGATTAAACACTTGACTATGAAAAGCATACTAGAAGCAAAAAAAGGGATGACAGATACCCTTTAGCTACTCTTCTAGAATTAGTATAAAGATGGCTGTTGGTACGTCATGCTCTGTGCTATTATCTTCCAAGGAGAGAGTTCTGCATTCTACAAGAAACCGCTTCCCCAACAGCTTTACGTGTCTTGATGCCTTGTTTTTTTTCTACTTGATGTCTTCCTGACTACCATAAGCTTAATTAGATAAGCTGAAGCCTTGAACAGAATGCTACTATGACATCATAGTCAGTTACATGCACTGACAAGGCCTCTTGCCTGACACACTGCTGGGCAATGGCTGACTTTTACTCCCATGCATTCCCTGGTAGTCTAGTGGATAGGATTCAGTGGTCTCATCGCTGCAGCCCAGGTTCAATTCCCAGTCAGGGAAAGCCAGTGTTAAATACTAAAACAATGGATTTGTAGGGTCAGAGGAAATAATGTCAGAGAGCAGTTCATTGGCTTATCCAACTGGTTGGGGGGACCAAAGCCTCCTTACATCTGTTTCTGTTAGTGCAGCCGCTGAATTGTGTTTACACGTAGGTGCAAGCTGCCAGTTTGGGGACAAATTCTATATTTTTTCCTACACGTGTGAACAGTAATGAATAATTGTATCCTTTTACAAATGTGATTACAGATTGCAAAATCAGTACAGGGAGCGGCTTCTGTACTGATCCCTGCCCATTATTCAGATGAAGATTCTGAATGGATGTTAGATACATGTGCTAGCTGGACCAGATCAGTCAATTGTTGCTTTCCAAACCGGGGCAGATGGAGGCGGTGGAGGGGCTGTGCCGCAGGTGGGTTTGGGGTGTTCACGCCACTCTCTCTCTCCTTCTCACCTACCCTCCCTCTCTGAAGCTCTCCCCAGGTCTAAACAAGGAATCACAGAATTGGGCAATGACATAGTCTATTTAAGAACCCAAGAAGAAATGCCATGGGGCAAGGCCAGGCAGCTTTGTTTGTTTGCTTTGGGATGTGATGGCAAAGCATGTGGAATTAAAATGGAAGTTCTGCCCCCTATTGTTGATATAAAAGTAGGGCATTGAACACATTTTACCCTTCGACACCAAATGCAGACACTTGGGGGTGGATAAAAAAAGTCAGCTTCTCTCTCTCTGTCTTACCTCTTCACTGTCGCTTATCTGTCTCTCACATCACTTCACTTATTGCTCCCATAAGCAGGAAATAGCAATGGAACAATTCTTTTAGGCAGGCTGTACAGCATCTGATCCTTCCCCTCGGTTCTACCTGATTGCAAGAAATTGAAAAAAGAGACCTATCATGTTTTGAGGCATGCATTTGGCTTTAGTTTAAAATCATATATAATATTCATCGTAATTGCAAATTTGGCGGTAACGCTATGTTAAAAGTTACAGGCTTGCGCATGTGCAATGAGCACCAAAGGCACTTATCGCGAGGCCCGTAAAGTAGACGGGGAAGTGGCTCGCAATAAGCGCCAAAGGTGTTCATCGCCAGGCACGCAAGTAAGAGGGGAGAGAGCCTTACATTGTGTGGCAAACAGCATTGCCAGGCTTAACATTTTATTGATGACATTTTTGACGGACAATTCCGTAGTCCTTATATATGGGCTCAACCTTTACATAACTTTGTGAAGAAAAGAAAGATACATTGCCTAACAATAAAATTATTACCTAGATGTATACATAAATAGGGACATCAAGAACAAGATCTAGAACAGGTAAAAGAAGAAGTGAAAGAAAGAAAAAAAAAGACAAAAGATGGCTGCATAGAGAGATAGATAGATAGATAGATAGATAGATAGATAGATAGATACATAGATAGATAGATACATACATAGAGAGCTTTAAATATATTAGAATGACAGAAGGTCATTAAATACATAACTTTGTTCACATGAAACACAAACGGTCAGACAAAGGTCAACACACACTGTAACACCTTTGCTGCCAACAGCTTTTAAATGCACTCCATTGCTATGTGTTGCTTGGTATTTTGGCAGTTAAAGGGTTAAACACTTGACTATGAAAAGCATACTAGAAGCAAAAAAAGGGATGACAGATACCCATTAGCTACTCTTCTAGAATTAGTATAAAGATGGCTGTTGGTACGTCATGCTCTGTGCTATTATCTTCCAAGGAGAGAGTTCTGCATTCTACAAGAAACCCCTTCCCCAACAGCTTAACGTGTCTTGATGCCTTGTTTTATTTCTACTTGATGTCTTCCTGACTACCATAAGCACAATTAGATAAGCTGAAGCCTTGAACAGACTGCTACTATGACATCATAGTCAGTTACATGCACTGACAAGGCCTCTTGCCTGACACACTGCTGGGCAATGGCTGACTTATACTCCCATGCATTCCCTGGTAGTCTAGTGGATAGGATTCAGTAGTCTTATCCCTGCAGCCCAGGTTCAATTCCCAGTCAGGGAAAGCCAGTGTTAATTACTAAAACAATGGATTTGTAGGGTCAGAGGAAATAATGTCAGAGAGCAGTTCATTGGCTTATCCAACTGGTTGGGGGGACCAAAGCCTCCTTACATCTGTTTCTGTTAGTGCAGCCGCTGAATTGTGTTTACACGTAGGTGCAAGCTGCCAGTTTGGGGACAAATTCTATATTTTTTCCTACACGTGTGTACAGTCATGAATAATTGTATCCTTTTACAAATGTGATTACAGATTGCAAAATCAATACAGGGAGCGGCTTCTGTACTGATCCCTGCCCATTATTCAGATGAAGATTCTGAATGGATGTTAGATACATGTGCTAGCTGAACCAGATCAGTCAATTGTTGCTTTGCAAACCGGGGCAGATGGAGGCGGTGGAGGGGCTGTGCCGCAGGTGGGTTTGGGGTGTTTACGCCACTCTCTCTCTCCTTCTCACCTACCCACCCTCTCTGAAGCTCTCCCCAGGTCTAAACAAGGAATCACAGAATTGGGCAATGACATAGTCTATTTTAGAATCCAAGAAGAAATGCCATGGGGCAAGGCCAGGCAGCTTTGTTTGTTTGCTTTGGGATGTGATGGCAAAGCACGTGGAATTAAAATGGAAGTTCTGCCCCCTATTGTTGATATAAAAGTAGGGCCTTGAACACATTTTACCCTTCGACACCAAATGCAGATACTTTGGGGTTGGATAAAAAAAGTCAGCTTCTCTCTCTCTGTCTTACCTCTTCACTGTCGCTTATCTGTCTCTCACATCACTTCACTTATTGCTCCCATAAGCAGGAAATAGCAATGGAACAATTCTTTTAGGCAGGCTGTACAGCATCTGATCCTTCCCCTCGGTTCTACCTGATTGCAAGAAATTGAAAAAAGAGACCTATCATGTTTTGAGGCATGCATTTGGCTTTAGTTTCAAATCATATATAATATTCATCGTAATTGCAAATTTGGCGGTAACGCTATGTTAAAAGTTACAGGCTTGCGCATGTGCAATGAGCACCAAAGGCACTTATCGCGAGGCCCGTAAAGTAGATGGGGAAGTGGCTCGCAATAAGCGCCAAAGGTGTTCATCGCCAGGCACGCAAGTAAGAGGGGAGAGAGCCTTACATTGTGTGGCAAACAGCATTGCCAGGCTTAACATTTTATTGATGACATTTTTGACGGACAATTCCGTAGTCCTTATATATGGGCTCAACATTTACATAACTTTGTGAAGAAAAGAAAAATACATTGCCTAACAATAAAATTATTACCTAGATGTATACATAAATAGGGACTTCAAGAACAAGATCTAGAACAGGTAAAAGAAGAAGTGAAAGAAAGGAAAAAAAAGACAAAAGATGGATGCATAGATAGATAGATAGATACATAGATACATACATACATAGAGAGCTTTAAATATATTAGAATGACAGAAGGTCATTAAATACATAACTTTGTTCACATGAAACACAAACGGTCAGACAAAGGTCAACACACACTGTAACACCTTTGCTGCCAACAGCTTTTAAATGCACTCCATTGCTATGTGTTGCTTGGTATTTTGGCAGTTAAAGGGTTAAACACTTGACTATGAAAAGCATACTAGAAGCAAAAAAAGGGATGACAGATACCCTTTAGCTACTCTTCTAGAATTAGTATAAAGATGGCTGTTGGTACGTCATGCTCTGTGCTATTATCTTCCAAGGAGAGAGTTCTGCATTCTACAAGAAACCCCTTCCCCAACAGCTTTATGTGTCTTGATGCCTTGTTTTATTTCTACTTGATGTCTTTCTGACTACCATAAGCACAATTAGATAAGCTGAAGCCTTGAACAGAATGCTACTATGACATCATAGTCAGTTACATGCACTGACAAGGCCTCTTGCCTGACACTCTGCTGGGCAATGGCTGACTTATACTCCCATGCATTCCCTGGTAGTCTAGTGGATAGGATTCAGTGGTCTCATCGCTGCAGCCCAGGTTCAATTCCCAGTCAGGGAAAGCCAGTGTTAAATACTAAAACAATGGATTTGTAGGGTCAGAGGAAATAATGTCAGAGAGCAGTTCATTGGCTTATCCAACTGGTTGGGGGGACCAAAGCATCCTTACATCTGTTTCTGTTAGTGCAGCCGCTGAATTGTGTTTACACGTAGGTGCAAGCTGCCAGTTTGGGGACAAATTCTATATTCTTTCCTACACGTGTGTACAGTCATGAATAATTGTATCCTTTTACAAATGTGATTACAGATTGCAAAATCAGTACAGGGAGCGGCTTCTGTACTGATCCCTGCCCATTATTCAGATGAAGATTCTGAATGGATGTTAGATACATGTGCTAGCTGGACCAGATCAGTCAATTGTTGCTTTCCAAACAGGGGCAGATGGAGGCGGTGGAAAGGCTGTGCCGCAGGTGGGTTTGGGGTGTTCACGCCACTCTCTCTCTCCTTCTCACCTACCCTCCCTCTCTGAAGCTCTCCCCAGGTCTAAACAAGGAATCACAGAATTGGGCAATGACATAGTCTATTTTAGAATCCAAGAAGAAATGCCATGGGGCAAGGCCAGGCAGCTTTGTTTGTTTGCTTTGGGATGTGATGGCAAAGCTTGTGGAATTAAAATGGAAGTTCTGCCCCCTATTGGTGATATAAAAGTAGAGCCTTGAACACATTTTACCCTTCGACACCAAATGCAGATACTTGGGGGTTGGATAAAAAAAGTCAGCTTCTCTCTCTCTGTCTTACCTCTTCAGTGTCCCTTCTCTGTCTCTCACATCACTTCACTTATTGCTCCCATAAGCAGGAAATAGCAATGGAACAATTCTTTTAGGCAGGCTGTACAGCATCTGATCCTTCCCCTCGGTTCTACCTGATTGCAAGAAATTGAAAAAAGAGACCTATCATGTTTAGAGGCATGCATTTGGCTTTAGTTTCAAATCATATATAATATTCATCGTAATTGCAAATTTGTCGGTAACGCTATGTTAAAAGTTACAGGCTTGCGCTTGTGCAATGAGCACCAAAGGCACTTATCGCGAGGCCCGTAAAGTAGACGGGGAAGTGTCTCGCAATAAGCGCCAAAGGTGTTCATCGCCAGGCACGCAAGTAAGAGGGGAGAGAGCCTTACATTGTGTGGCAAACAGCATTGCCAGGCTTAACATTTTATTGACGACATTTTTGACGGACAATTCCCTAGTCCTTATATATGGGCTCAACATTTACATAACTTTGTGAAGAAAAGAAAAATACATTGCCTAACAATAAAATTATTACCTAGATGTATACATAAATAGGGACTTCAAGAACAAGATCTAGAACAGGTAAAAGAAGAAGTGAAAGAAAGGAAAAAAAAGACAAAAGATGGATGCATAGAGAGATAGATAGATAGATACATAGATAGATAGATACATAGAGAGCTTTAAATATATTAGAATGACAGAAGGTCATTAAATACATAACTTTGTTCACATGAAACACAAACGGTCAGACAAAGGTCAACACACACTGTAACACCTTTGCTGCCAACAGCTTTTAAATGCACTCCATTGCTATGTGTTGCTTGGTATTTTGACAGTTAAAGGGTTAAACACTTGACTATGAAAAGCATACTAGAAGCAAAAAAAGGGATGACAGATACCCTTTAGCTACTCTTCTAGAATTAGTATAAAGATGGCTGTTGGTACGTCATGCTCTGTGCTATTATCTTCCAAGGAGAGAGTTCTGCATTCTACAAGAAACCCCTTCCCCAACAGCTTTACATGTCTTGATGCCTTGTTTTATTTTTACTTGATGTCTTCCTGACTACCATTAGCACAATTAGATAAGCTGAAGCCTTGAACAGACTGCTACTATGACATCATAGTCAGTTACATGCACTGACAAGGCCTCTTGCCTGACACACTGCTGGGCAATGGCTGACTTATACTCCCATGCATTCCCTGGTAGTCTAGTGGATAGGATTCAGTGGTCTCATCGCTGCAGCCCAGGTTCAATTCCCAGTCAGGGAAAGCCAGTGTTAAATATAAAACAATGGATTTGTATGGTCAGAGGAAATAATGTCAGAGAGCAGTTCATTGGCTTATACAACTGGTTGGGGGGACCAAAGCCTCCTTACATCTGTTTCTGTTAGTGCAGCCGCTGAATTGTGTTTACACATAGGTGCAAGCTGCCAGTTTGGGGACAAATTCTATATTCTTTCCTACACGTGTGTACAGTCATGAATAATTGTATCCTTTTACAAATGTGATTACAGATTGCAAAATCAGTACAGGGAGCGGCTTCTGTACTGATCCCTGCCCATTATTCAGATGAAGATTCTGAATGGATGTTAGATACATGTGCTAGCTGGACCAGATCAGTCAATTGTTGCTTTCCAAACAGGGGCAGATGGAGGCGGTGGAAAGGCTGTGCCGCAGGTGGGTTTGGGGTGTTTACGCCACTCTCTCTCTCCTTCTCACCTACCCAACCTCTCTGAAGCTCTCCCCAGGTCTAAACAAGGAATCACAGAATTGGGCAATGACATAGTCTATTTTGGAATCCAAGAAGAAATGCCATGGGGCAAGGCCAGGCAGCTTTGTTTGTTTGCTTTGGGATGTGATGGCAAAGCTTGTGGAATTAAAATGGAAGTTCTGCCCCCTATTGGTGATATAAAAGTAGAGCCTTGAACACATTTTACCCTTCGACACCAAATGCAGATACTTGGGGGGTGGATAAAAAAAGTCAGCTTCTCTCTCTCTGTCTTACCTCTTCACTGTCCCTTCTCTGTCTCTCACATCACTTCACTTATTGCTCCCATAAGCAGGAAATAGCAATGGATCATTTCATTTAGGCAGGCTGTACAGCATCTGATCCTTCCCCTCGGTTCTACCTGATTGCAAGAAATTGAAAAAAGAGACCTATCATGTTTTGAAGCATGCATTTGGCTTTAGTTTCAAATCATATATAATATTCATCGTAATTGCAAATTTGTCGGTAACGCTATGTTAAAAGTTACAGGCTTGCGCATGTGCAATGAGCACCAAAGGCACTTATCGCGAGGCCCGTAAAGTAGACGGGGAAGTGGCTTGCAATAAGCGCCAAAGGTGTTCATCGCCAGGCACGCAAGTAAGAGGGGAGAGAGCCTTACATTGTGTGGCAAACAGCATTGCCAGGCTTAACATTTTATTGACGACATTTTTGACGTGCAATTCCCTAGTCCTTATATATGGGCTCAACATTTACATAACTTTGTGAAGAAAAGAAAAATACATTGCCTAACAATAAAATTATTACCTAGATGTATACATAAATAGGGACATCAAGAACAAGATCTAGAACAGGTAAAAGAAGAAGTGAAAGAAATGAAAAAAAGACAAAAGATGGATGCATAGATAGATAGATAGATACATAGATAGATACATACATAGAGAGCTTTAAATATATTAGAATGACAGAAGGTCATTAAATACATAACTTTGTTCACATGAAACACAAACGGTCAGACAAAGGTCAACACACACTGTAACACCTTTGCTGCCAACAGCTTTTAAATGCACTCCATTGCTATGTGTTGCTTGGTATTTTGGCAGTTAAAGGGTTAAACACTTGACTATGAAAAGCATACTAGAAGCAAAAAAAGGGATGACAGATACCCTTTAGCTACTCTTCTAGAATTAGTATAAAGATGGCTGTTGGTACGTCATGCTCTGTGCTATTATCTTCCAAGGAGAGAGTTCTGCATTCTACAAGAAACCCCTTCCCCAACAGCTTTACGTGTCTTGATGCCTTGTTTTATTTCTACTTGATGTCTTTCTGACTACCATAAGCACAATTAGATGAGCTGAAGCCTTGAACAGAATGCTACTATGACATCATAGTCAGTTACATGCACTGACAAGGCCTCTTGCCTGACACACTGCTGGGCAATGGCTGACTTATACTCCCATGCATTCCCTGGTAGTCTAGTGGATAGGATTCAGTGGTCTCATCGCTGCAGCCCAGGTTCAATTCCCAGTCAGGGAAAGCCAGTGTTAAATACTAAAACAATGGATTTGTAGGGTCAGAGGAAATAATGTCAGAGAGCAGTTCATTGGCTTATCCAACTGGTTGGGGGGACCAAAGCCTCCTTACATCTGTTTCTGTTAGTGCAGCCGCTGAATTGTGTTTACACGTAGGTGCAAGCTGCCAGTTTGGGGACAAATTCTATATTCCTTCCTACACGTGTGTACAGTCATGAATAATTGTATCCTTTTACAAATGTGATTACAGATTGCAAAATCAGTACAGGGAGCGGCTTCTGTACTGATCCCTGCCCATTATTCAGATGAAGATTATGAATGAATGTTAGATACATGTGCTAGCTGAACCAGATCAGTCAATTGTTGCTTTGCAAACCGGGGCAGATGGAGGCGGTGGAGGGGCTGTGCCGCAGGTGGTTTTGGGGTGTTTCACGCCACTCTCTCTCTCCTTCTCACCTACCCTCCCTCTCTGAAGCTCTCCCCAGGTCTAAACAAGGAATCACAGAATTGGGCAATGACATAGTCTATTTTAGAATCAAAGAAGAAATGCCATGGGGCAAGGCCAGGCAGCTTTGTTTGTTTGCTTTGGGATGTGATGGCAAAGCTTGTGGAATTAAAATGGAAGTTCTGCCCCCTATTGGTGATATAAAAGTAGAGCCTTGAACACATTTTACCCTTCGACACCAAATGCAGATACTTGGGGGGTGGATAAAAAAAGTCAGCTTCTCTCTCTCTGTCTTACCTCTTCACTGTCGCTTATCTGTCTCTCACATCACTTCACTTATTGCTCCCATAAGCAGGAAATAGCAAGGAACAATTCTTTTAGGCAGGCTGTACAGCATCTGATCCTTCCCCTCGGTTCTACCTGATTGCAAGAAATTGAAAAAAGAGACCTATTATGTTTAGAGGCATGCATTTGGCTTTAGTTTCAAATCATATATAATATTCATCGTAATTGCAAATTTGGCGGTAACGCTATGTTAAAAGTTACAGGCTTGCGCATGTGCAATGAGCACCAAAGGCACTTATCGCGAGGCACGTAAAGTAGACGGGGAAGTGTCTCGCAATAAGCGCCAAAGGTGTTCATCGCCAGGCACGCAAGTAAGAGGGGAGAGAGCCTTACATTGTGTGGCAAACAGCATTGCCAGGCTTAACATTTTATTGATGACATTTTTGACGGACAATTCCGTAGTCCTTATATATGGGCTCAACCTTTACATAACTTTGTGAAGAAAAGAAAGATACATTGCCTAACAATAAAATTATTACCTAGATGTATACATAAATAGGGACATCAAGAACAAGATCTAGAACAGGTAAAAGAAGAAGTGAAAGACAGGAAAAAAAGACAAAAGATGGATGCATAGATAGATAGATAGATACATAGATAGATAGATACATAGAGAGCTTTAAATATATTAGAATGACAAAAGGTCATTAAATACATAACTTTGTTCACATGAAACACAAGCGGTCAGACAAAGGTCAACACACACTGTAACACCTTTGCTGCCAACAGCTTTTAAATGCACTCCATTGCTATGTGTTGCTTGGTATTTTGGCAGTTAAAGGGTTAAACACTTGACTATGAAAAGCATACTAGAAGCAAAAAAAGGGATGACAGATACCCTTTAGCTACTCTTCTAGAATTAGTATAAAGATGGCTGTTGGTACGTCATGCTCTGTGCTATTATCTTCCAAGGAGAGAGTTCTGCATTCTACAAGAAACCCCTTCCCCAACAGCTTAACGTGTCTTGATGCCTTGTTTTATTTCTACTTGATGTCTTCCTGACTACCATAAGCACAATTAGATAAGCTGAAGCCTTGAACAGACTGCTACTATGACATCATAGTCAGTTACATGCACTGACAAGGCCTCTTGCCTGACACACTGCTGGGCAATGGCTGACTTTTACTCCCATGCATTCCCTGGTAGTCTAGTGGATAGGATTCAGTAGTCTTATCCCTGCAGCCCAGGTTCAATTCCCAGTCAGGGAAAGCCAGTGTTAAATACTAAAACAATGGATTTGTAGGGTCAGAGGAAATAATGTCAGAGAGCAGTTCATTGGCTTATCCAACTGGTTGGGGGGACCAAAGCCTCCTTACATCTGTTTCTGTTAGTGCAGCCGCTGAATTGTGTTTACACGTAGGTGCAAGCTGACAGTTTGGGGACAAATTCTATATTTTTTCCTACACGTGTGTACAGTCATGAATAATTGTATCCTTTTACAAATGTGATTACAGATTGCAAAATCAATACAGGGAGCGGCTTCTGTACTGATCCCTGCCCATTATTCAGATGAAGATTCTGAATGAATGTTAGATACATGTGCTAGCTGAACCAGATCAGTCAATTGTTGCTTTGCAAACCGTGGCAGATGGAGGCGGTGGAGGGGCTGTGCCGCAAGTGGGTTTGGGGTGTTTACGCCACTCTCTCTCTCCTTCTCACCTACCCACCCTCTCTGAAGCTCTCCCCAGGTCTAAACAAGGAATCACAGAATTGGGCAATGACATAGTCTATTTTAGAATCCAAGAAGAAATGCCATGGGGCAAGGCCAGGCAGCTTTGTTTGTTTGCTTTGGGATGTGATGGCAAAGCTTGTGGAATTAAAATGGAAGTTCTGCCCCCTATTGTTGATATAAAAGTAGGGCCTTGAACACATTTTACCCTTCGACACCAAATGCAGATACTTTGGGGTTGGATAAAAAAAGTCAGCTTCTCTCTCTCTGTCTTACCTCTTCACTGTCGCTTATCTGTCTCTCACATCACTTCACTTATTGCTCCCATAAGCAGGAAATAGCAAGGAACAATTCTTTTAGGCAGGCTGTACAGCATCTGATCCTTCCCCTCGGTTCTACCTGATTGCAAGAAATTGAAAAAAGAGACCTATTATGTTTAGAGGCATGCATTTGGCTTTAGTTTCAAATCATATATAATATTCATCGTAATTGCAAATTTGGCGGTAACGCTATGTTAAAAGTTACAGGCTTGCGCATGTGCAATGAGCACCAAAGGCACTTATCGCGAGGCACGTAAAGTAGATGGGGAAGTGTCTCGCAATAAGCGCCAAAGGTGTTCATCGCCAGGCACGCAAGTAAGAGGGGAGAGAGCCTTACATTGTGTGGCAAACAGCATTGCCAGGCTTAACATTTTATTGATGACATTTTTGACGGACAATTCCGTAGTCCTTATATATGGGCTCAACCTTTACATAACTTTGTGAAGAAAAGAAAGATACATTGCCTAACAATAAAATTATTACCTAGATGTATACATAAATAGGGACATCAAGAACAAGATCTAGAACAGGTAAAAGAAGAAGTGAAAGACAGGAAAAAAAGACAAAAGATGGATGCATAGATAGATAGATAGATACATAGATAGATAGATACATAGAGAGCTTTAAATATATTAGAATGACAAAAGGTCATTAAATACATAACTTTGTTCACATGAAAAACAAACGGTCAGACAAAGGTAAACACACACTGTAACACCTTTGCTGCCAACAGCTTTTAAATGCACTCCATTGCTATGTGTTGCTTGGTATTTTGACAGTTAAAGGATTAAACACTTGACTATGAAAAGCATACTAGAAGCAAAAAAAGGGATGACAGATACCCATTAGCTACTCTTCTAGAATTAGTATAAAGATGGCTGTTGGTACGTCATGCTCTGTGCTATTATCTTCCAAGGAGAGAGTTCTGCATTCTACAAGAAACCTCTTCCCCAACAGCTTTATGTGTCTTGATGCCTTGTTTTATTTCTACTTGATGTCTTTCTGACTACCATAAGCACAATTAGATAAGCTGAAGCCTTGAACAGAATGCTACTATGACATCATAGTCAGTTACATGCACTGACAAGGCCTCTTGCCTGACACTCTGCTGGGCAATGGCTGACATATACTCCCATGCATTCCCTGGTAGTCTAGTGGATAGGATTCAGTGGTCTCATCGCTGCAGCCCAGGTTCAATTCCCAGTCAGGGAAAGCCAGTGTTAAATATAAAACAATAAATTTGTAGGGTCAGAGGAAATAATGTCAGAGAGCAGTTCATTGGCTTATCCAACTGGTTGGGGGGACCAAAGCATCCTTACATCTGTTTCTGTTAGTGCAGCCGCTGAATTGTGTTTACACGTAGGTGCAAGCTGCCAGTTTGGGGACAAATTCTATATTCTTTCCTACACGTGTGTACAGTCATGAATAATTGTATCCTTTTACAAATGTGATTACAGATTGCAAAATCAGTACAGGGAGCGGCTTCTGTACTGATCCCTGCCCATTATTCAGATGAAGATTCTAAATGAATGTTAGATACATGTGCTAGCTGGACCAGATCAGTCAATTGTTGCTTTCCAAACCGGGGCAGATGGAGGCGGTGGAAAGGCTGTGCCGCAGGTGGGTTTGGGGTGTTCACGCCACTCTCTCTCTCCTTCTCACCTACCCTCCCTCTCTGAAGCTCTCCCCAGGTCTAAACAAGGAATCACAGAATTGGGCAATGACATAGTCTATTTTAGAATCCAAGAAGAAATGCCATGGGGCAAGGCCAGGCAGCTTTGTTTGTTTGCTTTGGGATGTGATGGCAAAGCTTGTGGAATTAAAATGGAAGTTCTGCCCCCTATTGGTGATATAAAAGTAGAGCCTTGAACACATTTTACCCTTCGACACCAAATGCAGATACTTGGGGGTTGGATAAAAAAAGTCAGCTTCTCTCTCTCTGTCTTACCTCTTCACTGTCCCTTCTCTGTCTCTCACATCACTTCACTTATTGCTCCCATAAGCAGGAAATAGCAATGGAACATTTCTTTTAGGCAGGCTGTACAGCATCTGATCCTTCCCCTCGGTTCTACCTGATTGCAAGAAATTGAAAAAAGAGACCTATCATGTTTAGAGGCATGCATTTGGCTTTAGTTTCAAATCATATATAATATTCATCGTAATTGCAAATTTGTCGGTAACGCTATGTTAAAAGTTACAGGCTTGCGCTTGTGCAATGAGCACCAAAGGCACTTATCGCGAGGCCCGTAAAGTAGACGGGGAAGTGTCTCGCAATAAGCGCCAAAGGTGTTCATCGCCAGGCACGCAAGTAAGAGGGGAGAGAGCCTTACATTGTGTGGCAAACAGCATTGCCAGGCTTAACATTTTATTGATGACATTTTTGACGGACAATTCCGTAGTCCTTATATATGGGCTCAACCTTTACATAACTTTGTGAAGAAAAGAAAAATACATTGCCTAACAATAAAATTATTACCTAGATGTATACATAAATAGGGAAATCAAGAACAAGATCTAGAACAGGTAAAAGAAGAAGTGAAAGAAATGAAAAAAAGACAAATGATGGATACATAGATACATAGATAGATAGATACATACATAGAGAGCTTTAAATATATTAGAATGACAGAAGGTCATTAAATACATAACTTTGTTCACATGAAACACAAACGGTCAGACAAAGGTCAACACACACTGTAACACCTTTGCTGCCAACAGCTTTTAAATGCACTCCATTGCTATGTGTTGCTTGGTATTTTGACAGTTAAAGGGTTAAACACTTGACTATGAAAAGCATACTAGAAGCAAAAAAAGGGATGACAGATACCCTTTAGCTACTCTTCTAGAATTAGTATAAAGATGGCTGTTGGTACGTCATGCTCTGTGCTATTATCTTCCAAGGAGAGAGTTCTGCATTCTACAAGAAACCCCTTCCCCAACAACTTTACATGTCTTGATGCCTTGTTTTATTTTTACTTGATGTCTTCCTGACTACCATTAGCACAATTAGATAAGCTGAAGCCTTGAACAGACTGCTACTATGACATCATAGTCAGTTACATGCACTGACAAGGCCTCTTGCCTGACACACTGCTGGGCAATGGCTGACTTATACTCCCATGCATTCCCTGGTAGTCTAGTGGATAGGATTCAGTGGTCTCATCGCTGCAGCCCAGGTTCAATTCCCAGTCAGGGAAAGCCAGTGTTAATTACTAAAACAATGGATTTGTATGGTCAGAGGAAATAATGTCAGAGAGCAGTTCATTGGCTTATACAACTGGTTGGGGGGACCAAAGCCTCCTTACATCTGTTTCTGTTAGTGCAGCCGCTGAATTGTGTTTACACATAGGTGCAAGCTGACAGTTTGGGGACAAATTCTATATTTTTTCCTACACGTGTGTACAGTCATGAATAATTGTATCCTTTTACAAATGTGATTACAGATTGCAAAATCAGTACAGGGAGCGGCTTCTGTACTGATCCCTGCCCATTATTCAGATGAAGATTCTGAATGGATGTTAGATACATGTGCTAGCTGGACCAGATCAGTCAATTGTTGCTTTCCAAACAGGGGCAGATGGAGGCGGTGGAAAGGCTGTGCCGCAGGTGGGTTTGGGGTGTTTACGCCACTCTCTCTCTCCTTCTCACCTACCCACCCTCTCTGAAGCTCTCCCCAGGTCTAAACAAGGAATCACAGAATTGGGCAATGACATAGTCTATTTTGGAATCCAAGAAGAAATGCCATGGGGCAAGGCCAGGCAGCTTTGTTTGTTTGCTTTGGGATGTGATGGCAAAGCTTGTGGAATTAAAATGGAAGTTCTGCCCCCTATTGGTGATATAAAAGTAGAGCCTTGAACACATTTTACCCTTCGACACCAAATGCAGATACTTGGGGGGTGGATAAAAAAAGTCAGCTTCTCTCTCTCTGTTTTACCTCTTCACTGTCCCTTCTCTGTCTCTCACATCACTTCACTTATTGCTCCCATAAGCAGGAAATAGCAATGGAACAATTCTTTTAGGCAGGCTGTACAGCATCTGATCCTTCCCCTCGGTTCTACCTGATTGCAAGAAATTGAAAAAAGAGACCTATCATGTTTTGAGGCATGCATTTGGCTTTAGTTTAAAATCATATATAATATTCATCGTAATTGCAAATTTGGCGGTAACGCTATGTTAAAAGTTACAGGCTTGCGCATGTGCAATGAGCACCAAAGGCACTTATCGCGAGGCCCGTAAAGTAGACGGGGAAGTGTCTCGCAATAAGCGCCAAAGGTGTTCATCGCCAGGCACGCAAGTAAGAGGGGAGAGAGCCTTACATTGTGTGGCAAACAGCATTGCCAGGCTTAACATTTTATTGATGACATTTTTGACGGACAATTCCGTAGTCCTTATATATGGGCTCAACATTTACATAACTTTGTGAAGAAAAGAAAAATACATTGCCTAACAATAAAATTATTACCTAGATGTATACATAAATAGGGACATCAAGAACAAGATCTAGAACAGGTAAAAGAAGAAGTGAAAGACAGGAAAAAAAGACAAAAGATGGATGCATAGATAGATAGATAGATACATAGATAGATAGATACATAGAGAGCTTTAAATATATTAGAATGACAAAAGGTCATTAAATACATAACTTTGTTCACATGAAACACAAACGGTCAGACAAAGGTCAACACACACTGTAACACCTTTGCTGCCAACAGCTTTTAAATGCACTCCATTGCTATGTGTTGCTTGGTATTTTGGCAGTTAAAGGGTTAAACACTTGACTATGAAAAGCATACTAGAAGCAAAAAAAGGGATGACAGATACCCTTTAGCTACTCTTCTAGAATTAGTATAAAGATGGCTGTTGGTACGTCATGCTCTGTGCTATTATCTTCCAAGGAGAGAGTTCTGCATTCTACAAGAAACCCCTTCCCCAACAACTTTACATGTCTTGATGCCTTGTTTTATTTCTACTTGATGTCTTTCTGACTACCATAAGCACAATTAGATGAGCTGAAGCCTTGAACAGAATGCTACTATGACATCATAGTCAGTTACATGCACTGACAAGGCCTCTTGCCTGACACACTGCTGGGCAATGGCTGACTTATACTCCCATGCATTCCCTGGTAGTCTAGTGGATAGGATTCAGTGGTCTCATCGCTGCAGCCCAGGTTCAATTCCCAGTCAGGGAAAGCCAGTGTTAATTACTAAAACAATGGATTTGTAGGGTCAGAGGAAATAATGTCAGAGAGCAGTTCATTGGCTTATACAACTGGTTGGGGGGACCAAAGCCTCCTTACATCTGTTTCTGTTAGTGCAGCCGCTGAATTGTGTTTACACATAGGTGCAAGCTGACAGTTTGGGGACAAATTCTATATTTTTTCCTACACGTGTGTACAGTCATGAATAATTGTATCCTTTTACAAATGTGATTACAGATTGCAAAATCAATACAGGGAGCGGCTTCTGTACTGATCCCTGCCCATTATTCAGATGAAGATTATGAATGAATGTTAGATACATGTGCTAGCTGAACCAGATCAGTCAATTGTTGCTTTGCAAACCGGGGCAGATGGAGGCGGTGGAGGGGCTGTGACGCAGGTGGTTTTGGGGTGTTTACGCCACTCTCTCTCTCCTTCTCACCTACCCAACCTCTCTGAAGCTCTCCCCAGGTCTAAACAAGGAATCACAGAATTGGGCAATGACATAGTCTATTTTGGAATCAAAGAAGAAATGCCATGGGGCAAGGCCAGGCAGCTTTGTTTGTTTGCTTTGGGATGTGATGGCAAAGCTTGTGGAATTAAAATGGAAGTTCTGCCCCCTATTGGTGATATAAAAGTAGAGCCTTGAACACATTTTACCCTTCGACACCAAATGCAGATACTTGGGGGGTGGATAAAAAAAGTCAGCTTCTCTCTCTCTGTCTTACCTCTTCACTGTCCCTTCTCTGTCTCTCACATCACTTCACTTATTGCTCCCATAAGCAGGAAATAGCAATGGAACAATTCTTTTAGGCAGGCTGTACAGCATCTGATCCTTCCCCTCGGTTCTACCTGATTGCAAGAAATTGAAAAAAGAGACCTATCATGTTTAGAGGCATGCATTTGGCTTTAGTTTCAAATCATATATAATATTCATCGTAATTGCAAATTTGTCGGTAACGCTATGTTAAAAGTTACAGGCTTGCGCATGTGCAATGAGCACCAAAGGCACTTATCGCGAGGCCCGTAAAGTAGACGGGGAAGTGTCTCGCAATAAGCGCCAAAGGTGTTCATCGCCAGGCACGCAAGTAAGAGGGGAGAGAGCCTTACATTGTGTGGCAAACAGCATTGCCAGGCTTAACATTTTATTGACGACATTTTTGACGGACAATTCCGTAGTCCTTATATATGGGCTCAACCTTTACATAACTTTGTGAAGAAAAGAAAGATACATTGCCTAACAATAAAATTATTACCTAGATGTATACATAAATAGGGACATCAAGAACAAGATCTAGAACAGGTAAAAGAAGAAGTGAAAGACAGGAAAAAAAGACAAAATATGGATGCATAGATAGATAGATAGATACATAGATAGATAGATACATAGAGAGCTTTAAATATATTAGAATGACAAAAGGTCATTAAATACATAACTTTGTTCACATGAAACACAAGCGGTCAGACAAAGGTCAACACACACTGTAACACCTTTGCTGCCAACAGCTTTTAAATGCACTCCATTGCTATGTGTTGCTTGGTATTTTCTCAGTTAAAGGGTTAAACACTTGACTATGAAAAGCATATTAGAAGCAAAAAAAGGGATGACAGATATATCACGACCCCATATTCTCTCTGGCTGGGGTCTGCTGACTTGATTTGGGTTACTCTGGACCTTGGAGCCTTTTTGATTACAGGAACATCAGGTCTCAGCCCTTGGTTTAGACTGAGCAATATTGACAGTAAGCCTGACGAATCTTACTGCAAGCATGTGTCCCCGGGTAAATAATACATCTACACACCACGTCTTGATGAAAATTATGAACAACTTTATTTGGAAAACATCATCTTTTAAACAGGCATACAAAATCACCAGGAGGGCTATCTTTAGTCAGCCCCTAACTGCCTCTGGCCAATCTGGCAGGGAACCATGAGACTCCTCCCAGGTCCGCCCACTAGGTGTGGCTACCTAATTCAGTTGGTGTGTGGCTCTCAAGGGAGAAACATCTACCTGTCCTCTGGAATTTGCCCTGATTATCTGAGTGAGAATCCCTGTAGACCCCCTGGGGTTATGGTGCCTCAATGTCTGTATAGACCCCTTTGTTCTGGTCTTGCTATTACTTCAAGTGTTTACTTTAGGTGATAGCTGGAAGGCAGATGGGTGATCAACTCAGGTTACATATGCAGTCAATATGGATGATGCACACAACATGGCTCCCACATTCCAATACAATATATAATATAACACTAACATATTATCCCCCATAACACAATATACAGATGGTGGCGATTGGTATATAACAGTCCAGTCCCAATATAGGCCACTGCTGCCAGTCTCAAGATGGCCCCAGCATAGTTCACGCCAAATCCAATATGGCCCCTGGGTGATTCATGACAACACCTCCCCAAGCGTGGCAGGAAACATCCCTGATTTTTCCAGCTACGCTGATCAGTCATGAATGTGCTGGTTTGGCCCTCTGTATGCTATGCCAGTTCTTGTCTGTCCCAAGGTGCAGAGTAAAAACCTCCCCCAGCCCTTGGCCTTGCTCCCACTGTATAGAGCAAATTGCTCTTCCCATTCACACCCACCCAAATAGTCCAGGGTACCTCCCCAATAATCTGGTATCCCAGAGTACAACAGGTGGGCCACAGTTTCTGTCCCATAGCAACTCTGTTCCCCCCAGCCAGTCCCCACCGATGGGCTGGGATCTCTAATACAGTCTCTGGGCCTATGGGATCGCAAAGGGACAGCTCCTCTTGGCTTCCTTCCTCTGGTCCAGCTGTTTCCGTTGCTGCTTGGGGAGCTACGCTGCTCCCACCCAAGCTGTGCTTACACTCCTCCATTGCCCGGGGTTGAGCAACTTTATCCAAGTCCTTTCTGTTGAACTGGGTCTTTGGAGTGGTGTCTGTTCCAGTGGGCCCCTGGACAATGGTTATCCAGGGTATCTCCCCACTTGGTACACCCTCTGTCATGGTGCCACTCTGCACCCATAATGCTTTTGCCAAAGCTGGCATGCTTGCTGCCCCAGCCTGGCTCTTTGTGCCCCTTGCACTCTCTTGCTGTGGGAGGTCAGGTTCCCTGTAGCCAGAAACCAATTTTTTTCCCTCCCCACAGTCTCTTAAACAACCCTCCTGGGCTCTGTGCTTCACTAGCACCTCTGGGGACAACTCCCCTGGACTGTCAGGGTACAGACAGTGGTTATCTGATGCAGGCTGGGGAATCTCATCATTCCCTTCCAGCCTGGCCTCTAAGGCTCCCTTCCCACCGTCCATCACACAATCATCCCGAGCCTCTGGCTCCATTAACAGTTCTGGCCAACACACTTTGCCTAGAACTTCTGAGGGCAGACTTAACTTATCTGGCCCTAGCTTGTGAACAGTTCCCACTTCCTCTGGGATTAAATCTCTTGGGGTATCAGGGGGCAGACATGGATTATCTGACCCCACCCAGGGAACATTCCACTGGGTCTCTGGCTCTTGGGGCTGGTGACTAGGCCCTGACACAGTTACTGCATGTTCTAGGGGCAAACATTCTCCATCCCCAGGAGTTGGCAAAGGAACAGTGTTTACCCCTTCCCACTCCTCACTTTGTTTACAGTCTAGAAATGCCTATCCCCAGTTCCAGTGAGCATACTCACTCTGGTACATACCGTCTGAGTTGTAAGAATACTTCTTGGGTATCGCATCCCACAATTCCACATACTCAGCCTCCAGTTGCAGCTCTTGCTGAATCAGGGGTTCCAGCAAAGGAGCCTCCGGGAACCATGCTTCCAGTCCCAGACCCCGGCAGCGTTCAACAAACAAGTTATTATGCCTCCTTGCAGTTCCCATGCCACATTCCGGATCACCATTCAGAATCTCACCGACCCCATATTCTAGATCCAAATGAAAATAGAGATCCTCTCTCCGGCCACCCAAGGACTCTATCCTGGCAAGGTACTGTTCCTCCAAGTCCATCTCTTTCTCTACCAGTTCCTCCAACCAGCTTGCCAGCTCATGGCCATGCCATAATTGCATGAATGCCATCCATTGATTTAGCAGGAGTAGTCTGTAGTCCTCTGCTTCCATCTGCTCCATTTTCTGGTCCTTCTCAGAGTACCCCACCACTGTGCCACCAATTATCACGACCCACTCTCTGGCTGGGGTCTGCTGACTTGATTTGGGTTACTCTGGACCTTGGAGTAGCTTTGAGTACAGGAACATCATGTCTCAGCCCTTGGTTTAGACTGAGCAATATTAACAGTAAGTCTGACGAATCTTACTGCAAGCATATGTCCCCGGGTAAATAATACATCTACACACCACGTCTTGATGAAAATTATGAACAACTTTATTTGGAAAACAACATCTTTTAAACAGGCATACAAAATCACCAGGAGGGCTATCTTTAGTCAGCCCCTAACTGCCTCTGGCCAATCAGGCAGGGAACCATGATACTCCTCCCAGGTCCGCCCACTAGGTGTGGCTACCTAATTCAGTTTGTGTCTGGCTCTCAAGGGAGAAACATCTACCTGTCCTCTGGAATTTGCCCTGATTATCTGAGTGAGAATCCCTGTAGACCCCCTGGGGTTATGGTGCCTCAATGTCTGTATAGACCCCTTTGTTCTGGCCTTACTATCACTTCAAGTGTTTACTTTAGGTGATAGCTGGAAGGCAGATGGGTGATCAACTCAGGTTACATATGCAGTCAATATGGACACAACATGGCTCCAACATTCCAATACAATATATTTACAGATATTACCACTACAACATGTTATAACCCACATGTTGTGAGTTGAGGCAGTACTTCCCACGTCAGTCCACTTAATGCGTTATGACGACTTTATTAGTGGTGACGTGGTAAACTGCCTCTTCTCTCAATGCCTAACAATAACAGTGGGACTCTGCCCTGAATATATTACATTATAACAGTGGCTCTGGGAGCCCAAAACCTTCTGTTCAATAACATGTGGCAGGTAACAGTTCCAAATCCAAGATGGCCCCTGGCTGATTCATGACACTACCAGTGCCACGTGCTAGCCCAGGGAGGCAGAAGGAGCTTAGGGAGGTTAATGCGTGGCTAAAAAAGTGGTGCAGTGCAGAGGGTTTTGGGTTTTTATAGCACTGGGCTGACTTCTCACTTGGGTACAATCTCTATAGCAGGGATGGATTGCACCTTAATGATGAGGGCGCTTTTGTGCTAGGGAATAGGATGGTAGAACGGCTGGGGGAGTTTTTAAACTTGTAGGTGGGGGGGAGGGACTATATAGAAGTATTGGGGTAAATAGGGTAGAGAGGGAAAGGGATGAATTATTTACCCATGGGGGAGGAGAAGGGGGGAGGGTTACAATAGAAAGTAGGGAGATATTAATAGGGGCCTCAAATACAGTGGCAGGCACTTCACATCAGCAGAGCCATAGCAACATAAAGTGTATGATTGCAAACGCAAGAAGTTTGCCTGGGAAAATGGATGAGCTAGAAATATTAGCAGTACAAGAAAAATGGGGCTTAATAGGCATTACGGAAACATGGTGGGATGAATCTCATGACTGGACTGTTAATCTGGATGGTTATAACCTATTTAGGAAAGATAGGGGAAATGGTAAAAGAGGAGGAGGGATCTGTCTTTATGTTAAGCCTGAATTTAAGCCTATAGTTAGAGAAGATATTTATGCTGGCACTAACGGCATCATTGAATCCTTGTGGGTTGAGCTAAATAGTGGAGGAGCTAATTCTAAATGCATATTGGTGGGAGTATGCTATAAACCCCCAAATATAGCTGAAAGTGAGGCAATACAATTATTGTTACAGATTGGAAATGCAGCTAAGCACGGACAAGTTCTAATAATGGGAGACTTTAATTACCCTGATATAAACTGGATAAACGAGACCAGCAGCTCAGCTAAGGGGAGCAGGTTCTTGAGTACACTCAGGGATCATTATCTAGCCCAGGTAATACAAGAACCTACTAGAAATGGGGCCATCTTGGATTTAGTCATCACAAGTAATATTGATATAATATCAAATGTAAAAATAGGGGAACCCTTTGGGAACAGTGATCACAACACAGTCTCATTTGAGATTGAATACAAAAAACAGAGTTGTAAGGGGCCAACAAAAACTCTAAATTTTAAAAGGGCTAACTTTAATGGGCTACGGGCAGCAATACAACATATAGACTGGGACAAAGAACTTACAGGGAAGAATACTGAAAATAAATGGACAACATTCAAATCCTTACTAAATAAACATACTCATCAGCATGTACCATGTGGAAATAAAATAAATAGGAGTAAATCACATCCCATGTGGCTTAACAATGACTTAAAGATCATGATGAGGAAAAATAAATATGCATTTAAATTATACAAGAAGGAGGAAACAGAGGCAGCTTTATGTGACTATAAGGAAATCAACAAGGCTTGCAAAAGGGCTATTAGACTGGCTAAAATAGAAAATGAGAAGTCAGTTGCAATGGAAAGTAAGACTAACCCTAAAATATTTTATAAATATATTAATGGGAAGAAGGCCAGGAAGGAATCGATAGGACCATTACAATGTGACACAGGCCATCTGATAATTAGTGACCAGGAAAAGGCAGATGAGCTAAATAGGTTCTTTTCGTCGGTTTACACAAGGGAGGTACCAGTGGTTGGGACACTGCAACATAATGGGGCTACACTACCTTCACTAAATAATTGGTTAACGCAGGAAGAAATACAAAAGAGGTTGGAGAAAATAAATGTTAATAAAGCCCCAGGTCCTGATGGAATACATCCAAGGGTACTGAGGGAGCTGGGTTCTGTAATAGCCAAACCATTATATCTAATCTTTAAAGACTCGCTCACTACAGGGTCTCTACCAGATGACTGGAGAAAAGCAGAGGTGATACCTATATTTAAGAAGGGATCTAGAGCAAATCCGGGGAATTATAGACCAGTGAGCCTCACTTCTGTAGTTGGGAAGCTTTTAGAAGGGTTAATAAGGGACAGAATACAAGAATATGTCTATTTGAACAGGATCATAGGTAGCAGTCAACATGGATTTATGAAGGAAAGGTCGTGTCAGACCAATCTAATTAGTTTTTATGAGGAGGTTAGTAGGAACTTGGATCAGGGCAACTCAGTGGATGTAGTCTTTTTAGATTTTTCAAAGGCAT
This sequence comes from Discoglossus pictus, assembly GCA_027410445.1. Lineage (NCBI taxonomy): Eukaryota > Metazoa > Chordata > Amphibia > Anura > Alytidae > Discoglossus > Discoglossus pictus. Next base: position 133,758,549 of record CM050168.1, read on the forward strand.
TTGATACAGTGCCACATCGAAGACTAGTGAGCAAACTAAGGGATACAGGAATTGCAGTAAATATCTGCTCATGGATCGAGAGCTGGCTAAAAGACAGGAAGCAAAGGGTTGTTGTAAATGGAACATACTCCGATTGGTCTAATGTGATAAGTGGGGTTCCTCAGGGCTCAGTATTGGGTCCTCTCCTTTTTAACATATTTATTAATGACATTGAAGTAGGACTCGAATGTAGTGTCTCCATTTTTGCTGATGACACTAAGTTGTGCAAGGTAATAAAATCAGATAATGATGTACTTTCCCTACAAAAGGATTTGCATAAATTAGAAGAAATGGGCGGCTAAATGGCAGATGAGATTTAATACAAATAAATAAATGTAAGGTTATGCATTTGGGAAGGAACAATAGCCAAGCAATCTATAATCTTAATGGAGCAAATCTAGGGGTATCAGATATTGAAAGGGATTTGGGAGTACTAGTGGACAACCACCTAGGTAACAGCGCTCAAAGCCAAGCAGCGGCTGCAAAGGCAAATAAAATATTAGCATGTATTAGGAAGGGTATAGAAGCCAGGGAAGAAGATATAATTCTGCCACTATACAAATCTCTAGTACGCCCTCATTTGGAATATGGAGTACAATTTTGGGCACCACCTCACAAAAAAGACATTTTAGAGCTGGAAAAAGTACAGAGAAGGGCTACAAAACTAATAAGGGGAATGGAGGGGCTAAGTTATGAAGAAAGACTAGCAAAATTAAACTTATTTTCGCTAGAAAAAAGGCGTCTAAGAGGAGATATGATTACGTTATTTAAATACATCCAGGGTCAATATAAGGCTTTGTCAAGTGAACTTTTTGTAGCAAGAGATTTTCAACTGACAAGAGGACATCCGTTGAGGTTAGAGGAAAAAAGATTTCACCTTAAACAAAGAAAAGGGTTCTTCACAGTTAGGGTGGTTAAACTGTGGAATTCTCTACCAAAGGAGGTGGTGACAGCGAATTCGATAGACAACTTCAAAAAGGGGTTAGATATATTTCTGAATAAAGAGGGCATTCAAGGCTATCCTAGATAACTAGCAAGGAATATTGATCCAGGGAGAAATTTGATCGCCAGTTTCTGGGGTCGGGAAGGAATTTTGCTTTTTTTTTCCCTTATGAGACAACTGGCAAAGTTTCAATGGTTTTTTTTTTATGTTTGCCTTCCTCTGGATCAATTAACAATAATTAACAATTAACAATAATAATAAATAGTCCAAATTAAAAAGATCAATAGAGATCTAAAAAGGTTGAACTTGATGGACTAACTCTTTATTCATTCTCCAATACTATACTATTAATAATTATTTAATCAATAATTTAATTAATAACTAATCCGCATATTGCAGATCAGAGGAGATCTTAACAGGTTGAACTTGATGGACTGAAAGTCTTTTTTCAACCTTAATTACTATGTAACTATGTAACTATGTAACTATGTAACAGGTAAAAGAAGAAGTGAAAGAAAGAAAAAAAAAGACAAAAGATGGATGCATAGATAGATAGATACATAGATACATAGATAGATAGATACATACATAGAGAGCTTTAAATATATTAGAATGACAGAAGGTCATTAAATACATAACTTTGTTCACATGAAAAACAAACGGTCAGACAAAGGTCAACACACACTGTAACACCTTTGCTGCCAACAGCTTTTAAATGCACTCCATTACTATGTGTTGCTTGGTATTTTGGCAGTTAAAGGGTTAAACACTTGACTATGAAAAGCATATTAGAAGCAAAAAAAGGGATCACAGATACCCATTAGCTACTCTTCTAGAATTAGTATAAAGATGGCTGTTGGTACGTCATGCTCTGTGCTATTATCTTCCAAGGAGAGAGTTCTGCATTCTACAAGAAACCCCTTCCCCAACAGCTTTACGTGTCTTGATGCCTTGTTTTTTTTCTACTTGATGTCTTCCTGACTACCATAAGCACAATTAGATAAGCTGAAGCCTTGAACAGACTGCTACTATGACATCATAGTCAGTTACATGAACTGACAAGGCCTCTTGCCTGACACACTGCTGGGCAATGGCTGACTTATACTCCCATGCATTCCCAGGTAGTCTAGTGGATAGGATTCAGTAGTCTTATCACTGCAGCCCAGGTTCAATTCCCAGTCAGGGAAAGCCAGTGTTAATTACTAAAACAATGGATTTGTAGGGTCAGAGGAAATAATGTCAGAGAGCAGTTCATTGGCTTATCCAACTGGTTGGGGGGACCAAAGCATCCTTACATCTGTTTCTGTTAGTGCAGCCGCTGAATTGTGTTTACACGTAGGTGCAAGCTGCCAGTTTGGGGACAAATTCTATATTTTTTCCTACACGTGTGAACAGTAATGAATAATTGTATCCTTTTACAAATGTGATTACAGATTGCAAAATCAATACAGGGAGCGGCTTCTGTACTGATCCCTGCCCATTATTCAGATGAAGATTCTGAATGGATGTTAGATACATGTGCTGCCTGGACCAGATCAGTCAATTGTTGCTTTCCAAACCGGGGCAGATGGAGGCGGTGGAGGGGCTGTGCCGCAGGTGGGTTTGGGGTGTTCACGCCACTCTCTCTCTCCTTCTCACCTACCCTCCCTCTCTGAAGCTCTCCCCAGGTCTAAACAAGGAATCACAGAATTGGGCAATGACATAGTCTATTTTAGAATCCAAGAAGAAATGCCATGGGGCAAGGCCAGGCAGCTTTGTTTGTTTGCTTTGGGATGTGATGGCAAAGCATGTGGAATTAAAATGGAAGTTCTGCCCCCTATTGTTGATATAAAAGTAGGGCCTTGAACACATTTTACCCTTCGACACCAAATGCAGATACTTGGGGGGTGGATAAAAAAAGTCAGCTTCTCTCTCTCTGTCTTACCTCTTCACTGTCGCTTATCTGTCTCTCACATCACTTCACTTATTGCTCCCATAAGCAGGAAATAGCAATGGAACAATTCTTTTAGGCAGGCTGTACAGCATCTGATCCTTCCCCTCGGTTCTACCTGATTGCAAGAAATTGAAAAAAGAGACCTATCATGTTTTGAGGCATGCATTTGGCTTTAGTTTAAAATCATATATAATATTCATCGTAATTGCAAATTTGGCGGTAACGCTATGTTAAAAGTTACAGGCTTGCGCATGTGCAATGAGCACCAAAGGCACTTATCGCGAGGCCCGTAAAGTAGACGGGGAAGTGGCTCGCAATAAGCGCCAAAGGTGTTCATCGGCAGGCACGCAAGTAAGAGGGGAGAGAGCCTTACATTGTGTGGCAAACAGCATTGCCAGGCTTAACATTTTATTGATGACATTTTTGACGGGCAATTCCGTAGTCCTTATATATGGGCTCAACATTTACATAACTTTGTGAAGAAAAGAAAGATACATTGCCTAACAATAAAATTATTACCTAGATGTATACATAAATAGGGACATCAAGAACAAGATCTAGAACAGGTAAAAGAAGAAGTGAAAGACAGGAAAAAAAGACAAAAGATGGATACATAGATAGATAGATACATAGATACATAGATAGATAGATACATAGAGAGCTTTAAATATATTAGAATGACAAAAGGTCATTAAATACATAACTTTGTTCACATGAAACACAAGCGGTCAGCCAAAGGTCAACATACACTGTAACACCTTTGCTGCCAACAGCTTTTAAATGCACTCCATTGCTATGTGTTGCTTGGTATTTTCTCAGTTAAAGGGTTAAACACTTGACTATGAAAAGCATATTAGAAGCAAAAAAAGGGATGACAGATACCCATTAGCTACTCTTCTAGAATTAGTATAAAGATGGCTGTTGGTACGTCATGCTCTGTGCTATTATCTTCCAAGGAGAGAGTTCTGCATTCTACAAGAAACCTCTTCCCCAACAGCTTTACGTGTTCTTGATGCCTTGTTTTATTTCTACTTGATGTCTTTCTGACTACCATAAGCTTAATTAGATAAGCTAAAGCCTTGAACAGACTGCTACTATGACATCATAGTCAGTTACATGCACTGACAAGGCCTCTTGCCTGACACACTGCTGGGCAATGGCTGACTTATACTCCCATGCATTCCCTGGTAGTCTAGTAGATAGGATTCAGTAGTCTTATCACTGCAGCCCAGGTTCAATTCCCAGTCAGGGAAAGCCAGTGTTAATTACTAAAACAATGGATTTGTAGGGTCAGAGGAAATAATGTCAGAGAGCAGTTCATTGGCTTATCCAACTGGTTGGGGGGACCAAAGCATCCTAAAATCTGTTTCTGTTAGTGCAGCCGCTGAATTGTGTTTACACGTAGGTGCAAGCTGCCAGTTTGGGGACAAATTCTATATTTTTTCCTACACGTGTGAACAGTAATGAATAATTGTATCCTTTTACAAATGTGATTACAGATTGCAAAATCAGTACAGGGAGCGGCTTCTGTACTGATCCCTGCCCATTATTCAGATGAAGATTCTGAATGGATGTTAGATACATGTGCTAGCTGGACCAGATCAGTCAATTGTTGCTTTCCAAACCGGGGCAGATGGAGGCGGTGGAGGGGCTGTGCCGCAGGTGGGTTTGGGGTGTTCACACCACTCTCTCTCTCCTTCTCACCTACCCTCCCTCTCTGAAGCTCTCCCCAGGTCTAAACAAGGAATCACAGAATTGGGCAATGACATAGTCTATTTTAGAATCCAAGAAGAAATGCCATGGTGCAAGGCCAGGCAGCTTTGTTTGTTTGCTTTGGGATGTGATGGCAAAGCATGTGGAATTAAAATGGAAGTTCTGCCCCCTATTGTTGATATAAAAGTAGGGCCTTGAACACATTTTACCCTTCGACACCAAATGCAGATACTTGGGGGGTGGATAAAAAAAGTCAGCTTCTCTCTGTCTTACCTCTTCACTGTCCCTTCTCTGTCTCTCACATCACTTCACTTATTGCTCCCATAAGCAGGAAATAGCAATGGAACAATTCTTTTAGGCAGGCTGTACAGCATCTGATCCTTCCCCTCGGTTCTACCTGATTGCAAGAAATTGAAAAAAGAGACCTATCATGTTTTGAGGCATGCATTTGGCTTTAGTTTCATATCATATATAATATTCATCGTAATTGCAAATTTGGCGGTAACGCTATGTTAAAAGTTACAGGCTTGCACATGTGCAATGAGCACCAAAGGCACTTATCGCGAGGCCCGTAAAGTAGACGGGGAAGTGGCTCGCAATAGGCGCCAAAGGTGTTCATCGGCAGGCACGCAAGTAAGAGGGGAGAGAGCCTTACATTGTGTGGCAAACAGCATTGCCAGGCTTAACATTTTATTGATGACATTTTTGACGGGCAATTCCGTAGTCCTTATATATGGGCTCAACCTTTACATAACTTTGTGAAGAAAAGAAAGATACATTGCCTAACAATAAAATTATTACCTAGATGTATACATAAATAGGGACATCAAGAACAAGATCTAGAACAGGTAAAAGAAGAAGTGAAAGACAGGAAAAAAGACAAAAGATGGATGCATAGATAGATAGATACATAGATACATAGATAGATAGATACATAGAGAGCTTTAAATATATTAGAATGACAAAAGGTCATTAAATACATAACTTTGTTCACATGAAACACAAGCGGTCAGACAAAGGTCAACACACACTGTAACACCTTTGCTGCCAACAGCTTTTAAATGCACTCCATTGCTATGTGTTGCTTGGTATTTTCTCAGTTAAAGGGTTAAACACTTGACTATGAAAAGCATATTAGAAGCAAAAAAAGGGATCACAGATACCCATTAGCTACTCTTCTAGAATTAGTATAAAGATGGCTGTTGGTACGTCATGCTCTGTGCTATTATCTTCCAAGGAGAGAGTTCTGCATTCTACAAGAAACCTCTTTCCCAACAGCTTTACGTGTTCTTGATGCCTTGTTTTATTTCTACTTGATGTCTTTCTGACTACCATAAGCTTAATTAGATAAGCTGAAGCCTTGAACAGACTGCTACTATGACATCAGAAGTCAGTTACATGCACTGAAAAGGCCTCTTGCCTGACACACTGCTGGGCAATGGCTGACTTATACTCCCATGCATTCCCTGGTAGTCTAGTGGATAGGATTCAGTAGTCTTATCACTGCAGCCCAGGTTCAATTCCCAGTCAGGGAAAGCCAGTGTTAATTACTAAAACAATGGATTTGTAGGGTCAGAGGAAATAATGTCAGAGAGCAGTTCATTGGCTTATCCAACTGGTTGGGGGGACCAAAGCATCCTAAAATCTGTTGCTGTTAGTGCAGCCGCTGAATTGTGTTTACACGTAGGTGCAAGCTGCCAGTTTGGGGACAAATTCTATATTCCTTCCTACACGTGTGTACAGTCATGAATAATTGTATCCTTTTACAAATGTGATTACAGATTGCAAAATCAGTACAGGGAGCGGCTTCTGTACTGATCCCTGCCCATTATTCAGATGAAGATTCTGAATGGATGTTAGATACATGTGCTAGCTGGACCAGATCAGTCAATTGTTGCTTTCCAAACCGGGGCAGATGGAGGCGGTGGAAAGGCTGTGCCGCAGGTGGGTTTGGGGTGTTCACGCCACTCTCTCTCTCCTTCTCACCTACCCTCCCTCTCTGAAGCTCTCCCCAGGTCTAAACAAGGAATCACAGAATTGGGCAATGACATAGTCTATTTTAGAATCCAAGAAGAAATGCCATGGGGCAAGGCCAGGCAGCTTTGTTTGTTTGCTTTGGGATGTGATGGCAAAGCTTGTGGAATTAAAATGGAAGTTCTGACCCCTATTGGTGATATAAAAGTAGGGCCTTGAACACATTTTACCCTTCGACACCAAATGCAGATACTTGGGGGGTGGATAAAAAAAGTCAGCTTCTCTCTCTCTGTCTTACCTCTTCACTGTCCCTTCTCTGTCTCTCACATCACTTCACTTATTGCTCCCATAAGCAGGAAATAGCAATGGAACAATTCTTTTAGGCAGGCTGTACAGCATCTGCTCCTTCCCCTCGGTTCTACCTGATTGCAAGAAATTGAAAAAAGAGACCTATCATGTTTTGAGGCATGCATTTGGCTTTAGTTTCAAATCATATATAATATTTGTCGTAATTGCAAATTTGTCGGTAACGCTATGTTAAAAGTTACAGGCTTGCGCATGTGCAATGAGCACCAAAGGCACTTATCGCGAGGCCCGTAAAGTAGACGGGGAAGTGGCTCGCAATAAGCGCCAACGGTGTTCATCGGCAGGCACCCAAGTAAGAGGGGAGAGAGCCTTACATTGTGTGGCAAACAGCATTGCCAGGCTTAACATTTTATTGATGACATTTTTGACGGGCAATTCCGTAGTCCTTATATATGGGCTCAACATTTACATAACTTTGTGAAGAAAAGAAAGATACATTGCCTAACAATAAAATTATTACCTAGATGTATACATAAATAGGGACATCAAGAACAAGATCTAGAACAGGTAAAAGAAGAAGTGAAAGACAGGAAAAAAAGACAAAAGATGGATGCATAGATAGATAGATACATAGATACATAGATAGATAGATACATAGAGAGCTTTAAATATATTAGAATGACAAAAGGTCATTAAATACATAACTTTGTTCACATGAAACACTAGCGGTCAGACAAAGGTCAACACACACTGTAACACCTTTGCTGCCAACAGCTTTTAAATGCACTCGATTGCTATGTGTTGCTTGGTATTTTCTCAGTTAAAGGGTTAAACACTTGACTATGAAAAGCATACTAGAAGCAAAAAAAGGGATCACAGATACCCATTGTAACGGAGCAGGAACACGCAGTCCAAAATCTCCGCTGGTATACGATAAAATACCCACGAGGCACTACAGTTTCACCATCCCCGACCTCCCATATTGGACGACACACAATTTGGGAGTCAAATGAATACTGACTTTATTTTGTTATTACAGAACTATATATACATCTCTTTGGCCACAGGCAATACACATGCCCATATTTGGCTACACACAATACACACAAAGAGAACAATAGGGGGGTCACACCTCCCTGGCCACTTTGATACAATCAGACACTGATTCAATTACACCTCTTTGTTCTTATCAGAGAATTAAAACACTTTGGAAAATGCAAGGATCCTTTACAACTTTCTTATCTCTTCAATCTCTGTAATAGGATTATCTATTAGCCTAGGTCTGCAAAAGTCTGGCTAATATTCTGCAGAGCATCAACCAGCATACATATTGTAGGATCATATTTTAACCAAGAATAATCATAAAACAGGGTAAAACAGTGATGGGTTCCGCTACACACCTCCCCCGTGACCATAAGCCGGCATACACGGTCTGATCCCAACGGATCGGCCTGGGGATGTCCGGACAAAAGTATTTGTTGGTCAATTCTCTAGTTTGACAACCCATCAGCATTACTGCAATTCACATTTCCCATATCCCCAGATAGCTGGGATCTGAGCGCACAAAACCACCGAATAGCGCTCAGATCCTCTTCACACAGTTCAATTGCCATGTAGCTAAAGTCTTTCCCATAGTCTTTCATTATATGAATGGGCTTCATGGCACAGTTATCTGGGGTATCATGGTTCACACAGGGCAAGTACAGAATGACCCCCCTGTATGTAAAGGGCCAGAATGAGTGACTTACACTCTGGTATGGCCGAACACTGGTTCCAAAGGGCAATATATACCAGGGCCATAGTCGCAGGGCAGGAGGCTGGCAAACAGTCCTCTCCAAGCCAAAGTGGCGAAGGGCACTTCGTCACACATCTCCCCTTTGGGGGGAAGTCTAACCAGGCACCTGGATATTTCGCTGGGGTGATGGTGCAACACGCTGAGGGGACTTGAGGGGCAGAGGCCAGTGGCACTCTGCCCTGATGCCAGCTCTTCTGCTGGTATAACCTGCAGGACCTCCTGCTCTGTACCAGGGACAAAGGGAGGGCAGAGGCCGACTGCACTCTGCCCCGCTGTCAGCTCTTCTGCTGGGGTACTTGGGACATATTCCGGCTCAGTAGCCAGGGAAACGTGGGGGTCAGTGGGGGTTAACATTTCCTCTGTTAACCCTGGGGCCACATTAGAAGTTAGCTGGGGAGGGGAGTTTGTACTTACCCCCTCCTCCAGTTGTCCCAGTGACGGTAGTTGGGGTTCTGGACAAGCTGTGGGCGCAGAGACCACGGTCCCATCTGCGCCGTCTGGGAGATTGGTGTCTCCCCTGGTTAGGGTAAACTGTCGCTGGGGTGGAAGGATGACACCTTCTGCCCCCTGTGTTTCACACTGCCGCTGGGGGGGAAGGACGACACCTTTGGCCCCCTGGGGTACCCACTGCCGCTGTGGAGGAAGGTCGACACCTTCTGCTCCCTGGGGTACACACTGCCGCTGGGGGGGAAGGACGACACCTTCTGCCCCCTGGGGTTCACACTGCCGCTGGGGGGAAAGGACGACACCTTCTGCCCCCTGGGGTTCACACTGCCGCTGGGGGGAAAGGACGACACCTTCTGCCCCCTGAGGTTCACACTGCCGCTGAGGGGGAAGGACGACACCTTCTGCCCCCTGGTGTTCACACTGCCGCTGGGGGGAAAGGACGACACCTTCTGCCCCCTGGGGTTCACACTGCCGCTGGGGGGGAAGGACGACACCTTCTGCCCCCTGGGGTTCACACTGCCGCTGGGGGGAAAGGACGACACCTTCTGCCCCCTGGGGTTCACACTGCCGCTGAGGGGGAAGGACGACACCTTCTGCCCCCTGGGGTTCACACTGCCGCTGGGGGGAAAGGACGACACCTTCTGCCCCCTGGGGTTCACACTGCCGCTGAGGGGGAAGGACGACACCTTCTGCCCCCTGGGGTTCAAACTGCCGCTGGGGGGAAAGGACGACACCTTCTGCCCCCTGGGGTTCACACTGCCGCTGGGGGGGAAGGACGACACCTTCTGCCCCCTGGGGTTCACACTGCCGCTGGGGGGAAAGGACGACACCTTCTGCCCCCTGGGGTTCACACTGCCGCTGAGGGGGAAGGACGACACCTTCTGCCCCCTGGGGTTCACACTGCCGCTGGGGGGAAAGGACGACACCTTCTGCCCCCTGGGGTTCACACTGCCGCTGAGGGGGAAGGACGACACCTTCTGCCCCCTGGGGTTCACACTGCCGCTGGGGGGAAAGGACGACACCTTCTGCCCCCTGGGGTTCACACTGCCGCTGAGGGGGAAGGACGACACCTTCTGCCCCCTGGGGTTCACACTGCCGCTGGGGGGAAAGGACGACACCTTCTGCCCCCTGGGGTTCACACTGCCGCTGGGGGGGAAGGACGACACCTTCTGCCCCCTGTAGGGCCGGTAGAGAGACCTCGGTCCCATCTCTACCTGCCATCTGGAGGTCATCCCAGGACCAGTCAATGAAGTCTGGTTCTGCTTGTCGAGTAGGTTGGGGCTGCACAAGGCTGAGCAGGTGTTGGTAGTCCTGCTCCAGCTCCCACTCTCTCGTTACCAGGTGGGTCATGTCTTTGCTCACCTCGCCTTCGTCATCCCAGACATACATGCCCATCCGGTAGTCGTAGATGTCCCAAAACCTAGACCCCTCCGTGCTGCCAAGATCAATATCGTCCTCCAAGGCATCCCATAATAGGCCATCATAATCATCCCCCTCCGGTAAGTCGTGTTCAGCCGTCCAGGGGGTAAGTCGAACGGTATACCACCAGAGGGCCTGGTATGCGTTGTCTAGCCAGATCTCTCGCCATACCAGGGACTCTAGTCTTGTCACCCACTCATCCAGGGGCTGCTCTCCCAATAGATACATCCGCATCGCCACACGCTTCTGTAGCCGCTGCTCATCACTGGGGAGACTCTCACCTCGCCGCCATTGGGCATCTTGCAGGGCATCATACCAGAGTTCCTTTCTGTCTGTTTCCCTGTAGTCTGCGGCCTCCTGCTCATCCTCATCATGGAACGCTGTCCGAAAACTAGCCGGTTCCATCCTGCTGTAGCCAGGGGCGCTGTACGGATACTAGCGTTGCCCTCAATTTGTACTCCACGGAATGGTGTCTCCTGTAGCTGTCCTTCTGACCGTGGGAACAATTCCACCACTTGCCAACAAATGTAACGGAGCAGGAACACGCAGTCCAAAATCTCCGCTGGTATACGATAAAATACCCACGAGGCACTACAGTTTCACCATCCCCGACCTCCCATATTGGACGACACACAATTTGGGAGTCAAATGAATACTGACTTTATTTTGTTATTACAGAACTATATATACATCTCTTTGGCCACAGGCAATACACATGCCCATATTTGGCTACACACAATACACACAAAGAGAACAATAGGGGGGTCACACCTCCCTGGCCACTTTGATACAATCAGACACTGATTCAATTACACCTCTTTGTTCTTATCAGAGAATTAAAACACTTTGGAAAATGCAAGGATCCTTTACAACTTTCTTATCTCTTCAATCTCTGTAATAGGATTATCTATTAGCCTAGGTCTGCAAAAGTCTGGCTAATATTCTGCAGAGCATCAACCAGCATACATATTGTAGGATCATATTTTAACCAAGAATAATCATAAAACAGGGTAAAACAGTGATGGGTTCCGCTACACCCATTAGCTACTCTTCTAGAATTAGTATAAAGATGGCTGTTGGTACGTCATGCTCTGTGCTATTATCTTCCAAGGAGAGAGTTCTGCATTCTACAAGAAACCCCTTCCCCAACAGCTTTACGTGTCTTGATGCCTTGTTTTTTTTCTACTTGATGTCTTCCTGACTACCATAAGCGCAATTAGATAAGCTGAAGCCTTGAACAGACTGCTACTATGACATCATAGTCAGTTACATGAACTGACAAGGCCTCTTGCCTGACACACTGCTGGGCAATGGCTGACTTTTACTCCCATGCATTCCCTGGTAGTCTAGTGGATAGGATTCAGTAGTCTTATCCCTGCAGCCCAGGTTCAATTCCCAGTCAGGGAAAGCCAGTGTTAATTACTAAAACAATGGATTTGTAGGGTCAGAGGAAATAATGTCAGAGAGCAGTTCATTGGCTTATCCAACTGGTTGGGGGGACCAAAGCATCCTTACATCTGTTTCTGTTAGTGCAGCCGCTGAATTGTGTTTACACGTAGGTGCAAGCTGCCAGTTTGGGGACAAATTCTATATTCTTTCCTACACGTGTGTACAGTCATGAATAATTGTATCCTTTTACAAATGTGATTACAGATTGCAAAATCAATACAGGGAGCGGCTTCTGTACTGATCCCTGCCCATTATTCAGATGAAGATTCTGAATGGATGTTAGATACATGTGCTAGCTGGACCAGATCAGTCAATTGTTGCTTTCCAAACCGGGGCAGATGGAGGCGGTGGAAAGGCTGTGCCGCAGGTGGGTTTGGGGTGTTCACGCCACTCTCTCTCTCCTTCTCACCTACCCTCCCTCTCTGAAGCTCTCCCCAGGTCTAAACAAGGAATCACAGAATTGGGCAATGACATAGTCTATTTTAGAATCCAAGAAGAAATGCCATGGTGCAAGGCCAGGCAGCTTTGTTTGTTTGCTTTGGGATGTGATGGAAAAGCATGTGGAATTAAAATGGAAGTTCTGCCCCCTATTGTTGATATAAAAGTAGGGCCTTGAACACATTTTACCCTTCGACACCAAATGCAGATACTTGGGGGGTGGATAAAAAAAGTCAGCTTCTCTCTCTCTGTCTTACCTCTTCACTGTCCCTTCTCTGTCTCTCACATCACTTCACTTATTGCTCCCATAATCAGGAAATAGCAATGGAACAATTATTTTAGGCAGGCTGTACAGCATCTGATCCTTCCCCTCGGTTCTACCTGATTGCAAGAAATTGAAAAAAGAGACCTATCATGTTTTGAGGCATGCATTTGGCTTTAGTTTAAAATCATATATAATATTCATCGTAATTGCAAATTTGGCGGTAACGCTATGTTAAAAGTTACAGGCTTGCACATGTGCAATGAGCACCAAAGGCACTTATCGCGAGGCCCGTAAAGTAGACGGGGAAGTGGCTCGCAATAAGCGCCAAAGGTGTTCATCGGCAGGCACGCAAGTAAGAGGGGAGAGAGCCTTACATTGTGTGGCAAACAGCATTGCCAGGCTTAACATTTTATTGATGACATTTTTGACGGGCAATTCCGTAGTCCTTATATATGGGCTCAACATTTACATAACTTTGTGAAGAAAAGAAAGATACATTGCCTAACAATAAAATTATTACCTAGATGTATACATAAATAGGGACATCAAGAACAAGATCTAGAACAGGTAAAAGAAGAAGTGAAAGACAGGAAAAAAGACAAAAGATGGATGCATAGATAGATAGATACATAGATACATAGATAGATAGATACATAGAGAGCTTTAAATATATTAGAATGACAAAAGGTCATTAAATACATAACTTTGTTCACATGAAACACAAGCGGTCAGACAAAGGTCAACACACACTGTAACACCTTTGCTGCCAACAGCTTTTAAATGCACTCCATTGCTATGTGTTGCTTGGTATTTTCTCAGTTAAAGGGTTAAACACTTGACTATGAAAAGCATATTAGAAGCAAAAAAAGGGATGACAGATACCCATTAGCTACTCTTCTAGAATTAGTATAAAGATGGCTGTTGGTACGTCATGCTCTGTGCTATTATCTTCCAAGGAGAGAGTTCTGCATTCTACAAGAAACCCCTTCCCCAACAGCTTTACGTGTCTTGATGCCTTGTTTTTTTTCTACTTGATGTCTTCCTGACTACCATAAGCACAATTAGATAAGCTGAAGCCTTGAACAGACTGCTACTATGACATCATAGTCAGTTACATGAACTGACAAGGCCTCTTGCCTGACACACTGCTGGGCAATGGCTGACTTTTACTCCCATGCATTCCCTGGTAGTCTAGTGGATAGGATTCAGTAGTCTTATCCCTGCAGCCCAGGTTCAATTCCCAGTCAGGGAAAGCCAGTGTTAATTACTAAAACAATGGATTTGTAGGGTCAGAGGAAATAATGTCAGAGAGCAGTTCATTGGCTTATCCAACTGGTTGGGGGGACCAAAGCATCCTTACATCTGTTTCTGCTAGTGCAGCCGCTGAATTGTGTTTACACGTAGGTGCAAGCTGCCAGTTTGGGGACAAATTCTATATTCTTTCCTACACGTGTGTACAGTCATGAATAATTGTATCCTTTTACAAATGTGATTACAGATTGCAAAATCAATACAGGGAGCGGCTTCTGTACTGATCCCTGCCCATTATTCAGATGAAGATTCTGAATGGATGTTAGATACATGTGCTAGCTGGACCAGATCAGTCAATTGTTGCTTTCCAAACCGGGGCAGATGGAGGCGGTGGAGGGGCTGTGCCGCAGGTGGGTTTGGGGTGTTCACGCCACTCTCTCTCTCCTTCTCACCTACCCTCCCTCTCTGAAGCTCTCCCCAGGTCTAAACAAGGAATCACAGAATTGGGCAATGACATAGTCTATTTTAGAATCCAAGAAGAAATGCCATGGGGCAAGGCCAGGCAGCTTTGTTTGTTTGCTTTGGGATGTGATGGCAAAGCATGTGGAATTAAAATGGAAGTTCTGCCCCCTATTGGTGATATAAAAGTAGGGCCTTGAACACATTTTACCCTTCGACACCAAATGCAGATACTTGGGGGGTGGATAAAAAAAGTCAGCTTCTCTCTCTCTGTCTTACCTCTTCACTGTCCCTTCTCTGTCTCTCACATCACTTCACTTATTGCTCCCATAATCAGGAAATAGCAATGGAACAATTCTTTTAGGCAGGCTGTACAGCATCTGATCCTTCCCCTCGGTTCTACCTGATTGCAAGAAATTGAAAAAAGAGACCTATCATGTTTTGAGGCATGCATTTGGCTTTAGTTTAAAATCATATATAATATTCATCGTAATTGCAAATTTGGCGGTAACGCTATGTTAAAAGTTACAGGCTTGCACATGTGCAATGAGCACCAAAGGCACTTATCGCGAGGCCCGTAAAGTAGACGGGGAAGTGGCTCGCAATAAGCGCCAAAGGTGTTCATCGGCAGGCACGCAAGTAAGAGGGGAGAGAGCCTTACATTGTGTGGCAAACAGCATTGCCAGGCTTAACATTTTATTGATGACATTTTTGACGGGCAATTCCGTAGTCCTTATATATGGGCTCAACATTTACATAACTTTGTGAAGAAAAGAAAGATACATTGCCTAACAATAAAATTATTACCTAGATGTATACATAAATAGGGACATCAAGAACAAGATCTAGAACAGGTAAAAGAAGAAGTGAAAGACAGGAAAAAAGACAAAAGATGGATGCATAGATAGATAGATACATAGATACATAGATAGATAGATACATAGAGAGCTTTAAATATATTAGAATGACAAAAGGTCATTAAATACATAACTTTGTTCACATGAAACACAAGCGGTCAGACAAAGGTCAACACACACTGTAACACCTTTGCTGCCAACAGCTTTTAAATGCACTCCATTGCTATGTGTTGCTTGGTATTTTCTCAGTTAAAGGGTTAAACACTTGACTATGAAAAGCATATTAGAAGCAAAAAAAGGGATGACAGATACCCATTAGCTACTCTTCTAGAATTAGTATAAAGATGGCTGTTGGTACGTCATGCTCTGTGCTATTATCTTCCAAGGAGAGAGTTCTGCATTCTACAAGAAACCCCTTCCCCAACAGCTTTACGTGTCTTGATGCCTTGTTTTTTTTCTACTTGATGTCTTTCTGACTACCATAAGCACAATTAGATAAGCTAAAGCCTTGAACAGACTGCTACTATGACATCATAGTCAGTTACATGCACTGACAAGGCCTCTTGCCTGACACACTGCTGGGCAATGGCTGACTTATACTCCCATGCATTCCCTGGTAGTCTAGTGGATTGGATTCAGTAGTCTTATCCCTGCAGCCCAGGTTCAATTCCCAGTCAGGGAAAGCCAGTGTTAATTACTAAAACAATGGATTTGTAGGGTCAGAGGAAATAATGTCAGAGAGCAGTTCATTGGCTTATCCAACTGGTTGGGGGGACCAAAGCATCCTTACATCTGTTAATGTTAGTGCAGCCGCTGAATTGTGTTTACACGTAGGTGCAAGCTGCCAGTTTGGGGACAAATTCTATATTTTTTCCTACACGTGTGTACAGTCATGAATAATTGTATCCTTTTACAAATGTGATTACAGATTGCAAAATCAGTACAGGGAGCGGCTTCTGTACTGATCCCTGCCCATTATTCAGATGAAGATTCTGAATGGATGTTAGATACCTGTGCTAGCTGGACCAGATCAGTCAATTGTTGCTTTCCAAACAGGGGCAGATGGAGGCGGTGGAGGGGCTGTGCCGCAGGTGGGTTTGGGGTGTTCACGCCACTCTCTCTCCCCTTCTCACCTACCCTCCCTCTCTGAAGCTCTCCCCAGGTCTAAACAAGGAATCACAGAATTGGTCAATGACATAGTCTATTTAAGAATCCAAGAAGAAATGCCGGGGGGCAAGGCAAGGCAGCTTTGTTTGTTTGCTTTGGGATGTGATGGCAAAGCATGTGGAATTAAAATGGAAGTAATGCCCCCTATTGGTGATATAAAAGTAGAGCCTTGAACACATTTTACCCTTCGACACCAAATGCAGATACTTGGGGGTGGATAAAAAAAAGTCAGCTTCTTTCTCTCTGTCTTACCTCTTAACTGTCCCTTCTCTGTCTCTCACATCACTTCACTTATTGCTCCCATAAGCGGGAAATAGCAATGTAACATTTCTTTTAGGCAGGCTGTACAGCATCTGTTCCTTCCCCTCGGTTCTACCTGATTGCAAGAAATTGAAGAAAGAGACTTATCATGTTTTGAGGCATGCATTTGGCTTTAGTTTCAAATCATATATAATACTCGTCGTAATTGCAAAGTTGTCTGTAAAGCTATGTTAAAAGTTACAGACTTGCGCATGTGCAATGAGCACCAAAGGCACTTATCGCGAGTCCCGTAAAGTAGACGGGGAAGTGGCTCGCAATAAGCGCCAAAGGTGTTCGTCGCCAGGCACGCAAGTAAGAGGGGAGAGAGCCTTACATTGTGTGGCAAACAGCATTGCCAGGCTTAACATTTTATTGATGACATTTTTGACGGGCAATTCCCTAGTCCTTATATATGGGCTCAACATTTACATAACTTTGTGAAGAAAAGAAAAATACACTGCCTAACACTAAAGTTATTACCTATATTTATACATAAATAGGGACATCAAGAACAAGATCTAGAAAAGGTAACAGAAGAAGTGAAAGAAAGGAAAAAAGACAAACAAATAGATGCATAGATAGATAGATAGATAGATAGATAGATAGATAGATAGATAGAGAGTGCTTTAAATATATTAGAATGGCAGAAGGTCATAAAATACATAACTCTGTTCCCATGAAACACAAGCGTTTAGACAAAGGTCAACACACACTGTAATACCTTTGCTGCCAACAGCTTTTAAATGCATTCCATTGCTATGTGTTGCTTGGTATTTTGGCACTTAAACAGTTAAACAATTGACTATGAAAAGCATCCTAGAAGCAAAAAAAAGGGATGACAGATACCCATTAGCTACTCTTCTAGCATTAGTATAAAGGTGGCTGTTGGCATGTCATGCTCTGTGCTATTGTCTTCCAAGGAGAGAGTTCTGCCTTCTACAAGAAACCCCTTCCCCAACAGCTTTACGTGTCTTGATGCCTTGTTTTTTTTCTACTTGATGTCTTTCTGACTACCATAAGCACAATTAGATAAGCTGAAGCCTTGAACAGACTGGTACTATGATATCACAGTCAGTGACAAGCACTGGTAAGGCCTATTGTCTGACACACTGCTGGGCAATGGTTGACTCCCATGCATTTCCTGGTGGTCTAGTGGTTAGGATTCGGTGCTATCTCCCTACAGCCTGAGTTTGATTCCTGGTCAGGGAAAGCCACAGTTAAATATTTAAAAGATGGATGGATTTGTAGGGTTATAGGCAATATAGGAAATTGGAATGCTAAAGTAGGGAATGAAAGGACACCTAGAATAACGCCCAAATTTGGCCTTGGAGAGCAAAATGAAGCAGGTCAGAGATTAGCAAAATGTTGTCAAGATAATTCTCTGGTCGCAGCAAACACCCTCTTCCAACAGCCTCCGACACGAATCTACACATGGACATCACCAGATGGACAACATAGAAATCAGATTGACTTTATACTTTGCAGCCAAAGATGGAGGGGCTCTACAGTCAGCAAAAAAAATGACCTGAAGCTGACTGCGGCTCAGTCCATGAGCTTCTTATTGCCAACTTGAAAATTTAACTGAAGAAAAGAGGGAAAACCATCAGACCAAGTAGATACAAAATAAATTATATCCCTTGTGAATATGCAGTGGAAGTAAATAATAGATTTAAGGGACTAGACATGGAAGATAGAATGCCTGAATAACTTTGGATCGAAGTTTGCAACATTATCCAGGAAACAGCAACAAAGAATATCCCTAAAAGAAAGAAAAGTAAGAAGTCAAATTGGCTGTCTGATGAGGCTTTGAAAGTAGCCCAGGAAAGGAGGAAAGTGAAAGGTAGTGGAGATAAGAAAAGATTTGTCCAACTGAATGCAGAATTCCAGATGATAGCAAGAAGAGACAAGTAGATATTCTACAATGAGCGATGTAAAGAGATTGAAGAAGATAATCGAATGGGTAAATCAAGAGATCTCTTCAAGAAAATTGGGAACCTAAAAGGCACCTTTCATGCTAAAGTGGGAGTGATAAAAGACAAAAATAGTAGAGATCCGATCCGATAAAGAAGAGGTGACAGGAATACACTGAAGATCTATACAGGAAGGATCTTAACAGCAGTGATGACCTCAATAATTTGTCCAATGAGTTAGAGCCAGACATCTTGGAGAGTGAATTGAGATGGGCCCTAGGATGTTTTGCTCATAATAAGGCTACAGGAGGTGATGGAATCCCAATTAAAGTATTCAAAATTCTACAGGAAGATGCTGTGAAAGTGTTACTTGCCTTATGCCAACATATTTGGAAAACTCAACAATGTCCAATAGACTGGAAAAGGTCAGCCTGAATCTCAATCCCCAAAAAAGGCAGTTCCAAAGAGTGCTCCAATTATCGATTAATTGCACTAATTTCACATGCCAGCAAGGTAATGCTTAATATTCTACAAGCTCGACTCCAACAATATATGGATCAGGAACTACCAGATGTGCAAGCCGGGTTCCACAGAAGAAGAGACACAAGAAATCAAATTGCCAATGTCCGCTGGATAATAGGGAAAGCAAGAGAGTTCCAAAAAAACATTTACTTCTGCTTCATAGACTATTCTAAAGCATTTGACTCTGTGGATCACAACAAAATGTGACATGTCCCTAAAGAGATGGGAATACCAGATCATCTCATCCTCCTCCTAAAGAAACTGTATGTCGACCAAGAAGCCATGGTCAGAAACGAACATGGGACAGCAGAATGGTTCAAGATTGGAAAAGGAGTGGGCCAAAGTTGTATACTGTCACCTTATTTATTCAACTTATATGCAGAATACATTATGCGTAAGGATGAACTGGATGAATCCAAAGCCGGAATCAATATTGCTGGAAGGAATTTCAACAACCTCAGATACACAGAAGATACTACTCTGATGGCTGAAAGTGAGGAGGAACTATAGGACTAATGGATGAGGGTAAAAGAAGAGAGTGCAAAAGTTGGCCTGCTGCTCAACGTAAAAAAGATGAACATCATGGCAAACGGCAATCTCACTTCCTGGCAAATAGACGAGGAAGAAGTGGAGGCCGTGACAGATTTTATTTTCCTTGGATCCAAGATCTCTGCAGATGGTGACTGTCTCATAAAATTAAAAGACGTTTGCTTCTGGGGAGTAAAGTTATGGCAAGCTTAGACAAGCTTGGAAAAGCTAGTAAAAAGTAAAGATATTAAACTATCAACAAAGGTCTGCATAGTTCGAACTATTACTATTTCCAGTAGTAACATACGGATGTGACAGCTGGACCATAAAGAAATCTGAGCGCCGTAGAATTGATGCCTTTGAATTGTGGTTTTGGAGAAGACTGCTTAGAGTTCCTTGGACCACAGGAAGATCCAATAAATCAATACTTCAGGAAATCAAGACAAACTGTTTACTAGAAGGTATGATCATGAGGCTAAAGCTCAAATATTCTGGCTATATTATGAGACGGCAGGAATCCCTAGAAAAGACTCTGATGCTGGGAAAGATTGAAGGCACAAGAAGAAGGGGACGACAGAGGCAGAGTTGGATAGATGAGGTCACTGAAGCAATGAACATGAACTTGATGAAGCTCAGAGGGTTAGTTACTGAGAGATGCACCTGGCGTGCTGTGGTCCATAGAGTAACAGAGAGTTGGACACTACTGAACGACTAAATAATAACAAAAAGGCAATACTGTCAGAGGGCAGCTTATTGGCTTATCCAACTGTTTGGTAGGCAAAAGTATTATTACGTCTGAACATGTTACTTCTGAATTGTGTTTAGACGTAGGTGCAAACTGGCAATTTTGGCAATTATTATTATTTTTTTTTTAAATCTTAATTTTGATTTTCACAACCGTTGTTTGCATATCAAAATATTCCATTGACTCGCAGGTCAATCTCAATCCGTTTACACAGATTCACATATATCATATTTCCAGCGACTCACTAGTCAACTTCAATTACTTTATATACAGTCACAGAATTTACAGTTCCAGATTCGACAAAAAACATTGTGATTCCACCAAATCCATTTTCCTTTTTCTTATGAAATGCAGGTTTAGCCTGCAAACCTAACATTCATTAACAGTTTGCACAGATGAAATATGACATTTTACCCCCGTGTGGGGAATTGCTGGGAAAAGCAAAAAAACATATTTATTCATATTTTGTCAACTCTTAAATGTTCCCCTTCAAACTGGGTAACACCCATCCTTTTGAAACATAAGATGGTCGGGTTAAAGATCAACTATCCTATAAGAAATTTAAAAAATTATATACAATATAACCAATTACGTGTACCTTCACTATTCCTTTAGCTGTCCAGTATTGTCAACAATGCCTGGAGCGCCTGTCCAATGGGTCGGATAAATGATCCAGCCCCGAAACCCAACATTTCTTCCCCCTTGTGGGTCCTCTATTTAATCAGTGGAAGTTTAAGTGTTTCTACGAAATTGATATAGAACTGTCCGATTTGCACCAGTGCTCCCATATCTTTAAAAATGTATGAATTGTACTGTTAAGTGTATGTCCCATGTTCTCATCAATCGTAATAAAATTAAGTTTGTTTACCACCTCTTAAATGTTTAAAGTTGTTTTCTTCCAATTTTTAGCCAGGTGGCTTTTTGTAGCTAGCATGACAAATTGAATCCATTTGTTCTGTTATTTGTTGATAATTGTAGCCGGCAGCCATCAAACATAATTCTATAGAAGGGAGTATTGTTGTCTCCAGTAACACTGATGCAAGCTTAGTTATTTCGAGCCACATATTTTGTGCTATTGGACAATCCTAATAAATATGCCAAAATGTACCCTTTACTCTACAGCCTCTAAAACACTCAGAGGGAGATGATGGGTTTAGTTTATTTAATCTATCCCGTGTGGGGTACACTCTGTGCAGCACTTAAGTTGCCGTCTCATGATAGCTAAAAAAGATAGAGCCTTTAGTTAATCCCAAGTTAATTAGTTCCAATTCTGGGTATACCAGGATTCTCCCAAGTCTTGCTCCCATTGCTTAATGTGCCTAGGTTTCATTCCCCTTGGAGGCTCGTTCGCTACTGTATATAAATTCCCCAGTATGACACTCATTAGCAGAGCTTTATTACAGATCCTGGAGAACCATGTATCCTGTGGCAACGCCCAAACACGAATCAGTGAAGTGACAATATGACATATTTTATTATAATTAAAGTATTCCCTATCCAGCAATAGTTATTTAGAAGCATGGATCCTGGATACAAAATTAATAACAACAAAACAGTTTATAGCTAATTTATCTAATTTGCAGGAAAACCACCCCACTTTGGATTCTTCTCTCATCCCTTCCATTACCTGTGACCTAGTTAATATAGGAGTCAAGAGGGAAAAATTGTACTTCAATTGACACCTGGAGTTGGCCCGCCCCCACTCGGTTAGGGATAGTTTGATCATGGGGTTGTTAGAGCCTATTTTAGAGATCAGGAGAGGTGATAGGATCCACAATGCTATCATATTAAAAGGGATGCATTTGGAAAATTTCAATAAATACCCATAGGGGTTAATGATTTAATGAGTGTGCTTGTGGGAGAAAGGAAATCTGGGCTACCCTAAAATATTGGGTTTTAAAGATTAGGTTAAGTTAAAGATTAGGGCAAGCAAGTCCACACCCACACTTTTCTGCTTCTGTACATGAGCGATTTATCTGCGGTCGTTTGTACTGCCAGATATATCTAAGAGCCGTTTTCTCAAATTTGTCTAAGTCCCTATAATTAACCAGAATTGGCAGTGTCCTAAAGAAATATAAGATGCTTGGTAAAATATTCATTTTGAAGTCATTGATGCGCCCCATCCAGGACAATTGGAATGTATTCCACCTTATTAATTATGCGTTTAGCTCTTTACATAGGGGAATATAATTTGCTTTATAGAGATCTGATATATCAGGAGTTACGTTGATTCCCAGATACCGCTGATGTTTTTTGGGCCAGGAGAAAGGGTATTTTTCTTTCAGAAGATTGACCTGGTCGGGAAGCACTTGAGCACTTATTGAGTCTGTTTTTTTTAATATAAATTTTGAGAAACTAAATGTAACCAAATGACTCCATAAGGTCCATTAACGCCGTAATAGAATTCAGTGGATTTGTAAGTGTACATAAAATGTAATCAGCAAACAGACAACATTTAAATTGTGTAGCCCAAAGTTATATGACTAGAGCAAATGATAAAGGGGACACCCCTGTCTCGTTCCGCTCTGGATGTTTATATGTTCATGACCCTCCCTGGTAGTTTGAGACACGTAGTTGGGTTTTTCCTCTGATTCCAAATTTATCTAGAGTAGCATTTAGATATGGCCATCCTAACGAGTCGAATGCCTTTTCCAAATCAAGGGCCACTGTACATACAAGCGACCTGGTAAATGTTCAAGATTCGTCTGATACTGTCAGCCGCCTGCCAATAGGGCACAAAGCTCACTTGATCCTTGTGGACCAGCCTGGTAGGAATTTAGCGAGCCTGGAAGCCATTACTTTGGTCTAGATTTTTACATCACTATTCAACAAAGATGTTGGGCGAAAGATTTTTAACTTTAAAGGGGTCTCGTCCTGGTTTAGGAATAAAAATTAAATCAGCCTTGACTAAGTTCAGGGGGCATGGATTTCCCTTGCATGATGGCATTGAATAACCTAGTTAGATACAGGGCTAGTTGATTAACAAAAGTTTTATAATACAAGTTTGTGTAGCCATCAGGCCCTGGAGCTTTCCCTAGTTTTAAATTTTTGATTGTTTCAATAATTTCTTTACTGTTTATCTCCGAATTTAGCATATTGAGCTCTAGTTCCGAGACAGTCTGCAAATCATATTTGTTGAGGAATTGTTTAATCATGAAATTATTGGCTTTATTCATTGAGGAGTAAATGTCTTGGAACCCTTTCTGGAATTCTTCCTTTATTATAGACTGATTCATAGTAAGTATTCCAGCTGAATTTTTGATTTGGTAAATTTGGGTCAGATTTTTTATTTATTTAATCTCTGTGCCAGCATATGGGAAGTTTTGTTGACCTGGGTGTAGTATTTGTGTCTCGATCTCCTAATAACTTTTTCCTTTTTCTCTGTAAGGATTGCGTCTAATTCCAATCTGGTTTATCTACTACATTTTGAGTGTCTCTGTTTGTCTTTTCCATGTATTGCATTTTTTTAAACAGGGTATTTTCTTTTTAATGTTGTTGCTTCTTATAGGTGGCTGCTATCCTGATCATCGAACCTCTTATAAAGGCCTTTGTGTAACCCATACCCAGCCTATCTCCGAGTCTGGAGTGTCGTTCTGAGAAAATTAAAGATTAAGTTCATCTTCAATTTGGCATTGAATCTCTGGGTTTGAGAGAAGCGCTTCATTTAAGTGCTAGCTTGTTTTAGATGTAAGGTTAAGGCCTAATTTTTCTCTTATTGTTATAGCAGAATGATCCGACCAGGGGCATGGAATTATCTGGGCGTCTGATGTTTGATTAAATAGGGATGTGTGTCAAAGTATTGCATCTATTCTCTAATAGATTCCATGAGTGTGAGAATAGAATTAAAATTGTTTATCTGTGGGATGGAGCCCCCTCCAGGTGTCAATCAATCCCAACCCCTGCAACAGGGTATGGATCACCTTAAGTTTTCTAGAGTTGTGGTCACTTGATATGTTACTTGATCTATCCTGATGTGGCTGCAGCGCATGATTGAGGTCCCCGCCTATTATTATTTTATCCATTTCTCCCTGGGTCAGAGTGTTCAGAAGCCTAATTAGTGTGCTATGAGGGGCAGTAGTGGGGTCGTATATATTCACCAGTGATACTCTGAGGTTCAGAATTGTACCTGTTAGAATCAAGAAATCTCCTTCTTTATCTTTAATTTGTTTTTCCAGAACAAATGGATTTTTTTTGGAAATTAACTTGGCTACCCCTGCTCTCTTGGGCCCTCATTCAATTGCAATTTGGCCAATTGAATAGGGGTCTAAATAAGCATATAACAAATTTTTTTAAAGAAGTTTTTAGTTAGTAAACATCTATCCAAAAGCAAGGTTTTCACTAACTAAAAACTTATTTAAAAAAAATATGTTATGTGCTTATTTAGAGCACTATTCAATTGGCCAAATCGCAATTGAATGAGGGCCTTGGTTTCCTGGTTGCAAGTATAATATGTGGGATATTCCTTATGCAGGAAGGAGGGAACCCTTCCTAAGGCAAAATGTGTTTATTGTAAAAATATGACAGCCGGTTTGTACCGCTTTTAGTAAATAAAGGCTTTGCGCCGTTTGAACTTAGAGTTGAACCCCTTACATTATGTGGTTAGATAACTTAGTTTGTGTCACTTATGAGCCTATCTTGAGAGTGTAAGCTATTGTAATGTGTGTATTACCTGGTGAAGTCTTCTCACCCGTTGTGTGTATTACCTTGGTCCCGGGCCACTGCACAGGCCCTCCATTTGGCCCTCCAGGCATTGTGACAACTGAAAGTTCGCTTAACAGTAAGGTACAAAAAAAGAAAAAACACATAATTGAGAAGATGGTGACTGCAAGGTTTTTCAACCCCATAACATTTACTTGATAGTTACTAATTCTCCCTATACTACTTAAAGTATACCCAAATTTAGGGCCGTAGTCCCGTTCAGCCCCACAACCCCAAAAGGAGAAGGTAACCTAATGCTGTGCTATCATTTCTACAAACTAGGGGCTTTAAGCCCATATGGTATGCCATTCTATACACCACATTTAAGCCATCATGAGCACTTATCTTCCTGATCTTTCAATTTTTAAAATACATTCTCTTTAACTTTCCCCACTCCTTAGAATACCCTCTTTTCTGGTTTCTTAGCAAGTTTTCGCTCTGTACACTATAATCATTGCTTTAAATATGGCCATTTCTGTTTAATGTTACCACCCTCTAAAAATCTAAGTGAATCATGACAATCTTAAGCTGGTAATGTCCCATTACTACCATTACAACTTCTAACAATGTTTGTCTAGAGTAATTTAGGTAATACAATAAAATCTGAAAACTTGTAATAACTTGCTTAACATTCAATAAATCCAATTTCCGTTTCCTCTGGATACAAAATTCATTGGCGGTTGGGTCCTATTGGACCAAAGTCATTTTCTGATTGTCCCTTAAACAGTGTTATGCAGCTTTTAATTCGGGGCTGTTGTAGTTTTATTGAGCCAGTTTAGCCTGTTAGTTGAGTACTGTCTCGTTGAAACACCCTTTGTTCCTGAGTTAATTAAAGGGTATTTTCTATAAAAAACCACCATCCTGGAATATCAGGGAGAAAGGAAAGCACCACTTGTTAAAAAAAAAATTGTGATGAGATAGGATTCTTAGTGTGGTTTTCATTTCAATTTCTCTTGAGGAGAGTTGCTGTAGCAAGATCCATAAATATAGGGATGCACCATCTGGGCCTCTGATTTCCTTTAGTTTTCTTGATGCAGCTAGAACAAGGTCTCTTGATCGTTGTTGAACGAATCTCAGTATTATGTCTCTCAATTGGTTTTGATCTCTGGTAGCTACTAGTGCTCTGTGAGCCCTCTCGATCGCCCACTCCAACTCATCACAAGTAGGTATAACTGAGTGGATAAACACATTAACATATTGCATAATTTTAATCACTTTATTAGGGACTCCTCTGACCCTCATGTTGTATCCATGTGACCGTTTTTCAAGATCTTCTATCTTGTTTTCTAATTTTTAAATCTTGGAAGTATTTTAAACGCGATTTCAAATTTGTCATGCTCCTGTGCCTAAATTATATTGTCCGACGTTTATTCAAGGAGCTGCGTCCTTTTACCTAATGTAAAGAGATCCTTCCTGAGACCGTCAACAGATAAGGCAATTTGCTCCTGCAACGGTCTGTCAGTTCCATATGGTATGTATATGTTCAGGGTCTTCCTCCATAATTGGTGAGTCAGAGTGCTGCGATCTTGGACTCTGACCAGGTGGTTATTGGGTCCGGGGTTTTATAGAAGTCCTGAATATTTTAGTTGGACATATTTTTCTTTGATTTACTTGTGCTGCGTGCTGCCATGCTAATGCCTTATGTTTTGTGCGCAATACACTCCTTCAGATTGTCCAGTAGTGTTGAGTTTATAGGGTAATTATCTATGTAGTTAGTTTAATTATCTTGACCCATTTGGGTGCATTAAGTTGTGTGCTCATGAATGGCTTCTGTTGATCGCATGCTACATCATCCTCAGTGAGAGCTTATTGCAGCTGTAAGTACAGGATTGCATTCTGTCTGCCTTTCAATAATGTTAATACTTTGAGAAGCCTGACAATTTACTGTAGTCCCCCCCCCAGGAGGCACTGCTGCATTATTTTGTAAGATTTTACAAGCAGTGAGTTGTAAACACGTATACACTGCTGAAGCCTCCCTTTATATTTTCTGTATTATAGTTGAATCTCCATTACTCCCTCCACAGTATTGCAGTATGCCTTCCTTGTTTCAGCTTTTAAAATGGCTGCTGTATCTCCCTGCTCCTCCACCTCATGGCAAAAAAACCAAATGGCTCCTGCTGTTAATTTCTCCTTTTAATGTCTTATAAATAGTCTAGAGACAGATATAAGCTTAATTTGGGGAATAAGAAAGATCTCTGTCGGGTTCACAGCTCTCATAATGCTCTGAAGGAGATTTTCCTTTATATTATGGCTTTTTTAGAGGGGCCCTTTTTCATGCTTTGATTGTGCACTAGTGCACCTTCTATGTGTTCTTAGGCTCACCTCTGAGTTGATACCTTTCTGGTGGGTTGGTGATGCCTCTCCCCCAGCTGGCCCAGTCTTTTTGTAAATGTCTCCGTTGTGTCTTGGAGTTCTGCAGATGTAGGCTCCCTGCTGTCTCTGTTAGATGTGCTGACAGGGAAATGCACTTTAGCTTGGCTTGGGAGGGCCAGCAGGCCGCAACCTCATGGGAGGCAAAAGTTTACAAAACCCCTCAAGCGTAGTGTCAGAGTGGTCAGGGTGATCCCCTGATTGATGATGTCCACATTAAAAGTTGTTAAAATGTAATATTATAAGCCAAACATTCACTTTGGCACATATCTTTGAGGAGCTATAGATATGCACATCTAGTTCAGACCATGACTGGCCACGCACCACAAATTCTATGTTTTTTCCTACATGTGTGTACAGTCATGAATAATTGTATCCTTTTACAAATGTGATTACAGATTGCAAAATCAGTACAGGGAGCGGCTTCTGTACTGATCCCTGCCCATTATTCAGATGAAGATTCTGAATGGATGTTAGATACATGTGCTAGCTGGACCAGATCAGTCAATTGTTGCTTTCCAAGCAGGGGCAGATGGAGGCGGTGGAGGGGCTGTGCCGCAGGTTAGATTGAGGTGTCCCCTAAACTCTCTCTTCCTCCTACCTACCCTCTCTGAACCACTTCCAAGTCTAAACAAGGAATCACAGAATTGGGCAATGACATAGTCTATTTTAGAATCCAAGAAGAAATGCCATGGGGCAAGGCCAGGCAGCTTTGTTTGTTTGCTTTGGGATGTGATGGCAAAGCATGTGGAATTAAAATGGAAGTACTGCCCCCTATTGGTAATATAAAAGAAGAGCCTTGAACACATTTCATCACTTGACGCCAAATGCAGACACTTGGAGCCTCAATAAATGAACAATTGTAAGTTACAGTAGTCCGTAATGGAGTCCGTAAGTTAATTTGCTATTCAATTGGCATTTCTTTGCAAGCCGAAAAAAGTCTAAGTGTTACTGGCTTGGAAACCTTGCGTTTATTACAACCATAACTTAATCTAAGCCTTTGATCTTTCACGTCCGCAATTGCTACCGTTCCTCATGCTCGCAAATGTTTTCACATTCGTAAACGGAAAAATGTAGAAGAAAATCCTATGAATACTAGAAAGGACCCGCAAAGGGGTTAAAAACATATACATAGCACTGTAAAAGCAAATAAAAACAGTACTTCACTGTGAATAACCAAATACATAACTTTGTTCACATGAAACACAAGGGGTCAGACAAAGGTCAAAACACACTGTAACACCTTTGCTGCCAAAAGCTTTTAAATGCACTCCATTGCTATGTGTTGCTTGGTATTTTGGCAGTTAAAGGGTTAAACACTTGACTATGAAAAGCATACTAGCAGTAAAAAAAAAAGGGATGACAGATACCCATTAGCTACTCTTCTAGAATTAGTATAAAGATGGCTGCTGGTAAGTCATGCTCTGTGCTATTATCTTCCAAGGAGAGAGTTCTTGCTACTACTGGAAACCTCTTCCCCAACAGCTTTATGTGTCTTGATGCCCGATTTTCTTTCTACTTTATGTCTTTTATGGCTACCATAAGCACAACTAGATAGGCTGAAACCTTGAGCATACTGCTACTATGACATCAGTGACAGGGACTGGTAAGGCCTATTGCCTGACACACAGCTGGGCAATGATTGTCTGATACTCCCATGCATTCCCTGGTGGAATAGTGGTTAGGATGCAGCGTTCTCACCACTGCGTCCCGCGTTCAATTCCCGATCAGGGAAAACCAGTGTTAAATATTAATAAGATGGATGCATTTGTAGGGTTATAGGCAGTGCTGTCAGGGAACAGTTCATTGGCTTATCCAACTGTTTGGGGAGCCAAAGCATTCTTATGTCTGAACATGATATTGCAGGCACCGAATTGTGCTTACACATAGGCGCAAGCTGCCAACTTGGCGAGAAATTCTATGTTTTTTCCTACACGTGTGTACAATCATGAATAATTGTATCCTTTTTCAGATGTGATTACAGATTGCAAAATCAATACAGGGAGCGGCTTCTGTACTGAACCCTGCCCATTATTCAGATGAAGATTCTGAATGGATGTTTGATACATGTGCTAGCTGGACCAGATCAGTCAATTGTTGCTTTCCAAGCCAGGGTAGATGGAGGTGGTGGAGGGGCTGTGCCGCAGGTGGGTTTGGGGTGTCCACTCTCTCTCCTTCAATCCTACCCTCTCTGAAGCTCCTCCAAATCTAAACAAGGCATCACAGAATTGGGCAATGATCCAAAAAGAAATGCCATGGAGCAAGGTCGGGCTGCTTTGTTTGTTTGCTTTGGGATGTGAGGGTAAAGCATGTGGAATTAAAATGGAGGTACTGCCCCCTATTGGTAATATAAAAGAAGAGCCTTGAACACATTTCATCACTTGACGCCAAATGCAGACACTTGGAGCCTCAATAAATGAACAATTGTAAGTTACAGTAGTCCGTAATGGAGTCCGTAAGTTAATTTGCTATTCAATTGGCATTTCTTTGCAAGCCGAAAAAAGTCTAAGTGTTACTGGCTTGGAAACCTTGCGTTTATTACAACCATAACTTAATCTAAGCCTTTGATCTTTCACGTCCGCAATTGCTACCGTTCCTCATGCTCGCAAATGTTTTCACATTCGTAAACGGAAAAATGTAGAAGAAAATCCTATGAATACTAGAAAGGACCCGCAAAGGGGTTAAAAACATATACATAGCACTGTAAAAGCAAATAAAAACAGTACTTCACTGTGAATAACCAAATACATAACTTTGTTCACATGAAACACAAGGGGTCAGACAAAGGTCAAAACACACTGTAACACCTTTGCTGCCAAAAGCTTTTAAATGCACTCCATTGCTATGTGTTGCTTGGTATTTTGGCAGTTAAAGGGTTAAACACTTGACTATGAAAAGCATACTAGCAGTAAAAAAAAAAAAAGGGATGACAGATACCCATTAGCTACTCTTCTAGAATTAGTATAAAGATGGCTGCTGGTAAGTCATGCTCTGTGCTATTATCTTCCAAGGAGAGAGTTCTTGCTACTACTAGAAACCTCTTCCCAACAGCTTTATGTGTCTTGATGCCCGATTTTCTTTCTACTTTATGTCTTTCTGGCTACCATAAGCACAACTAGATAGGCTGAAACCTTGAGCATACTGCTACTATGACATCAGTGACAGGGACTGGTAAGGCCTATTGCCTGACACACAGCTGGGCAATGATTGTCTGATACTCCCATGCATTCCCTGGTGGAATAGTGGTTAGGATGCAGCGTTCTCACCACTGCGTCCCGCGTTCAATTCCCGATCAGGGAAAACCAGTGTTAAATATTAATAAGATGGATGCATTTGTAGGGTTATAGGCAGTGCTGTCAGGGAACAGTTCATTGGCTTATCCAACTGTTTGGGGAGCCAAAGCATTCTTATGTCTGAACATGATATTGCAGGCACCGAATTGTGCTTACACATAGGCGCAAGCTGCCAACTTGGCGAGAAATTCTATGTTTTTTCCTACACGTGTGTACAATCATGAATAATTGTATCCTTTTTCAGATGTGATTACAGATTGCAAAATCAATACAGGGAGCGGCTTCTGTACTGAACCCTGCCCATTATTCAGATGAAGATTCTGAATGGATGTTTGATACATGTGCTAGCTGGACCAGATCAGTCAATTGTTGCTTTCCAAGCCAGGGTAGATGGAGGTGGTGGAGGGGCTGTGCCGCAGGTGGGTTTGGGGTGTCCACTCTCTCTCCTTCAATCCTACCCTCTCTGAAGCTCCTCCAAATCTAAACAAGGCATCACAGAATTGGGCAATGATCCAAAAAGAAATGCCATGGAGCAAGGTCGGGCTGCTTTGTTTGTTTGCTTTGGGATGTGAGGGTAAAGCATGTGGAATTAAAATGGAAGTACTGCCCCCTATTGGTAATATAAAAGAAGAGCCTTGAACACATTTCATCACTTGACGCCAAATGCAGACACTTGGAGCCTCAATAAATGAACAATTGTAGGTTACAGTAGTCCGTAATGGAGTCCGTAAGTTAATTTGCTATTCAATTGGCATTTCTTTGCAAGCCGAAAAAAGTCTAAGTGTTACTGGCTTGGAAACCTTGCGTTTATTACAACCATAACTTAATCTAAGCCTTTGATCTTTCACGTCCGCAATTGCTACCGTTCCTCATGCTCGCAAATGTTTTCACATTCGTAAACGGAAAAATGTAGAAGAAAATCCTATGAATACTAGAAAGGACCCGCAAAGGGGTTAAAAACATATACATAGCACTGTAAAAGCAAATAAAAACAGTACTTCACTGTGAATAACCAAATACATAACTTTGTTCACATGAAACACAAGGGGTCAGACAAAGGTCAAAACACACTGTAACACCTTTGCTGCCAAAAGCTTTTAAATGCACTCCATTGCTATGTGTTGCTTGGTATTTTGGCAGTTAAAGGGTTAAACACTTGACTATGAAAAGCATACTAGCAGTAAAAAAAAAAGGGATGACAGATACCCATTAGCTACTCTTCTAGAATTAGTATAAAGATGGCTGCTGGTAAGTCATGCTCTGTGCTATTATCTTCCAAGGAGAGAGTTCTTGCTACTACTAGAAACCTCTTCCCAACAGCTTTATGTGTCTTGATGCCCGATTTTCTTTCTACTTTATGTCTTTCTGGCTACCATAAGCACAACTAGATAGGCTGAAACCTTGAGCATACTGCTACTATGACATCAGTGACAGGGACTGGTAAGGCCTATTGCCTGACACACAGCTGGGCAATGATTGTCTGATACTCCCATGCATTCCCTGGTGGAATAGTGGTTAGGATGCAGCGTTCTCACCACTGCGTCCCGCGTTCAATTCCCGATCAGGGAAAACCAGTGTTAAATATTAATAAGATGGATGCATTTGTAGGGTTATAGGCAGTGCTGTCAGGGAACAGTTCATTGGCTTATCCAACTGTTTGGGGAGCCAAAGCATTCTTATGTCTGAACATGATATTGCAGGCACCGAATTGTGCTTACACATAGGCGCAAGCTGCCAACTTGGCGAGAAATTCTATGTTTTTTCCTACACGTGTGTACAATCATGAATAATTGTATCCAGATGTGATTACAGATTGCAAAATCAGTACAGGTAGCGGCTTCTGTACTGATCCCTGCCCATTATTCAGATGAAGATTCTGAATGGATGTTAGATACATGTGCTAGCTGGACCAGATCAGTCAATTGTTGCTTTCCAAGCCAGGGTAGATGGAGGTGGTGGAGGGGCTGTGCCGCAGGTGGGTTTGGGGTGTCCACTCTCTCTCCTTCAATCCTACCCTCTCTGAAGCTCCTCCAAATCTAAACAAGGCATCACAGAATTGGGCAATGATCCAAAAAGAAATGCCATGGAGCAAGGTCGGGCTGCTTTGTTTGTTTGCTTTGGGATGTGAGGGTAAAGCATGTGGAATTAAAATGGAAGTACTGCCCCCTATTGGTGGCTACCCCTGCTCTCTTGGCTACCTCTGCTCTCTTGGTTTCCTGGTTGCAAGTGTAATATGTGGGATATTCTTTATGCAGGAAGGAGGGTACCCTTCCCACGGCAAAATGTGTTTATTGTAAAAATATGACAGCCGGTTTGTACCGCTTGTAATAAAATAAAGGCTTTGCGCTGTACAGAGAGTTGAACCCCCTTACATTATGTGTTAAGATAACGTAGTTTGTGTCACTCATGAGCCTATCTTGAGAGTGTAAGCTATCTTAATGTGTGTATTACCTGGTGAAGTCTTCTCACCCATTAAGGAGGCCACCTTGATCCCGGGCCCCTGCACAGGCTGCCCATTTGGCCCTCTGAGCATTGTGACAACTGAAAGTTCACTTGACAGTAAGGTACAAAAAAAGAAAAAAAAACATAATTAAGAGCATGGTGACTGCAATGTTTTTCAAACCTATAACATTTACTCGATAGTTACTAATTCTCCCTATACTACTTAAAGTATACCTAAAATTAAGGGTAGTAGGCCCGTTCAACCTCACACAACCTCGAAACCCAGTCTATTTTGAAATACAAGAAGAAATGCCATGGGGCAAGGCCAGGCAGCTTTGTTTGTTTGCTTTGGGATGTGATGGCAAAGCATGTGGAATTAACATGGAAGTACTGCCCCCTATTGGTGATATAAAAGTAGGGCCTTGAACACATTTTACGCTTCGACACCAAATGCAAAAAACTTGGGGGGTGGATAAAAAAAGTCAGCTTCTCTCTCTGTCTTACCTCTTCACTGTCCCTTCTCTGTCTCTCACATCACTTCACTTATTGCTCCCATAAGCAGGAAATAGCAATGGAACATTTCTTTTAGGCAGGCTGTACAGCATCTGCTCCTTCCCCTCGGTTCTACCTGATTGCAAGAAATTGAATAAAGAGACCTATCATGTTTTCATGAATGCATTTGACTTTAGTTTCAAATCCTTATATATGGGCTCAACATTTACATAACTTTGTGAAGAAAAGAAAGAGACGTTGCCTAACAATATAATTATTACTGATATTTTTACATATATAGGGACATAAAACAAGATCTAGAACAGGTAACAGAAGAAGTGGAAGACTGTTAAAAAGACAAGAGATGGATGGATAGATAGATTCTGGTAAGGCCTCTTGCCTGACAAACTGCTGGGCAATGGCTGACTCCCAAGCATTCCCTGGTGGTCTAGTGGTTAGGATATGGCGCTCTCAGTGTTGTGGTTTGTGTTTGAAAAAACAATATTTAATATTGAATAAAATAAGATGGATTTATAGGGTTATAGGCAGTGCAGTAAGATAGCAGTTCACTGGCTTAGCAGACATTGTATGAGCCAAATCATTCTTAGGTCTGAATGGTTTGAGTCTTTCTTTTCCTATCTGTATCAGTTTCTTTCTGTATCTGTCTTTATTTCTATACCTTTCTGTCCTGTTCTCTCGTTGTCTGTCTTTCTATATTTGTCTGTCTCTGTCACTGACTTATTTGTCTATATGTCTCTGTCTGCTTGTCTATCTGTATCGGATTCTCTCTGTTTCTGCCTTTCTCTGTCTTTTTATTTCTTAACCTATCTCTGTCTATATCTGTTTCATTCTGTCTATGTTTTTCGGTCTGTCAGTGTCTATCTCTCTGTCTTTCTGTCTCTTTCTTTCTGTATCTGTCCTTCTCTCTGTCTCTTTCCATCTGTCTCTCTGTGTTTCCATCTGTATGTATCTGTCTGACATTGTTTCTGCCTGTGCCTCTCTGACTGTCTTTTTCTGTCTTTTTCTGAGAGGTCAGACGTTTCTTGTAGTTGGCCACCAGGTTTGCACACATTTCAGGAGTGATTTTGTCCTACTCCTCTTTGCAGATTCTCTCTAAGTGATTAAGGTTTTGAGGCTGATGTTTAGCAACTCGGACCTTCAGCTCCCTCCACAGATTTTCTATGGGATTACGGTCTGGAGACTGGCTAGGCCACTCCATGACCTTAATGTGCTATTTCTTGAGCCACTCCTTTGTTGCCTTGGCTATGTGTCTGGGTCATTGTCATTCTGGAATACCCATCCATCTTCAATGCCCTGGCTGAGAGAAGGAGGTTCTCACCCAAAATTTGACTGTACATGGCCCTGTCCATCGTTCCTTTGATGCGGTGCAGTTGTCCTGTCCCCTTAGCAGAAAAACACCTCAAAACATAATGTTTCCACCTCCATGTTTGATGGTGGGGATGGTGTTCTTGGGGTCATAGGCAGCATTCCTCCTCCTCCAAACACGGCGAGTTGAGTTGATGCCAAAGAGCTTGATTTTGGTCTCATCTGACCATAACACTTTCACTCAGTTCTCCTCTGAATCATTCAGATGTTCATTCAGATGTTCATTGGCACACTTCAGATGGGCCTGTACATGTGCTTTCTCACCGTTCTCATGATTATTGAAACTTCACGAGGTGAGATCTTGCACGGAGCATCAGACCGAGGGAGACTGACAGTTATTTTGTGTTTCTTCCATTTGCGAATAATCGCACCAGCTGTTGTCACCTTCTCACCAAGCTGCTTGGTGATGGTCTTGTAGCCCATTCCAGTCTTGTGTAGGTCTACAATCTTGTCCCTGACATCCTTGGACAGCTCTTTGGTCTTGGCCATGGTGGAGAGTTTGGAATCTGATTGATTGATTGCTTTTGTGGACAGGTGTCTTTTATACAGGTAACAAGCTGAGATTAGGCGAACTCCCTTTAAGAGAGTGTTCGTAATCTCAGCTTGTTACCTGTATAAAAGACACCTGCGAGCCAGACATCTTGCTGATTGATAGGGGATCGAATACTTATTTCCTTCATTGACCTGCAAATCAATTTATAACTTTTTTGACGTTCGTTTTTCTTGTTTGTTTGTTTTTTGTTGTTCTGTCTCTCAATGTTAAAATACACCTACCATTAAAATTATAGACTGATCATTTCTTTGTCAGTGAACAAATGTTCAAAATCAGCAGGGGATCAAATACAATTTTTTCCCACCCTGTATATAAAGTCTGATGAGATGCCATTATTATCAGTGGAAGTCTGTCTGTTAATGTCTCATTATCTGTTTCTGTATCTATTAGTCTTTTTCTGTCTGTCTGTCTCTCTTTCTGTTTACTCTGTCTGTTTCTGTCTGTCTTTTTCTCTGTCTTCTCTTTCTGTTTATCCATCACTTTCTGTCCTTGTCTGTCTCTTTGACTCTTGCTCTGTATTTCTCTGTCTCTATCTCTGACATTCTATGGCCCTCATTCAATTGAGATTTGGCCAATTGAATAGGGCTCTAAATAAGCACATAGCATATTTTTTTTAAATAAGTTTTTAGTTAGTGAAAATCTTGCTTTTGGATAGATATTTACTAACTAAAAACTTCTTTAAAAAAATATGTTATGTGCTTATTTAGACCCTTATTCAATTGGCCAAGTTGCAATTGAATGAGGGCCTATGTCTGTCTGTCTACCTGTATCTGTCAGACTGTCTCTGTCTCTCTGTGTGACTGTCTCTGTTTTTCTCTGTCTGTTTCTGTCTGACTCTGTCACTGTCTGTCTCCATCTAGCTCTATCACTGTCTGTCTTTTTCTCTCTCTGTCTGCCTGTATCGGTCCCTATATGTCTCCATCTCTTTGTCTCTGTCTCGGTTTGTCCGTATCTGTCTCAGTCTTTGCCTCTCTTTTTTTCTCTCTCTGTCTTCTTCTGTTGCATTGTCTCATTATGTGTCTGACAGTCTCTGTTTCTCTCTTCCTCTGCCTATCTCTATCTTCCTCTGTTTATCTGTCTCTTTCTCTCTGTCCTTATTCTCTATCTATATATGTCTCTGACTTTCTCTGTAGGTCTCTGTCTGTTTCTGTCTGCCTATCGCTTTCTGACTCTGTCTCTGTCTGGTTCTATCAGTTCCTGTATCTGTCTTCTCTGTCTCTGTCTGTCTCTGTCTGATGCTGTCTCTATATTTCTACATCGGCCTGTCCCTGTCTGTCTGTTTCTGTCTGTCTTTGTCTGTCTCTGTATTTTTGCCTCTGTATTTCTGTCTCCAGCTGTCTGTTTCTGTCTCTCTATCTGCCACCGTCTCTGTTTGTCTGTCTTTGTCTATCTCTGTCTATCTTTATCTGTCTGTTTTTTTTATCTATCTCTGTTCATCTCTAGCTATCTTTGTCTCTGTCCCTGTCTGTCTGTCTCTGCCTCTTATGTCTTAGTCTCTATATTTCTGTCTCTGTCTATCTTCCTGACACCACAGACACACTGACAAACATCCAGGAGAAATACACACTGCCACAGAACTAGGGGACATTCATCTACAGTCTGGGCTTACAGACACACTGGCACATAGCCAGATGGACACTCAGCACAGACACACAGCCATTTGGGCACTGACATACAGCCAGAGCGATACCCTGCATGGACACACTGACACACTCACTGGAACACAGACAAGGTGCACACTGACACATAGTCATGGGGATACACAGCACAGAAGCATACTGTGATCCACAGCAAGGGGGGGGGGGGCGGTCAGACACAAATCAAGGGGGACACAGGCACTCTGACACACAGTAATGGACACAGACACACAGGCTGCGAGAGACTGACACACAGAGGGGGAACCGACACAGAGCTGAGGGGTACAGGCACACTGACACACATTTAATAGGACACTGAAAGACAAGGGGGGAACTGTCACACTGTCACTGTCTGGGGCCACAGACACACTAACACACAGCCAGAGGGGCAGTCACTCTAAAACACAGCTAGGGGGACACTGACATAAAGTCAGAGCGAACACTGGCACACAGCCAGGGTGGACATTCACACACAGCCAGTGGACACATTGCTCAGAAACACAGCCAGTGGGCACAGACACATTGACACACAACCAGGCAGGACAGACACAACCACACTACCAGGGGTACACTGACACATAGAATACGGGGCATATGCACAACAAGGGGTCACAGACACACTGGCACACAGCCAGGGGGAACCTTGCACTGACACAATCAGGGGAACATAGTGAACAAACACACAGCCATGGGAGATAAGCAGGGTGAAGCATTGAGGGACTGCAGATAAACGGACACACAGCCAGGGTGCATGGACATGTAGCCAGGGACAATAGTAGCACAGAAGCATGGACACACTGACACACAGACAGGGGGCACAGACAGACAGCAAGGGAGCACATTCATACTGACACCCAGCTAGGGGGACACACTGCATGGAAATATTCACACACAGCCCAGGAGGGCACTGACACACGGCCTGGGTACACTGACACACAGCCAGGAAGCAGTGTACCCTATACTAGGGCTTTTTTCCTTGTGCTCCACTGTTCTAATGTGGTTTCATTGTAATCTATTATGGTACTCTAGTGCTACTTATTGTGCCCCAATAAGCCTCCCAGCAACGTGAAAAGACCCTGTCTTAATATTGGTAAAATTAGTATCTTACTAGGCTGCACACCTAGCCCTGTTACATAAAGTATTAAACTGAGCGATAAGAGGGTCACACAAACCACCCATTGTTAGAGCCAGACATACTGATGCCGTCTACCCCTGGGAAACTACAAAATTGCCAAGTTGCTCAATGTTATTTTTTCTTGTTAAACATTTATGACTTGCCATTGCTATTCAGGGGTCTAATATAAAGGCCATCCAAGAGACTATTAAAACAATAATCACTGTTCTGGTTACTATATAATTACTAGTAAACACAAGAAGTTGCCCAAAACCTTGACCCTTGTGGTCAACAGATCCCCAAAGGACTCCCAAGTACTATCAAAAACGGCAAACCCACTGGAGCCCAATCCCCTGTTTTCCCCATTGAAATGTTTTACTTTATGTGTATGATGTGTTTTGGATTATGTTTAATATATAGGCAATATAATACAATTTGGGGGTACTGTCACTTTAAGATGGGTCAGTAGCCACTTCCAGTAGCCGTGATACCCAATTTACTCCCAGTACAGAGATCTGTGCAGGTCTTTGCATGTGTGCGAACTCGCAGTAGCCCCAATTTTGGCTCTACAGACTTGAATGGGACTGTTAACTAGGTTGTCAAATAACAATTGAAACACTTTATTTCAATAGACAAAAGGTCAAGACAAGAGATTTCAATTGATGTCCCTTTGATATCCATGAATTACAGTTTCCACTACTTTAAATCTACTTGAAACTGTAAATCAGCCGAAGCCCCTGTGCTTTCTCTGGAAGCTGACTTAGTATGAGGAGGTGAAACATGACCTCCTCTATCAGTATGCCATCACTGCCAAAACCTACAGACAGCAGTTCAGGTCTCTGTCCAAGTCCCCAGGGTACACCTATGTGGAGCTAGTCTGGAAATTGCGGCATGCCTGTGAAATTGTGGCATCCCACAGCTGTGAAAGCAGCAGGACGGATGGCAGGCTGATACATGAGGACTCATGGGGATCCAACATTATTATTATTATTATTATTATTATTATTATTAACATTTATTTGTAGCACGCCAACATATTCCATAGCGCTGTACAGGGAATAAAAACAAGGAAAAATACAAATGTTAACGACTGCAGAAAATTAAGGGCCCGGTTTTGAGCTTAAAATCTTAATAGAAGTGCTTTTTTCCAAAGCACCCTACTTACAACCTAAAGGGAGTGAAAGAGGCAGAAACCTGGGAAGAAAGAAGAAGGAGTAGCAAGGTCAGGAAGGAGTGAAAGCTTGCTTAGGTAAGGAGATGTGCACAGTTAGAAAAGGGAAGGGGGCTGATGGTGTCAATGGAGATGAATTGTTCAAGTATGTAATGTTATCTGCCTCTAGTGAACCCTAGCAGCACTACACCCGGAAGAGGACCATTCCAATTGATCTACAATAGGCATCAACAGCTTCTTGACACCCATCTGCTCCTCCACAAACCTGGGGACCACCTCCCCAACTAGGTCCCAAGATCCTGGTAAGGTTCCAGAGGACAGGAGGACCTCAGTCTGGGGCCCGGAATTTTCAATGTGAGTCCAAATGTTATGGTTGGCAGAAAGTGGCCACAAAACGACCATTAATAGTTCCCCAAAAGTTTTGATCTGGCCTTCTAGAATTAGCACACAACATTCCCTTAGCTAGCCATATGGATAGTAAATGCACAAGGTATCAACTCAAGGGTTTTACTGGCCAGGGATTAACTAAAATAGATTTAAACATTGTGACATATGTGACCAATGTCAGAGATTTGAAAATAAGGGGAAGGGAAAAGGGGAACCTTTGCAGCCTCTACCCATAAATAATACTCCATTCCACCAAGTTGCCATTGATATCATGGTACCCCTAGCATGCCCTAGAAGGTCAGGCAAGAAACATATTTTTACAATTGTGGACTATACCACTCAATATTATGATGCTGCAGCATTATCTAAAATCACTGGCAATGCAATGGCAGATGCCCTAATTACTATTGTTTTGCAGGATAGGCTTTCCGAGGGAAGTTCTATGACATTGAGGGAAACAGTTCATGGCAGAGCTGACCAAGCAACTTTGATAAACATGCTGAATCAGGCATTTGTGCATGTCCCTTTATCACCCGAAAATGAATGGGCTATGTGAACGATTCAATTGGACTCTAAAACGTATGCTCAGAGCCTATGTTGAGCAAGAACGAAATTGACAAAAGCTACTTTTCCACCTCCACTTTGCATATCAGGAAATGTCGCACTGGGTACTCAAACTTTGAACTCCTGTACGTCCGAAGAGTCAGAGGCCCAATGAATATTATTTGTGAAGTCTGGGTGGTAGTGTGCAATCGAGCCGAAATGCCTGTAGTTCCATATGCCCTTCCTACTCCTGTGTCAGAGTAGGAAGATTTGGCATGACCCAGTTAAAGTTGAGGGAACAGCTACCTGGCCCATTTCCCAAAGAAAAAAATCAGGTAAATCCTAGGCACTACAGGTTACTACTGAAATTTGTCAATTGGACCCTAAACTGTGAATCTGCATTCAGGGCCTTGTAGTCTGCCCTTACCTGTTCCCCTGTACTGGCCACCTACACAATAGTCTGCCCTGCTTGGTGCTCACCAATACCTCCACGTAGATATTGGAGGTCGTCCTCAGCCATGTAGAGAGCCATTTGAAGACAAGAACGTAATAGCTTTTTTAGTGTATTTTCTTTTTCATTCAATTAAACATCAGGGCGGCACAGCCATAAAGCCTGGGGAACACAAATAGACTAACACACAATGAGGGGGAGACAGACACCCAGGGGTTACACTGATGCACAGCCAGGAGGGGCAGACACACTGACAAACAGCCAGGGGGCCCAGACATACCTACACACAGCCATGCTGCACTGACACACAGTCAAA
This sequence comes from Discoglossus pictus, assembly GCA_027410445.1. NCBI lineage: Eukaryota > Metazoa > Chordata > Amphibia > Anura > Alytidae > Discoglossus > Discoglossus pictus. Next base: position 133,799,862 of record CM050168.1, read on the forward strand.
GGGACACACAGCACAGACTGGGAACACACTGACAACCAGGGAGACAACCACACACAGCCAGTGAGACACAGAGACAGAGTGGACAAAAACAAAGAGCAAGGGGGACACTAACACACGGAGATACAGCCAAACACTGCATGTGCACCAGAGGGAACACTGACACACAGCCAGGTAAGGCTACACCAACACACTGACAGACAGCCAGGAGGGGCACCAACACTCAACCAATAGGGCAGACAATAAGCAGGGTTGGACAAACCCACGGCAAAGTGGTAACAGACACACAGCACAGGGGGACACTCAGACTGAAACAGAGCAAGGGGGAGACAGACACACAGTCAGATTGGACATTGAAACACGGCTATGAGGTGCAGACACCTCCACACGGCCAGGGAGACACACTGCATGTACACACTGACACACAGTCAGGGGGAACTGATTACAGCCAGAGAGACACTGACACAACCAGAGGGAACACTGACACACAGCCAGGTGAGGGTACACCAATACACTGATACACAGCCGGGGGGGGGGGCACCAACACTCAACCAGTGGGACAGACAATAATCAGCGAGGGACAGACCCACAGCAAAAGGATACAAGACACAAAGCAGGGGGGGACACTGGCACTCAGCCAGAAGGGACACTGACACTCACCTAGGGGGAGGGGTTGTGACAACAGACCTCCTTCCCCCTTTTTTCCTCCACCTATTGAGCCTTGTGGTTAGCCAACACATGATTTTTTTTATGACTTACTATGTTTGCTTAGGATTAAAACCTTTTTTTGTTGTTAGCCCTGTTGTGTGTGTCAAATAAATTCTGTGTGTGCCAGTGCCCCAGTCTGTGGCCAACATCCAGCCGAGTCACCTCTGTCCCCACCTTCACTCCCGAGCCCTGCCAACCAGTTTGACCCCGACCTCCCCAGCATCTGGCTTTTCGATCTTTGGTTACTAACCTCCAAGCACCAAGGAGAGGGGAAGCTCAATGGGAGGGGAGACAATTTAGGGAGTTCAGAGACTGAAAGATGGTGGCATGCGAGGATTTGGGTCTAGAGGAAAAGAAAACAAGGCAAATGGAACTGTCAAATTGGCAGTTGGAGAGTGAGATTCCGCTGAGTGGATGGTATGAGGCCCAGTGGTATTTGCAGAGCCTCTTGCAGAAGTAACAGCTTCAGTCCTGATAAAAGATAGAAAACACAAAAATACCCAAGACAAACAATAAGAAAGTAACACTATGAGGAAAGCATGAAAGGAAATTACTGAACAAAAATGCAGGGTGAAGATATAGCACTAATGAGACCAAAAGCTGTTGTATGTGCTTGCTGCACACTCCTCAAGCTTGCTTGGCTAAAGGATTTTTTTTAGAAAAAGTTGGTACTGCTAATAAGAAAAGCAACCAACTATTGATTTTATGAAAATTATCTAGTGTTACTTCCTGTCATGACTCATTTTGGGACTCCCCTGAACCCCACAAACAACCCTGTTATTATGGACTCTGGCACACTGGGTTGCTAATATCAAAGGCTATTAAAATGAACATGAGACTTGTTGTAAGGACTGTAATGTGCTGTTTTTGTGTGTAGGGTAGTGTGGGCCACAATACTTAATGTTGGGGTTGCTATATGGTGTTATGTGCACTGTAGTAGTGTTATTTTACCTGTAACTAACCAATATACACTTTAGACCATGCTCACTGGTGTGACTGCAAACAGTTAACTGTACAAGAATTGGAATGTGTATATGACCCCCAGATGAACCAAGAGATTGCACAAAGGGGGAGTTGTGAGTTGCACATTGAGAAGAAAAACTTCTGATGCTAATGTATAGTTCAAAGGGGTCTTGTGGTATCTAATCTGTGTGGTTGATTAATCATATGGTATGCCTATTGCTGATAAGGGAATATAAGTTATTTTATTGCCCTTCTGGGTTGTAAATGTCAGGGGAGGTGGATCTTTTGGTGTTTGTTAAATATCTGTGGAAGAAAGAATAAATGGTCAGTCTGTCGGCACTAAACCTGGGTACATTTCTTGTGTGATGTGAAATCCTAATTAAGGGATCTGATTATTACTGCTCCTCCATTAATGATGTCCTGATCTGAATTGCTGGGTGCTGAGATGAATGTAAAGTCACAACCTGCAAGCTAAAGTAAGAGACTTAGGGGTACATGGGCCCCTCATCTCTGGGCCGTGACATTTACCTTTTTTTTTCATTATGGCAGAGATCTATCATAAATTTGAAAGGTCTTTCCTTTAAAGCCATCTAAACATTTAAAATAGGAGGAATGTTGTGTATATTGTAGTAAAATTTTAGAAAATGCCTGACAACTTACTTTTCAATTGTCTTACTTTCTCTACTGGTTCCCCTACTTTCTCCTTCCCTAGCAACTGCTCTGATTCCTTAATCATCACGGTTGGGCACTAAATGTTGAAGAAAAATACTTTCACTGACTCGCCCTCACCCTCTCTGTATTTTCAGTTGAATACAAGCTTGGAGGGGAACACACAGAGTAACAATAAGTCTGTAATTCCTCTGAAGAGCCCTTCCACATATACAGCCTTATTAAATTGCGATTTTGCCAATTGAATAGGGCTCTATATAAGCACATAGCATATTTTTTTACAGAAGTTTTTAGTTAGTGAACTTCTATCCAAAAGCAAGGTCTTCACTAATTAAAAATATGCTCTGTGCTTATATAGAGCCCTTTAGAATTTGCTGAATCGCATTTTAATAAGGCTGATAATGTTTTTATACCGTTTTTACAAAGTTTTACAAACAATATTGGCTAATCAGTAAACTCCTTCTTGTCATACAAACACAAGGCCCTACACATTTTCTCCTTTGACACAATACTCAAATGTTTTATCTCTACTCAAATATACACATTCTGTTTCTTCTAAGAATCAACTTTGCAAAAAGCCTTGAAGTAAAAGCACTGAACTAATGATTCTTCAGAATTAGCTCCTTCTTAGGCTTACAATGACTAAGGTTAGCAAATACTATTTTCTTATATACTTATATTACTTATAATGCATAGATATTACATTTTTACAGAGGAGCCAGAGATCCTGATCGGTAGATCTCTGCATTGTGCTGCTCTTGGCTTGAAGGTTAGTAAGGGGTTAAAATCCATATCCAAATCAATAGCCTGTGTAAGCAGCTCTGGGAGTGTGGAAAACAAGTTTTATTTTTAAATCAAATACATCTGTATGTGTATAGAATGAATCAATGTAATATGTGTTTCTGTGTTTCTGAAATAAGCAGCATGTAAGAAAAGTAAAAATCGTGAAACTTAGATATGCTTTTAAAATTGAACACATTTGTCCCCTAATTGTCTAACCTGCCTGGGAGGTAAGAAACATGCTTGTCCTTGTAAGCTTTAGTTGAATATTTTAAGCAGGGATATGCTACATTTTACTCTAAAGCTATTATTGTAGAAAGTATATAGTTCCACTCCGTATCATTTATTAGAGTGATACATTTCAGTGGCACATTGATCTAGCAGCCCTATGATGGCCCAAGGCCACTATGGTGGATAGTATGGATTTTTTCCCCCCATTATTAATTAAAGCACTAGGTATATAGTTATAGCGACATGTGGCAGCTTCTATTGTGTTCTTTGGATACACCTTGTTATGTATATTACCCTTTGGGAGGGACATTATTTAAGCATTGGGGAAGCTAACCGCCTGACAAGTCTTTGACATTGGTCTTATAATAAGCTAGAGAGCTAGAGAATGTTTTTGGTCCCCCAAAATGTAATATTTGTAACCACCTGCACCACTGGTAGCTCTGCCCCTAAGCCCAGTTTTAATCTACTTGTGTGATAAAGTCTAAGTACCTTTTGACACAAAATAAAGGTTACGTTTAATTCCTAGTTAAGCACTTTTTGACACATTCTTTTCATGGTGGTAGTCAGTATTGTATGCATATTCATTGTACGTTTTACAAAAGAGGGGTGAAGGAATGTGCCAGAATGTGCCAGCTGTTATGAACAGAAGGGCCCACTGGGCTGTTTGGGGTTGATCAGTTATTATATGTGTGTTTAGAAGGTGCTAACGACTTGTTTAACAGTTATATCATGGGTGTAATGCATACATGCAGTTATATCATGGATGTAATAAATGCATATAGTACTGTCATTGATTAACATTAAAATAATGTACAGTATCTGTGGTAGAAGTAGTCCATAGCATATGCTTAGATAATATAAAGTTAATGCAGTCATATCTGGGATATACAAAGGGTTAAGGATTCTACAGAATTTATATGGCGTTGAGAGTCAGCCATGCATAGATCCCTGTTTTGAGTCTGGAAGGGGGAGGAAGGAATGTAGGTGGCTGTGTATAAGATGACATTGAGCAGATATAACTGGGGGAAGTTTAGTTTATGAACATGTAAGATGAGATTTAGTAACTAAGAGATGGGGGCTTGGCTACGGACCTGAGGAGTGTTTGTGTGATCTGAAAATGTGTCTTGAAAAATAAAGAAGGGCCAGTCTGATTTTGGACACATTAAATAAAAGGTGGTGTTGGAGTCTGCTTGTACTAATCAAGGGTACAGAGTGTGTGATTCTGAGATCCTAAGAAAAGGGGTCTGATGGTGCCTTCCTCTTCAGGAATGATGCTGTCATCTGAATTGCCTGCTGGATGCTGAGATCTGAACAAAAAGTTGCAATCCATAGAGAGAGAATTGGGGTGAGTGTAGTCCCCAAATCAGGAGGGTGTAACACCAGCATGCATTCATATGATTTTTAATGATAAAAGGGGCCTTTAACCAAATGCATGCACTCTACAGTGGTTCTCACAGGATGGACATAGGGCTGGTGCCTGTGTTTCAAATAATATGTTTAGACAAAGAAAAGTCATACAAGTTGATAGTCTTGTATTAATTGTAATTATTACTAATGTAGTTCCCGACTCATTGTAATTTTCAAAAGTGGGAAAAAGTTCTCTGAGATTGTAGTTGTTTTATTTCTCAAGGCATTGCCATATTTTATTGTATACGAATACATATGTGTTATGACAAGGAAAAGTCACCTGTTTAAGTTAATATTTTTCTTGTATTTCTTGTAATTATTAATAGTGTAGTTCCAGACTCACTGTAATTTTCAGAAGTGGGAAAGAGTTCACTGAGATTGTAATTATTTTATTTATCAAGGCACTTTCATATTTCCTTTATTTAGACAATGTAAATATTTTTTCTAAGAAATAAATATTGCTTGTTTAAATGAATATTGTTCTTGTACTTATTCTCAATTGCATACAATAACAGCATTGTTCTTTTCTATCTAAAAGGGTCTTGCGGCAAATATTCCCTTTTGCACATCAGGGCTGGCGGCTCCAAAAAAATGTAAACATATTACAATCACCAGTTGCTGGTTCAGACAGAGGACTCCACCTTTGTTATTGTGGCTTGTAACGGATCTCCTGGCACCCCGACTGGGTACCTCCGTTGATGGACGCGTCTTAGCTTGCGCCGAGGACTACAAGCACCGCACCGGACACCACAACCACCACAGACTCCACAACCGCCGTAGCTTAACTGGAGCCGCGCCGTCTTCCTTCCACCCTGTATGAATCTCCAGCATCCAAGACCGTGTGGGGAAGACCTCTCCTCCAAGGAGAGTACATCAGGAACAAGAGTTCAGCAGTTAAAGCTCAAGGGAGTATGCAGCGCATAGCAATCCCCAGTGTGATATAGCAATTCCCTCCAAGAACGAGACAAGGCTACGTTTTGCATAGTCAAGTAGAACTCTCCTGCTGGCACACCCAGCCTGTTTTTTATTACAGTCAGGTACAAACAGAACACACCCAGGGGGGAGGTATAAAACAATCAATAACACAATAGTAACGCCCGCAGTTTCCCACCCCTCTGCTTGGGAGTTAATTGAGTTTATTACTGTATCTACTCAATTATCTCCCAGCTAAAACTTACACATTTTTATACATTTTTATAACTTTATGATTTTACATAGTACATAAATAAAACTTACATTTTTATGAACAACATAAATTGTGGAACAACATATCAAAAAATGGCATTAATCAGGCCAGGTGTTCAAACGTTAGTAAAAATCTCTTTTGGGCCCTGGCTCAAACAGGTTTTACAGAGGCCTCTGTACTGGAGACAATGGGGAAAGTAATCCAATTATCCAGGGATAGAGGCAGACTCCATTGAGCACATGGTTGCAAAAAGACATAAACCACTTTAAAATACATAAAGTCACCTTTTACACATAACACACAGATATTTCACATATCCCCAGATAGCTGTACTAAAAGAGGTGTAGGACAGGAAGCATCCTGCTGTCCCTTAAAATTGGCAACCCTACTTGTTTGAGCGAGAATTTATTGTGGTGACTGACCACAATCCTTTGTGCTGGCTCAATAAAGTGACAGCGGACAATGGACAACTGCTGCTGTGGAGCCTGGCCCTGCAAACCCACAACTTTACCATCCACTACAGGCAGGGCTGGTCGCACCAGAATGATGATAGGCTATCAAGACAGCTGGACTAGTTGCATCTCCAGTCACCCACTACCCATGTGGTGTCTTGAATGGGCTGGAGACTTGAGGCGGAATGATTGTGGCAACAGCCCTGTTTTGCCCTTTTTTCCTGCCACATATTAAGCCATGTGTTGGGACTCCTAAAAGGGTTTTATGCATGTTGAATTAGGTTTAAAACCATTTTTGCAGATAGCATGTTGTGTATCAAATAAACTCTGTGTGCCTGTAATGATTATCCCTTCAGAGTAGACAAGTGTGTCAGCTCAGCTGTGTTTCTGGTACGGGATTGCTGTTAAGCTCTTAATATAAGCCAAGATACCCAGTACCTGTATTATACACAGTCAGTCATTATGACCAAGGGTTAATATTCAAATAGGGATCAAGGTGGTCCTATAGGTGCTCATGGGGGTTCAAGCAAAGTAATGCTTAACATATCCTGCAAGCAGGGAATTTGGAGGCCAGGGAAGTACTTGTAAGCCGTCTTTGTCATGCTCCTCCAGGACAGTTCTGGCAATATGACATGTTGCATTGTCTGGCTGGAAGATCGCATCTGCTCCAGGGCAGCCAACATGTATGGGTGTACTTGATCTGCAAGGATGGATTGAGAACCCAATCAGCTGAAAGCGCCTTCCAGAGGTATGATTGGACCCAGACAATGCCAAGAAAACATTCCCCAGACCATAATGCTGCTGCCACCACCAGTTTGTGTTCTTCCAACAATGGTTGCACAGAGTTGGTCTCAGAGGTTTCCCCCCTGATACTCCGATGGAACAGAAAATGTGACTCATCAGAGAAGGAAACCCATGAAGCCGTTTCTGATGATAAACCCTCGTCAGTATGGGTGCAGTGACCAGCCATTTGCTTCTGATCCCCACACTCAACATGCCATTTTATACACACATCTGGTTTGATTGGATGATAAGTTGCTTAACTGTAACATGTCGGTTGGCCCTCACACACCTTCACAGCCAATGTTCATCTCTGACATTGATGGCATGTGCTGCTCAACGCAGTTTTAACACTGGACAATAGTGCCATTTGTCGAGTCATGGTACACCTTAACCACAGCACGCAAATAGTTCAAAAACTGCTCTTTTTCAGAAATACTGCCACCCTTGGCCCAAAAGACAATGACCATCCCCTTTTCAAAGTCGGATAAATTATACATTTTACCCATGACAGCGATTGTTGATAAGTTTGCAGAATGCCTACATGTCACCTTATATACCTACCAAGCCAGCTCACGACACGTGCCGTATTTAATTGGCTATGCGCTGCTGACGTCAAAAGTAGGTGGTGGTAATAATAATGTGACTCAGCCCTGTACAAAGGCAAGTAGCTTCCAGTAGTCCAACCACTCTGTGCAAAGCCACAGTCCCTGCACTGATACACAGAATTCACAGATGAGAGGATTGAATGATACAACCAGGATAGACCGGTGCAGCTGGTTCCTTCTTTTAACAACCCACAACATCCCAATCAGTTAGCAAAGATGGAAAAAAGCTTGTGCACACGTTCAGAATTTATTTTATTTTAAACATCATGGGACATTTATACAGGGAAACACAATGAAGAAACAAATAACTTGTTAGTGATGTTCATTGTTCCAGCCTATTGTCTAAGCTGCCCCTGTCAGCCAAAAAAGGATACACCAAATTTGTGTGCTAATCTCAGCAAGATGTGCTATTAAAGGACCACTGCATTTCAAGAAAAAAGTATGTACCAAACTAACAATATAAGCAGCTGTGTTTTTTGGAAAATCTGTTTGATTATAGGAATCCATTTTGTGTTTGTTCCATCACATCCTGATAGCTGGATGATGGGGGTAATGTTTGTAGTTATCATTGAAGGGAGCGGTGGGGAGGATGAAACAGGCAGAAGTTATTTGATATTAGGATACGATTGAAGTTAACACCACATCCCTTCCTCCTCACTGTCCCAGAAGCAGACACCTTGCATCATTCAATGCAACCACAGCTCTCCAGAAATGTGTACCACTCATAAACACACAACTTTCACATTTATATCATGAACCCCTCCAGGTTTCTGCCGAGAAATCAGATTACTTTTTTTCAAATTAAAAATTCTATATATGAATTTGTCATGCTTAATTATGTTCTTAATCTGGCTTAAAGCTTTTAAAGATATTTTGGATCTGGTCCAAGTTTGGGGAACTGTACAGAGAAGACACAAAAACTGGCAGAGTTGGACGGATCTTTACAGAGAAGATCCAGAGACTGGGGGAGGTAGAGGGATTTGTACAGAGAAGATAACTTATATTTTTGTTGTTCAATCACTCATTTGTGTCCGACTCTCAGTGACCCTATGGACCACAGCAAACTATCACATCTCTCTACTGCACCTCAGAGCTCCCTCAAGCTTTTGTACATTGCTTCAGTGCTTCAGTGATCTCATATATCATCTTCTTCATGTCCCTTCAATCTTTCACAGCATCAGAGTCTTCTGTAGGAAAACCTGTCTTCTCATGATTACTTTTTAATAGCATGTTCAGACTTGCCATAGCTTTCCTCTGCAGTCACCATATGCAGAGATCTTGGAGCTGTGGAAAATAAAACCGGTCACTGCCTCTACTATTTGCCAGGAAATGAGGTTGCTGTTTGCAATGAGCTTCATCTTTTTAAAGTTGAGACGCAGGCCAGCTTCTGCACTCTCGTCCTTCACCCTCATCTGTAGGACCTTTTGTCCCTCCTCAGTAGTATTATCCACATATCTGGTTGATGATATTTCTCGGGCTGGGTCACTCTTTTGAGTGAGACCAGACTGATATACTGCAGGATATTTCTCCCTGTGAAGGGCACAAATGAGCTTCCAGGGACTGCTCTCAGAGTAAGTTATTATGACCATAGAACTAACCCTTTTAAAGTTAGTTTGTTCTCTGATGAGCACCTCTGACTTATTTGTTTTGATGATATTTCTCCCAGCGATATTGATTCCGGTTTTGGATTCTTTCAGTCCAGCTTTACATATGATGTATTCCACATACAATTTGAATAAATATGGTGAAAATATATAAACTTTCCATACTCCTTTCTCGATCTTGAGTCATTCAGTTGTTCTATGTTCAGTTCTAACTGTGGCTTTTTGGTAAACATACAGATTTCTCATTAGGCAGATGAGATGGTCTGCTGTCTTTGTCATGACTGATTTTGGGGCTCCCCTAAACCCCACAAGTAACTCTGTTATCTGGGACTCTATCACATCTGTTATGTGTTTTAATGATCGTGTCAATGTGTCTTTCATTTATGTGTCATGTTTAAGGAATTAATGTGTGCATATAGTTACTGTCTGGTTTCTTGGTTACAATATATATGCAGTTATTGATGTAAGGTGGCAGAAACGGTTTATGTGATATTCTGATGTATTTGATCCGAGGTGCAATTCCCAGATTTCCCCCAACCCCCCCACCATAGCATCTCATGAGTGAAAAAAGGACAGCCATAACATTTGAGATCATCTGGCCAGATAACCTCCAGGCTCTGGTGTCCGGGACCAGGGAGGATGGGGTGGTTATGGCCCAGTGACGGGGTGAGGAGGTCATTGGCTATAGAACTGGGGGATGGTGTTTTTTGATATCTGTAAAATGTGTCTGAAGTAAGAAATAAAGGCCAGTCTTCTATGCACTAAGAAATGATGTGATGTAATTTCTCTTGTCTCTCCATGACTGATGTCCTGATAGCAATTGATGGGTGCTGAGATGAATATAAAGTCACAACCTGTAGATTGCTCCTATAAGCTACAGTTGGAGAAATAAAGGTGTACTGTGCCCCTTAAATCTGGGTCATGACAGTCTCAATTTCTGTAAGAACTTGCCACCTATATGCACACAGGCAATGGCTTTAAAATAGTCTATAAAGCAGAAGTAAATGTTTTTCTGTATCTCCATTGATTTCTCTATTATCCAGTGTATATTGGAAATGTGTTCATATGCCTGTGCAAAACCCAGCTTGGTAGTTCTTGGTCCATATATTGCTGGTGCAAAGTTTGCAGGATATTTTAAGCATTACTTTGCTGATGTGAAATAAGACAAAATGTTTGACAACTACAGCACTCTTTGGCACTGCCTTTTTATGATTGTGATGTAGACTGACCTTTAACAATGTTGAGTTTTTCAAATTTGTTGGAATAATGCAAGCAACACTTTCTCAGCTCCATCTTGCAGAATTTTGAACAATTCAGCTGGAATTTGATCAACTCCTGCATCTTTTTATATCAGCAGTGGTTAAGGTCCTTCCTACACAGTGTGGTTAAGGTCCTTCCTACATAGATCTTCTGTGTATTCCTGCCATCTCTTCTTTATCTGATCTGCTTCTGTTAAGTTCCTTCCATTTCTGACTTTTATAATACCCACGTTGGCATGAAAGATTACTTTGCGATTACTTTAGTTTTGCCCAATTTTCTTGAAGGCATCTCTAGACTTTCACCTTCGGGTATCTTCTTCTATCTCTTTACAGCACCCATTATAGACTTCTTACTATCTTCTGGAATTCTGCATTCAGTTGGACAAATATTTTCCTGTCTCCATTATCTTTCACTTTCTTCTCTGGGCTACTTTAAAACAGCCTCCTCAGACAGTTAGTGTGCATACTTAGTATTCTTTATTTTGGGAATATTCATTATTGCTGTTTAAGAATAATTTTATAGAAAATAGATAGAGTAGTACTAGAGTGTAATCTCACAAAAATTAACAGAATTAGCAGAACATCCTAAAATAGTCACTCATGCAATATACTTCTCAACCAATAAGGAGTGTTAGTGTCTTAGAAATACAATATAGTTAATTAAACAAGAGAAAAAAAACAAAAAATCCAGGCACTCACTGTTAAATCAAACCCTATATAGGACACTAAAAGGAGATCAAAGAAAGCTAAAACTTAACTTCTATTTATAATACCTATAAAATATCTAAAAACTTTAAGTTAGAAAGTTAAAGTAGCAGAAAACAAATCAGATATATGCAGCTCAATCAAGTAACTCTTAGCGAAGTGTCCTGGTAGGTTAACAAAGTAATTGAGTAATTGAGGGATATCCCTCCTACCCCTTATATTTTATACTACACAAGTTTTAATTCACACATAGTTACAGTATATAAATATTGATTACTCCACTGGCAACTGTACCAAATGTTAGATCTCTGTAGAGTTAGCCCTTATGTTCTTTCTTATATATCCTATTATACAATTTTAGCTTAAATCACAGCAGTCAAAAATCAATTGTTACTGAGAGCTGATTTTCACATCTTCTTACCAACCTGCTAACTCTACACCATAAGATTCATTACTAGTTTATAGATAATAGAGGGCTAATTTCACTCATATCTCATCCAAATAAATTTCTACAGCTTTAGAAACAATAATGTTTCCTAATGGGGCATTTATTAATACATTCTGCCTGTCTGACTGTGCAGACACCAATATTGATGGATGCGTTCTCCAATACAGAAGTGTTCACTGGAAGTTACCTAGGCCTTCTGACACATGTATTGCATGGGATTTATCAGAGGTAGTGTTAGTACGTCTTTCTTTCCCACATAAATAACCAAGGCAAAATTGTATAATAGGATATATGAGAAGGAACAGTTAGTCTAACTGTACAGAGATCGATTATATACAGTGCCTTGCAAAAATATCCAGCGCCTTGGCAATTTCCGTGTTGTGTTGCCTCACAACCTGGAATTAACATGGATTGTTTGAGGATTTGCATCATCTAATTTACAGAACATGCCCACAACTTTGAAGATATTTTTTTTTTATTATTATTGTGAAGCAAATAAACAAATAGGACAAAATAACAGAAAAAGTCAATGTGCCTAACTATTCACCTCCCTAAAGTCAATACTTTGTAGAGCCACCTTTTGCGACAATCACAGCTCCAAATTGCTTTGGATAAGTCTCTATGAGCTTGCCACATCTTACCACTGGGATTTTTGCCCATTCCTCATTGCAAAACTGCTCCAGCTCCTTCAAGTTGGATGGTTTGTGATTGTGAACAGCAATCTTTAAGTCTGACCATAGATTTTCTATTGGATTGAGGTCTGGGCTTTGACTAGGCCATTCCAACACATTTACATGTTTCCCCTTAAACCACTCAAGTGTTGCTTTAGCAGTGTGTTTGGGGTCATTGACCTGATGGAAGGTGAACCTCTGTCCTAGCCTCAAATCACACACAGAGTGGTACAGGTTTTGCTCAAAAATATCCCTGTATTTAGCACCATCCATCTTTCCCTCAAGTCTGACCAGTTTCCCAGTCCCGGCTGCTGAAAAATATCTCCACAGCATGATGCTGTGACGTTGGGGATGGTGTTCTTTGGGTGATGGGATGTGTTGGGTTTGCTCCAGACATAGCGTTTTCTTTGATGGCTGAAAAGTTCAATTTTAGTCTCATCAAACCAGAGCACCTTCCTCCATACATTTTGGGAGTCTCCCACATGCCTTTTCACAAACTCAAAACGTGCCATTTTGTTTTTTTTCTGAAAGTAATGGCTTTTTTTCTGGCCACTCTGCCATAAAGCCCAACTCTGTGGAGCGTATTGCTTATTGTCGTCCTACTGTACGTACAGATACTCCAGTCTCTGCTGTGGAACTCTGCAGCTCCTCCAGGGTTACCTTAGGTCTCTGTGCTGCCTCTCTGATTAATGCCCTCCTTGCCCGGTCCGTGAGTTGTGGTGGGCGGCCGTCTCTTGTCAGGTTTGCTGTTGTGCCATGTTCTTTCCATTTGGTTATGATAGATTTGATGGTGCTCCTGGGGATCATCAAAGATTTTGATATTTTGTTATAACCTAACCCTGACTTGTACTCCTCAACAACATTGTTCCTTACTTGTTTAGAGAGTTCCTTGGTCTTCATGGCAGTGTTTGGTTAGTGGTGCCTCTTGCTTAGGTGTTGCAGCCTCTGGGGCCTTTCAAAAAAGGTGTGCATATGTAATGACAGATCATGTGACACTTAGATTGCACATAGGTGGACATCATTTCACTAATTATGTGACTTCTTAAGGTAATTGGTTGCACCAGAGCTTTTTATGGGCTTCATAACAAAGGGGGTGAATACATACACACATGCCAATTTTCTGTTTTCTGTTTCTAAAAAATTGTTTTATGTATGTATTTTTCTCATTTCACTTCACCAACTTAGACTATTGTGTTCTGATCTATCACATACAGATTAACAAAACATTGAACTTAAAGCTGTAATGTTACAAAATAGGTAAAAAGTCAAGGGGGTTGAATACTTTTGCAAGGCACTGTAGTTCCCAGCTGACGTGAGTTAGTCCAGTTCAAGGTTCTTCAGGCATTCTGTTCAAAGTACTTCAAGCATTGTACCTGCCATGTCTAGTCTCTTTAATCTATTCTTTACCTTCACTGCATTTTCACAGGGGATATTATTTATTTTGTATCTGCTTGATCTGATGATTCCCCTCTTTTCCTCAGGTAGTTCTGGACTTTGCAATAATAGTTTGTGATCTGATCTGCAGTCGGATTTAGGTCTTATGTTTCCTGATGTATGGAGCTCCAACATCTTTAGCTACAAAATATATAGTCAATTTGATTTCAATATTGTCCATCTGGTGATATCCATGAGTAGAATCGTTGGAAGACCAGACAACTATCTTTAAAGAATTCTACTAATCTCTTACCTGCTTTATTTTGTACCACAAGGTCAAACTTGCCCATTATTCTTGTTACCTTTTGATTCCTTACTTTATCATTCCAATCTCCTTTGATGAGAGCAACATATTTTTCCTGGTGTATATCTAGGAAGTGTTAAATACCCTTGAAATGCTAATGGTGCAAATCTAGGGGTAACTCATATTGAAATGGTTTTGGAAATGCTTGTGGACGTCTACGTAACAGTGCTCAATGCCAAGCAGCAGCTGCAAAGGCAAATAAAATATTAGCATGTATTAAAAAGGGTATAGAAGCACGGGAGGCAAATATAATTCTGCCACTATACAAATCCCTAGTACACCCTCATTTGGAAATTTGGAATATGCAGTACAATTGGCATATAAAGGACATTTTAGAGCTGGATAAAGTACAGAGAAGGGCAACAAAAATAATAAGAGAAACAGAGGGGCTAAGATGTGAAGAAAGACGAACCAAATTAAACTTATTTTCTCCCTAGAAAAAAGGCGTCTAAGAGGGGATATGATTACCTTATATAAATACAACCAGGGTCAATATAAAGCTTTGTCAAGGGAACTTTTTTTTGCCAATAGGTTTTCAACTGACAAGAGGATATCCCTTAAGGTTAAAAGTAAAAATATTCCACCTTAAAGAAAGAAAAGGGTTCTACACAGTAAGGGTGGTTAAACTCTGGAATTCTCTACCAAAGAAGGTGGTGACAGCACATTTGATAGATAACTTTAAAAAGGGATTGGGTATATTTTTAAATAAAAAGGGCATTCAGAGTTATCCTGGTTAAAGGGCCAGTAAATTCAGCACAGCTTGGAGTATACCACTGTAATGTATGTAGATCAGAGGAGATCTAAAAAGATTGAACTTGATGGATTAAAATAATTTTTTCATCCTCAATTACTATGTAACTATCATAGGCGGAGCTACTGCCGGTGCAGACGGTACAAGGCACAGAGGCCCCTTAATTCTGAGGGCCCCTGTGAATTTCCTGTGGCCCTCTGTGGCCCACATGGGGCCCCTGTAGGGCACCTGTGGGTCCCCCATATCCCCTGTGCCCCCCATGGGTCCCCTGTGGCCCCTGCATCTCCCCTGTGACCCCTGCAGGTCCCCTGTGACCACATGGCTCCTCTGTGGCCCCCACAGGTCCCCTGTTGCCCCCGCAGCTCATCTCTGGCCCCCATAGGTTCCCTGTGGCCCCTGCAGGTCCCTGTTTGGCCCCTGCAGGTCCTATGGGGTCCCTGTGGCTCCCACAGCCCTACCATGGGGCCCCTGTAGTCCCTTATGGCCTACTGTGGCACCTCACAGGCTCCAGGGGCACCATGTGTCCCCTGCTGGACCAGTGACCCCCACTGTCCCTTATGGCCCCCGCAGACCTCTTGTGTATCCCCTGCAGCCCCTTATGGCTCACTGTAGCCCCCGCAGGCCCCAACGGACCCCCATCAGGTGCTGTGGCCCCCACAGCACCTTATGGCCCCCGCGGACCTCCCATGGCTCCCATGCAGCCATTTATGAATTACTGTGGCCCCTATGGACCTCCCTTGTGCCACCTGCAGCCCTTTATGGCCCACTGTGGCCCCCCACAAGCCCTGTGGCCCCCACAGACCCTTATGGCCCCTGGGTACCACTTGTGGGACTTCAAGGACCTCTGTGGCCTCCCTCAGCCCCCTGTGACCTCCATCTGCCCCTAGTGGCCCCACTCAGACCTTTGTGACCCCCGTCGGCCCTCTGACCTGCAGTGGTTCCTTCTCACCCCAGGAAATGGAGTGCAGCACCGGGCAGGTAAGAAAGTATTTATAATACTATAATATATATATAGATGTATACCTAAATTCATACGTTATATATATATATATATATATATATATATATATATATATATATATATACAGTGGATATAAAAAGTCTACACCCCCCTGTTAAAATGTTTCTGTGCTGTAAAAAAAATTAGACAAACATAAATCATTTCAGAACTTTTCCACCTTTAATATGACCTATAAACTGTACAACTCAATTGAAAAACAAACTGAAATCTTTTAGGTGGAAGGAAGAAAAAGAAAAAAGAAAAAGAATGTGGTTGCATAAGTCTGCACATCCTCTTATAACTAGGGATGTAGCTGTGTTCAGAATTAAGCAATCACATTCCAAATCGTGTTAAATAGGAGTCAGCATACACCTGCCATAATTTAAAGTGCCTCTGATTAACCCCAAATAAAGTTCAGCTGCTCTAGTTGGTCTTTCCTGAAATTCTCTTAGTCGCATGCCACAGCAAAAGCCATGGTCCACAGCATCAGAGGGATCTCATTGTTAAAACTCAGGAGAAGGGTACAAAAGAATTTCCAAGGCATTAGATATACCATGAAACACAGTGAAGACAATCATCATCAAGTGGAGAAAATATGGCACAACAGCGACTTTACCAAGAACTGGAGCTCCCTCCAAAATTGATGAAAAGACGAGAAGAAAACTGGTCTGGGAGGCTAAGAAGAGGCCTACAGCAACATTAAAGGAACTGCAGGAATATCCGGCAAGTACTGGTTGTGTGGCTACATTTTGCAAAAACACATCTTAAGTCTCCCAAAAGCATGTGGGAAAAGGTGTTATGATCTGATGAAACCAAGGTTGAACGTTTTGGCCATAATTCCAAAAGATATGTTTGGTGCAAAAACAACACTGCACATCACCAAAAGAACACCATACCCACAGTGAAGCATGGTGGTGGCAGCATCATGCTTTGGGGCTGTTTTTCTTCAGCTGGAACTGGGGCCTTAGTTAAGATAGAGGGAATTATGAACAGTTCCAAATACCAGTCAATATTGGCACAACACCTTCAGGCTTCTGCTAGAAAGCTGAACATGAAGAGGAACTTCATCTTTCAGCATGACAACGACCCAAAGCATACATCCAAATCAACAAAGGAATGGCTTCACCAGAAGAATATTAAAGTTTTGGAATGGCCCAGCCAGAGCCCAGACCTGAATCCGATTGAAAATCTGTGGGGTGATCTGAAGAGGGCTGTGCACAGGTGATGCCTTCGCAATCTGACAGATTTGGAGTGTTTTTGCAAAGAAGAGTGGGCAAATCTTGCCAAGTCAAAATGTGCCATGCAGATAGACTCATACCCAAAAAGACTGAGTGCTGTAATAAAATCAAAAGGTGCTTCGACAAAGTATTAGTTTAAGGGTGTGCATACTTATGCAACCATATTATTTTATTTTTTCTTCCCTCTACTAAAATATTTCAGTTTGTTTTTCAATTGGGTTGTACAGTTTATAGGTCACATTAAAGGTGGAAAAAGTTCGGAAATGATTTATCTTTGTCTAATTTTTTTACAGCACAGAAACCTGACATTTTAACAGGGGTGTGTAGACTTTTTATATCCACTGTATAGTATATACATACATATACACACACATATACATACATTCATACATATACACACACTATATATGTATATATATATATATATATACACACACATATATATATCAGTACTGTATGTGGTTAAGTGACCTGGTTTGTGAAAAATCCATCCGTTGCTATGCCTAAAACTGTGAAATGCAGTAAGCATATGCTTAAAAGGAGCCATGTTTAAAATGGTTTGGATTGACAGAGTGATGGTGCATTATGTGGCCTCATTTGCATGTCCTGCCCAGTTTTCCCAGACTGCAGTGCATATAGTGTATTTCTGAGAAATTTGAGCAGGAAATAAGTTTTCATCAACTTATTTGTAGACATTCAAATGGAATCACTAATGTACTATTCCTTATTTGTACTACTTTATATATATATATATATATATATATATATATATACATATATATATATATACATATATATATATATATATATATATATATATACATATACATATATATATATATATATATACATATACATATATATATATATATATACATACATATATATATATATATATATATATACACTGTATAGACACAGACCCACATATTTATATATTTATTTTTTCTATATATTTAATATATATTTTATATATGTACAGCGTTGAGGTTGAGGGTACGGGAAGTGCAAAAGAATTGTGCCCAGGACCCCCTATGCACTAGCTCTGCCACTGATAACTATGTAACATCAGAATTTCCAGTAAGCATAGACTTGGATCAGTGTTAAATGCTTGCCTTGAATTCAAATTAAAATGTGTTCTGTCATTTGTTAGGTTGTATCCAGGCACTGCTTTGGCCACCCTTTGATTGATTATGGTGGCTAATCCATTTTTTTTTTCTGCTGGATTCTTGACTACAGTAGATGATATGGTGGTTGTCTGATATGAAATGTCCCATTCCAGTACATTTGAGTTCACAAATTCCCAGGATATAAATGATTTATTGTCATCTCATGTTTGACCACGTCTAGTTTCCCTAGTTCTGACATTACAAAATTCCTATGCTGAATTCCCTTTGCAGCAGCGGACTTTCTTTTCACTGGCACATCCACAGCAAGACATCCTCTCAACTAGAGTGGGCTGTAAGTCCCCTTTTCCAGGAATAGTGACTTGTCTGACCCCTCACTATGACCTGCCCATTTTAGATGACCCTAGATGGTATATCTCACATTGAAGTACATAAGCCGCTTCACCACAAAAAGGTACCAATACAGAAGAGAAAGTTGGTATATTTCATGTGTGATCATTTTTTTAAAATAGGGCCTGTAATGTTCCCTAGTACACCTTCCCCATGCATGTCCCTACAAAAAGCATATTCTCTTTTTGTCTTGTAGTGTAGAGTTTAAATGCTGCAAATACTTATCCCTTTCTATCTGGGGCATGTGTCCTGTATTTCTCTACTTTCCTTTCAGCAAACCAGTCCAGAATCCTTCCACTGTGAATAAAATGCCATCTCTTCTACTGGAATATTACTCGTCATTGTTCCTTTTTAATTTACTTATTAAAATTATCATATGGTTATTTTGTAGCAGACACATCTCAGCTCCACATTAGCAAGGTTAGAACCCACAACCTCACCCCCTCTAAGAACACACCATCAGCTGACACACAAGAGCTGTGGCTTACATGGCAGTGTGTGAGGTTGTGGGTTTACTTCCCTTGTATTGATCCAAGTTTTTTAAGTCCATTCATAATTTACACAAGATAAGAAATTAATAACAGTTTACATACCCGGGTGGCTCTTCAGGCATGTGTGCTGTCTGTCAAAGGCTCTATTCCTTAGTGTGTTCAGATAATAACATCATGTGTGTTTTGACATATTAAATTAATAAAACTGTCCGGCTATCTAAACTTTAGAGGGGCAAAACTATTTTTTTGCAATGTAGCAGCTAACTGTGAATACGTGGGTAAGGCAGCTGCTTAGAGTGTGTGAGTTCTAGCCCCAATGATTAGGTCATCTCCTCTATGGCTTTCTGTGTATTGGTCCTAGGGATTCCCTGGAAGGAGGCAGGTAGTAAGCGACTCTGTCCCAAGCCCTGAATAGGAAATGGTTTTAATGCATCAGGTTTCCCCACTATGTCCCAAGCACCCAGAAATTAGAAGAGAAGAAGTATTAGGTATTCTTAATGTTAGGATAAGGTTTTGCTCCCATTCATCTGCATTCATGACCAAACACCCTTTTGAGCTGTGATCCAGGCCAAGTTGTTGTGGTGAGGAGCACTGGTCTAGGTGGTTGTTATGCCCAGGGGGACTACTGAACTGTAAAACTTTTTTTAAACTTTTTAAGTTGCATAAAAATTTAATTTCTCCCATTTGTAAAGTATTGTGTCATGGCCACATGGACATTTGGACTGTTGCAGCCATGTTGGCATAGAATGGTTACTCATGTCCAATGTTATTCAATATTAGTATGTATATTTCTTTTATGTATGTATTAACTGTTGTAAGAGATGTATATAGGCATATTTGGTGTTAATATGTTTTATTAAAACCCCCAAGGAAAATCCAAGAGTTTATGTCTCAGTGACAAGTTAAGGGGTACTCGGCTCAGGGGCATGGAAGGTCCAGTGGATCGGGGAGGCTGGCAGACGCCAGGGAAATGGCCAGAGTATGGATGGGGACTAGTTAAAATCTATGTTGATCTAAGGTTGTGTCTTGTTTTGATTGGTTAATGATATATATATAATTATTCTATGATGTCACCAATAAATCAGTATCCAGTTTGGATTTATATAATCTATGTTTTGATGTCATTACAGGGAAATTATAATTCTTGCCTGGTATCATGACTGCTGATCCTCTCTTGGGGAATGGTTTCAGCCAGTAACTTCTACAGCTCCTGCATTCCTGTGGTATCCTTGGTGTTCCTCTTGTCATTGTCCTGGTATTGGTCCATATCCTGCTAACAGGGCTAAAACTGACCTCACTGTTCTATTGGTTAGGATTGAACTAGGATTTTTCCAAGCCCAACCTAGCAGTAGATGGTGACAGTGGCCTAGGGGGTGGAGACCACTGGACAGAGGAGGGACTCCTCAGTATGTCTGAAATACACAGCAATGAGAGAAAGAGTATTAGTTATCAATAATGTTAGCATCATGTTCTGCTCCCATTCTTCTGGTCTCATGAGCCAAACAGTATTTTGCCTCACACAGAAAGCTAATATTCAATTGTCACTGTTGCCATGGCAACTCACAGCATACCAATTCAGGATTCCCCCCATCAGGGCTGTCTTCACAATCGATTCCCATTTGCTGCTGGGGCGCACCTACATACTCCATGCCAATGGTTGGATATGTCATTAGGAAAGCTAGGTAGATGCTTAGGCGCAGTTCCCAGTGAATAGCATTTAATTTTCTAATTAAAAATTATTCCCTGGCATAAAGAAACAAAAATACTGCCTATATATATATATATATATATATATATATATATATATATATATATACATACTGCATATATAGTTCATTGGTGGATCAGAAGCAACTTCTTTCAATTATTAAATGTAGGCTACTCTCCCTGGACTCCCCTTGTACTCCCTTAGCCTCACAGCATCGACCTATTCAGAGCTTCCCTGCCTCCCCTGCCAGTGCTTGTTCTTCCCAAAAACCCATGACATCATTCTGGATACCCAGAAGACGCACACCAGAAGAGTAATAGGAAGTCATCAAGAGGAGCATGTAGTGAGTCTGAGAGGGCAAAGGAAGAGCCCATTGTGGAGCATGGGCAGGGGTGGTGACTTCACTGGGGACAGGTCCCATTCCCCTCGACCAGCATTGGAGGCTAGAATGGAGAAGATACTGTTGTGACTTTTGTGGGTAAAATATCATATATATGTATGTATTGTCTACATCATATGATTGTTTGTTGGTTTTTGCTTTAATTACATACATACCTACTAAACTTACTGAACCTACTAAATGTTTTATCAAGCGGGACATGAGCCAGGGTCTTGAGGAGGAAAACACATAGTACTGGCCCAAGAACGATATGCTCAGGCGTACTCACTGGTATTCAATCCTTAATTGTCCTAACATGCGATCAACAGGTGTAGATAGAAGAAAAAATGCTTTATTCAAACCTAAAAAATTAACGTGGCTCAAAGTATAACTAAAATTCAACACATATTACTTAAACATTTCCTTTTAAGCATGACTGCTCCCAAATGGACAGAAATATGTTCCTACAGCATCGTATGGACATACAGTATCTTAATTATGCTTATACATACAAATTTGGGGGGAGGCTATTGCAATAATTGGGAATGAACCCTGTGACGGGGAGTGGGTGAAAAAGAAAGGGTTTATCTTCTAAGCCAAATAAAACCTTGGGGCTTTTTCCTGTCTGTGGGCACTGGCTTTTGGTCCTGTCTGTCACTCTATTGGTTTTTCGATCTGTAACTCTCTGGCATAAACTTTTGCCAAAGAGTCTCTCATCTGTGATTTTCACAATATCTATCTTTACTACAAATACTTACTAAAAAGGATACCAAAAAGTGGATTACTTCTAAACGTACTAAGAAACAGTCCTATCCAGCAAGGGTTTCCCTGCTAACAATTTTGGGTAATGTATTACTGTAAGTTTTTATTATTACATTTATAACCGAATTTAAATAGTCCAGATACAATCCTTCTGTTACAACTGATAAGATAAGGTTTTTGGGAGTCATTTGTCCTGAGATGAGTTCCAAACCTTTATTGTTTTCTACTTGGGTTCATTCTATCAAAAACAGACTGATTGCCTTGATAAATTACATGTAATCAATTCTATTATAAAACCAAAACTCAAAATACTCTAATACATAAATACTTAAGTTGTTTGGTTTGCCATAAACTACCATGTAACCTAAGTAGATTTATATTATTGACTACTAGATCTCTGGCTGCCTATAGAGGTGTTTATACCTGATTGTTACTGCTTTTATAGAGTAACATGCAAATCACTAAATATTAATACCAAATATATTGCATGGAATAGACATCTGATTGTTTATCCAAGTTTAGTAAGACTTTATACACTTCTTGTCATTTCTGTATTGAACTTACCAAATATAGACTGTTTTAAAATAAATTGTTAATCCAAGTTCCATAAGATTTTATACATTTCTTATTGATTTCTATATTGATCTAACAGAATATTAAAATGTGTTAAAACAAATTGTTATCCAATCATTTAAAAGACATTTGAATAAACCTCTCATAGATGTTATATTATGATTTATCTAAAAATCAAAGCTTACAAGTTTAAATACATGCAATTGTTTGTTCTTGATTTTGCTATTGTTTCAATAAACACTATTCTGCATAAAGTTTAACTTGTCTATAAATTGATCACTGAACTCAAGAAAATCATTATTTTAAATATTGTAATACTGGTGTCATATACAAATCGCATGACAATGCTAGGTCTATGTTCAGAGGTAGGATGACTTGATGGTAGGCCTCTTGACCAGCATCTCCTCCAAACAAATCTCCCTAGCCTCTAGGATCACCACATTAGGCCACTCCAGCAGCAGACTCTATAGGGAAACAGGGGATCACATTATGCAAATGGAGAGTTATATTCCCAGGCTGCTCCAGGCAGTGCAGAACTAGAGCTCAAACAGCTGAACATTAACATTACACAGCCCACTCTGTTCGCCAGCACTGCCTCCTCCACCCCAGAACTTTCCCCATCTCACCAGCAGCCTGGCCTGGCCTTATTTTCCTCCATACCCCCTACACCCGGGGCTGCACTGCCACCTTATGGGGGGATGCCTCTCCCAGCAACACCTCCTTGGAGTAGGAGGTGTGGTGGCCTGGGGGGTGGGCGTCTTGTGCTCAGGAAAAGGAGGAAATAGGGGCTGCATCTATGATTTAACCTGCTTAAAAACACCCCTCAGTGAAAATCTATTGGTCAAAATGTTAACATAATCCTGCTTGTCTACAGAGTAAATGATCATGGCCTATGTGATGGTGATAGTTTGTAACAGTGTGGCTACCTACCATCACATATTCAATAATCCTCTTCTCTATGGACACGTATGGTTATAGTTCACATTGCACTAGTTGATGGTCACTGAGGAATGCTGTTTAGGAGAGAAGATGTAGTCCCTATTTTCAATTATTTCCCTTACTGATTAACCTTTATTTTTATTTTAGGCAAATTGAAGATCCATTAAGTTGTTTTCTACATCTGCAGGCAGTGCTTACAAATAATGTAAGTAAACTATATACACAGTGGCTATAATAGCCATTCCATAATGACAACCCCTCAGCAGAAAGAGCTCACACACCATCAACAAATACATATATCATGTTTTAATATACATGATTGTTGTTAGGTTTAATTTGTACCAATGTACTAATGGCTGTGGACTTGCATAGTCTTACCATACTATGTTTAACTATGCTTTTGTCTGATGTACTTAACAGACATTAAGGCTGATGACCTTTGTCTTCTATCAATATTTATGAGTACGCATTTGGATGTCATGATATCATAACAATCAGTTATAATCTGATAACACTTGAGTACCAATTGAATGTGATATCAATTATAAATTATTATTATAAACTTTTATTTGTAACGCACCAGCATATTCTGTAGTGCTGTACAGGGAATAAGAAAAGGAAAAATACACCGTTAACAAACTGCAGTAGATGAGAGCCCTGTTTTGAGTTTAGAACTTTTGCAGAAAGTGCTTTTTTCCAAAGTACCCTACAAAATTGTAAACTCGCTACTTACAATGTAAGGGGATAGAAGAGGCAGAAACCTTGGCAAGCATAAACAGATAAAGAAAAGTAGAGTCAGAAAGGAATTGAGAGTTTACTTAGGTAGGAATGTATAAAAGTTAGAATGGTATTACATTTGGTAGGAGAGGGAAGGGAACTGGACAAAAATATTTGAAGTGAAAGGCTAAGTGTATGATATGCATGCACAAGTGTTTCTGCTTATGCGCTTTGGAAGAGGGGGGAGATAGAGACTGGAGGCAGGAGAGTAGCAGAGGAGAGGACTTCATGGAAGGTGAGATTGTTATGTTGGAGACATGATGTAGAAAATTTAGAGGAAGAGCCTAAAGAAAAGGCAGGAGGTTATGAGGAAGGAGAAGGCATAAGGAAAAATTGTGTAAGGAATAATTAGGACTAGTTGGCTGGTGTTGCTAATTGATCAGCTGTAAGAATTTTCCCGACAATAAATTAAGATTAAAAAGGGGTAGATGGTAGAGGGGCAGGGAGGGAGATGATTGGTTTTGATGAGTCAGAGGTGTAGGTCTGTGTGTGAGAAATGGTGTCTGTAAAAACAGCAGGAGAAGTTACATGTGAGGGGTTGGAGAGATGGGAGGGGGGGGGGGGGAGTGTTTCCACAAGGATAGGAGGGCTGGATGGTTTAAGTTGGCCTATACATAACAACAATTTAGACTTTTAAAGAGAAAACAGACTATCTCTTAAAATATAACATAAGTATTAATATTAATAATCTAGGTGAGGTAAGAATGGCATCTGATGAAGGTAATATTCCTCAGAAATATATATTGTTTGTAGGGAGGATTTAGTGAGTCAAATGTGTAGGTCTGTGAGAGGAGTGTGTCTTGTTTGCAGGAATGTTTTGGAGAATCAGAAGTGTACGTCTGTGAGAGAGGAGTGGTGTCTTGTTTGCAGGGAGGTTTTGGTGAGGTGTACGTCAGCATGAAATAAACATCTGCATGTACAGGCTTACTATATTTTTCAGGAACCCCCCGACTAGCCCTGAAAACCGCTTCTCGGCCTTCAGATAAAACAATCGTCTTTTAACACATAGGGGTGGGGTTCTGGCCCGCCCTCTGATCAGATACCCCAACCTCCAGGGACCCTTTTATATTGCGGCACTTTGCTACTTAGGAAGTCCACACACTCCTTTCCCTGGGGTTTAACACAGTATATACTTTGGTACCTTCATATACAGTGTCTCGCTTTAAGCCACTTGCCTTTGTCCCACCTCTCTGGGGATCTCTCTTCCACTTGCTCTGTCCTAGCCTGGATGTCCACCTCTCCGGGTCTCTCTCTCCTGCTTGCTCTGTCCCAGCCTGGGTATCCACCTCTCTGGATCTCTCTCTCAGCTTAGGGGAACTGCATCAGTCCAAATAGCCTTCAATCACCAGATATTGTGAGAAGCCGCTTTAACATGTCTCTCTCTGTCTTTGCAGCTCTTGCAAGGTCTTCTTGTCACATTGACTCAAAATTCCACACTAGAAAATTGTCTGTCTCTCTCTCAGTCCCACAGATTTTGATCAAACTGGCAGTCTCCATTCCTGTCTCAGCACTCACTGTCTCAGGCCAGCCAGGCCTGACTGAGAAAGCCTCATCTCTCCTTTTCAGACCTTTAAATACTGTTCACCTGGGCCAATTAAGACTATGCAGGAGTTTAACTCTGTCACTCCTGCATAGAATTCTTCAAAGTGCTGTATCTTACACCATCCTCTGGGGCATCATCTCACAGTCTGTGAGAGAGGATCAGTGTCTTGTTTGCAGGGAGGTTTTGGTGAGTCCTCTGTGTAGGTCTGTGAGAGAGGAGTGGTGTCTTGTTGGCAGGGAGGTTTTGGTGAGTAAGAGGTGTAGGTCTGTGAGAGAAGAGTGGCGTCTTGTTTGCAGGGAGATTTTGGTGAGTCAGAGGTATAGGTCAAAACAATATCATATGGAGATGGTGATAGTACACTTAGCCTACTGAATGTAGTTACAGATAAACATTCCTTCTGAGATCCCACATAATTACGAATCGTCATGGTAAGTGAGTTCTGACCGATACAGCATTATTTGCACTGCTTGAAGATGAAGATCAGGTAAGTTGGTTTATTATTACAGTTATAGTATAAAGCACTGCACTGTACATGCAGATATCGACAGATTTTTCTCCTTCTCTGTCTTTTTTTGTTTAAAACCATCATTTTTTTGGTTCACACTGTATGTGTATAATTGCATGCATTTGTTTAATTGAGCAGATTAAGACACAATGTACAGTGCTATACACTTTAATGGTTAGTTATATGAAGTGATGAATGATGAGATTTTTATTCATCTGATTATCATTACTGTGGTGTAATAAGCACATGTGACTCTAATATTAATATTATACAGTATTATCTTTAACCCATTTTCCAGAAAGCTTCTTGTTCTCTTGGGATTCATGCATGCCACACATATGATATTAATGCACAGTCAGATACATTTATGACTGTGCTCTGTATATGATAAATCTTTAATTGTTAAACTGTTATCAATGTGTCTAATATGGTAGATCTGTATAATTACCTTTTTTAAGTAAGGATCTGCATGTAAGGATTAATAACATATGGATAAAAGCAATTCACATATAGGTGCACACAACACCTTAAATTTGCATTTTGTGTTGCAGTAGAGGAGGAATATTTAGCTTTATTTTCTTTGAAAAACATTGACATTTGAACAATCCAGCCCATTACAGTGACACAGGTGTGGTTTACAAATGGCCTCTTGTTTAATCTGTCCAAATTGTGTTCAAGCACTATTTTATAATAGGAACTTGCCCGCCAAAAAAGATTACAATTGTAAGGCTGGCAATGCTGTTTGTCACACAATGGGAGGCTTTTGCTCCTCTGTGAGCCTTCCGCACTCATTGCGAGCCTCTCCCCTGTGTACTTCAACTGTCCAGCTTTGCACTGATCACCTTCGGCACTCATCAGCCTTTCCTCCGGCCTACTATACAGGCTGCTCATTGCAGGTTTCATTGACCTGCAAGTTTAGTGCTTGGGAATGCCATATTTCTCTTTCCAGCATCTCACCCCTGTCCCTTCTCTGTGTGTTTGTCCTCTGTGTGTCTGTTGAATGTATGCAGCTGACTGCTGTTGGTTTTATTTTCAAAGTCCTGCGCGCCTGGCGTTGTCGGTGTTAGTGTTTCTGTTTTTGCCGTCATGTATTTTCTAAGACCTGCAATTCTGGCTTTGCTCAGCCTCGTTTTCATGCAGTTTCAGATTTTTTTACATTTTTCGTCCGCCATTTTTTTCCTTGCTTAGCTGATTTGGGATTGACGAAAAACCCCAAATATGGCTCAAAATCGCTTGCGACCTCTCCCCCTGTGCTGTCAGTGAGTGTGTTATTATATTTGTTCAATATTTTTTTTGTTTTCAGAGTTACGCGCTTGGCTCGCAGTTGTGATCCTCACACTGCAGCCTAAGTACTGCGCCTTGCTACGCGAGGCTTGCATGTGTAACGGCGCCATTGGCTGCAATGAGCGCCTTTGCCCATGTAACCCACCCCTCTCTTTAAGGCCAGAGGTTGCCCATGATGACATTTCTCACACCCCAGTGTATAGCACCCAATGGTATTGTGTAGATGACATACCTTCCCATGAATGTGACATATATGATAGCTCCCAGTACTGTGATATGCTCAGGATCAATATTGTTGATGAGTATTGTTTGAAGTGTGGCAAGCCCTTTAATAGTCAATCTATTGGAGCACCTGTTATAGGTCATGTGGGTTGTCTATATTACCCTTGAGGTTGATATGTGTTCTGTGAATGAATATTATTGCCAATAGTTGATGTTCCAATATGCATACTGACTCAAAAATATATGATTCAACTATTTTTAAATACTACCTTTGTGCCTAAGGGACTGTAAGATTTTAATGTCTAATGCACATACATAAGTATTTTGTGAGTGTTCACTAAAATTAAAATGGAATAGCCGCTGCGTGAAAATGACTGGAAAAGCATCTTGTAATATTACGAATATGTGAAAGTCAATGGAAAAGTATATTATAATATTACGATTATGTGTTGTTCTGGAGAGGTTTGAGTAGCTCACAAGTGGTGTAACTTTACCTCTATTCTATTACCCAATTCGTAAATGTATACAGAATTAAAATTACTCTTGATATTGCCACATAGAGCCCTATTCTTTTAGAAGCTCGCAAATGCCTCTAATGCATTATTTTGTCTTTCTTAGTGCCACATTTGTATGTGCCTGTTAAATTCTTGAGCATGGGATGTTTTGTGGTTATTGCCTCTTTGTTCTTAAGTTCACTGGGAGCTATGAGGCTTTTCAGGTTGATATTCTTTTTGAAGGTCACAGTTCCTTCAAGATATCATCACCTTTAAGGATCGGCCATAATTTATGGATACTTTTTCCCTAACAGCTCTGGATGCAGTATTGAATCTTGTCAGGAATCTGTAGTCTTCCTGAGTTCTCCCATGTGCCCGTTCTTCTTTTTTCTTGAGAGGTTGAGATCTTTCTAGGCCTCTAGCCTTATGTAGAGCTGTTTCCATAATTTTCTTATTGTATCCTTTGTCTATTAGTTTGTGTGATAGAACTTCACTTTCACTGTCAAAGTCTGTAAAGTTGGTGCAATTTTTCTGAATCTTCATAAACTGTCCATATGGTATGTTGTTAGTCCGTCTACGATCATGGCAACTCTTGGCATGTAAATAGCTATTGCTGTCTGTAGGCTTGGAGTACAGTCTAGATTGTCATATGATCTGACAATATTTAAGCAAGCCCATATATTTTTAGACACAGCCAATAGTAAATGAGACCATCATCATAATGTCAGTAAAACATGGAAGTTAGATGTAATCTGCAATCAGAGGCTACTAATTTATTAGTGCCAATAAGTAATATTTGCGGATCTGGCTCACAATCAAGCACTCTTCATAAAATGTAAAATGTGGGTTTCAGGATATGCATTAACCCCTTGAATCCCAGGATTGATATCACTCAGAAATAACCAGTCTATTTGTAGTGATCTATTCCATTTTGTCTACTGCGTAGCAATATGCCGTCCTTATGGTTTTTAATCAGTGGAATCCAGATAACTTCAGTCTTTTAGCGCCTGGTACCAATTAGTCCCCTATGATAATAATAACAATAATTGTTTTCAAATAAGTTTTTACCCCAGGGGATCTTAGTCCCAGATGTGTCCTAGAACAGATCTACACTTATATGGGAACTTTGTTTACGTTTATACCATTAGATTTTGTTATTACATTAGTACATTAGTATGTAGATGGGCACTGAGTGTGTCATAGTAAACCCCCTTCTTTAACCATCTTTGTGGGTCCTTTAAAATTAACTGTAGATTAGGCTCTTTCAGGATCATTATTAATATTAGGTTATTAGTCACTTGACCGTCAAAAATTATGTCATGATATAAGATATATAATATAGGTATTTTACATTTTGTTTTCTGGCTGTTTCTATCCTATGTGTATGTGTAACATACATATGTCTGACTATTTTCCTTTTTTTTTTTTAGAATGTTTTACCAATATTGCATAATTCCTGTAACCAATAAAAATACTATATATTTTACATGTTATTAAATTGTATTAGTATTTATTTAGTTCACAATCAATACTGAACATTCTGTTAATATGAAATGGAATCTCAATTTTTTTATTTTTAATATACACATAAATCATAATATAGTACAATATATATTTTCGTACGTGGTCTTTGAATAATATATTTTCTGTCAAACAATAATCACCAAACATTTTATTATTATTAATATATTGTGCTCTTACACTCTTAATAATTTCATTCAAACGTTCAAAAGAAATAATGTTTTATTACATTTTTTTTTGTTTATTTTTTCAAAAAATAAACAATTCATTTTTTAAACCTAAAACATGTTATCATTGTTAATATACATGATTATACTAAGAATGTCCTAAAAAACGCAAAATAACTTAAAGTTTTATAATCAATTTTTTTTATTTCATTTCATTTCTATAGTTTCCTATTTTATGAACTGATGAACAATATGTTGCTATACATTTTAACAATGTATTATTGTTACTATACTGTACATGAATCTCCTAACAATGTCCCAAACATTTTTTAACATGTCATGTTGCATTTGTTTATTTTATACAATCAGAGTAAACATTTTTTTATAATGTAAACAAATACAAAATAATAATTGACACATGTCTAACTTTCTATAAATCACAAATGTATTACACACATATGTTAAGTTAATATATTTTCTCTAATATTTTAAATTTCGCAAATGTTTTCCATTACACATATTATCTATCACATATACAGTATAGTTGTGAGCATAGCGGGTTGTTGCTAACGCTTGCGGGCTCGCACAGTGAGCCCGCCACAGTTGCAGGCAATGTGCGCCATAGGCGCACATCCCAACGACCCGCGGGACTACAGATCAAAAGAAATCTCAATTATACAATTCACAGTGCAAGCCCCGTAGCAGTTTCCAAAAATTGCGTTGAAAAATTATGGCTGTAATACTTTGCAAAGGAGCCGCAAGACTTACAAAAATAAAATTCCGAGGTCAAAAAAATACGAAGTTAACAGCCGAACCGCGCGCATCAAAAAACACGAAAAACATAAAAACTAAAAAAAAAAAAAAAAAAAAAATCTCACACAACACGGGGGGACAGCCAGGACGTCTGGGAGTGAGGTTGCAAGCAAATGTAAGTCGAATCTCATGAGTTTCTGCACATAAAAATCGCTACGCAAGAAAAAAACAAAAATTAGGTTAAGCACGTAAAAATCACCAAAGCAGTTGGAACACTTAACCAAACTCAGTAACACTCCATGCTGCACGTAGCACATACTGTATGAAATTGAGACATTTTCTATGGAAGAAGTTAGTACTTTGCACGAAATGGCGGATGGAATGCAAATTGACGGCTGGAACGTAAATAGCGCATTGCATTATAAAGTTTTTTACTTCAGCTCACACTCTATAAATACTGCAAACTTTCTAGAATTTTCTCCATTTCTACTCAGGTGATGAAAAGTGTGAATGTACATTTCACTGGTAGCGTTACTTCTGAAGCAACTTGATTATCACTTTAGAAGTTTTAAAATTTGCAAATTACAGCAAATAGGTAAGCTAAAATTAATGAATGAATTAAGTAATAATTTAAAAAATATATATATATGATTTTAAATATTGCCAATAAGAACATTATTTATGTAAAGTAACATTGAAAAGATACATACATTTTTAGAATTAGCGTATTGGTCCGAATATAGCCCGCACCTTTTTTTCCGATTTGTGAGCTTGCGAGTTACGGGTGTGGCTTATATTCGCGACCGTAAAAAAAATCATTGCCGATTTCCGAACTTTGCTTGTTACGTGTGCGGCTTCTATTCGCAAACGCAAAACTACTGCCAATTTGCGCGATTGCGAGTAAAGGGTGCCGATTTTCGTGCTTGTGACTGCGGTATTGAATAGCGATTTACGGTTTTAGTGATTCTAACATCCTGTAAAGCATGTAACCTGCAAAAAAAAGCTACAGTGCTAATTAGAAAGCCTATTTCTTGCAATGGCTGATCACTTTGAGAGTCTTTTTCTCTCCAATTTTACGGGTGCGGCTTATATTTGATTACTATCTTTTTTCTATTTTTTCACCTTGAACTTTACGGGTGCGGCTCATATCCGGACCAATACGGTAATAATAAATTAATAATAAAAAAAAAATTGGGGTTTTAAATATTGTCAAAAAAACAATATTAATGTACAGAAGCAATAGGAAGACATTATTCATGTATAGTAAGATTTAAAAGATAAATGTTTAGGTGGGGTAAAATGGTGTAGATTCAAAAAACATAAAAAAGGAGACATTTAAAGCAGAAAATAGCTTTTATTAAGACATATTTGAAAAAATAATTTATGCTTTTAGCAAAATAAAAAATTATTAATATTTACATTGGATTTCATCATTTGCATATTTTGCTCATTTTCAACAGACTCTGCCTGAACAGTGTCACTGACTAATTTGCAGCACTGCATCATTTAACACAAATTTACAGACAACAAATTAAACCCAAAAGGTAACATACAAAAATAAATTTGGTTAACAAAAATAGTATGGTCTTAGTCAAAAAAAAACTGATTGAATAGTTAGTTCAACATTTGCATCTCTGTCTGTCATTTTCAACAGACACTGCCTAAAGAGTGTCGCAGGAAGATTGGCAGCAGGGCACCCTCATTTATAGACAAAAATTCAAGACAACAGGTACAGTAAACCAAGTAAAAAAACATGATACATCCTGTTTGGTGTGCACCAACATAAAAAAAACACTGCAACCTAACTAAAACTATAAGCCTAACCCCATAACCTACACCCCTAATTCCGACAGTGCCGCACACAAAAGCGGATAGCACACCAAAAAAAAGGTGCCCTAACCCCCTAATTCCAACAGTGGGGCACACAAAAAAGGATGCTACAACAAATGTTGTTAGCACATATAAAATGGAAGGATTTAGACTCTTTTTTGTTCCCCAACCTCTAAGCCTAACCCCATAACCTAAACCTCTAAAGTCAACAGTGGAGCACAGAAAATAGGATACTACAACAAATGTTCTTAACACATAATAAATTGAAGATCTATCCTGTTTTCTATGCACCACTGTCTAAGCCTAACCCCATAACCTAAACCTCTCTGAATACATACAAAATGGAAGTATATATCCTGTTTTGTATGGTCTTAGTAAAAAAACAAATTGATGGAAATGTTTCTTTAACATTTGCATTCTCTCTGTAATTCTCAACAGACACTGCCTGAAGAGTCTCATCATCTCTACAGGAATTTATTAACAACACATTGAAGACAAAAGGTACAGTATTACAAGTTAAAAAACAAAAAGCTAAATTAAAGTACTGCTGTTTACTCATATAAAATGGAAGGGCCTATCCTGTTTTTGTCTGCCTTTGTAGAAACATACTGCAACCTAACACTCTAAGCCTAATCCCATAACCATAAACCCCTATTGACAACATTGGTGCATGCAAAACCGGATAGCAAAAAAAAAAAAAAAAAGGATAGGAGAAACAATAATCAAAACAAAATATCAAAAAGTTAATAAAAAAATAAATAAATAAACAAAGGAACAAAAGTACTGATGTACTACTTTTATTTAAAAATTAATATGGCAGATACTGAAAACAAAGCGGAAAAGAAAATACGTCAAACTAGAGAACGTTAAAAAAGATGGGAAGATCAACAGACGACGGAGCAAAAGGAAGTTCGACGACAAAAAGAACGGGAGAGACTCACAAGCAAAAGACTAGCAGCTGACAAACTAACATCCAAGCCCAAGAAGGCAACTAAAAAACAAAAGCATTTAGAAAATGTTGCTGAACAATCTGAGAAGAATTCTAATGATGATTTAGAGAGTCATATTGATATATGTTCTCAGAATTGTCCTTTACTTAAATCTTTAACAGTAGAGGTTCATAATTGTGGTTTTATGAATATTGTCTGTCAGTTTTGTGAGGCTTATCATTTCCAACAGGAAAGATCCAGAGATGGCCAGTTCTTTAGTTGCTGTCAAAAAGGCAAAGTAAGACTTCCACAAAGACAACACTTCCCAACATATTTACAAAACATTATGACTGAACCTAACTTTTCCAAACTACAAAAATGTCAAAACAAACATAAGATCATACAATAGTGCCATATCCTTTGCATCTATGGGGGCAACATTAGCTGCTAATGTACCAGGAAATGGCCCTTACTGTTTCAAAGTACAATGACAAATTTACCATTGTACTTCTCATTTACATCCAGAAGAAGGGAGCAAGGACAATTTGCTCAACTATATGTCCTTGATACAATGGAAGCTGTTTTATGCAGCTTACAGAATCCCAAAAGTCAATATGATTCTTAAAAGAGATCGCCATACTGATAAACGCTGTTACAACTTACTAACATCAAATAAGGTTGTAATGGTCTTTCAAAATAATGAGGAAGAACCACCATATATCCCAGAAATGAGGAGCAACCTTACATCAACATAAGTATCTTAAGTACTAATTTAGATCCAATGACATATCCCATTTTCCCCCAATGGGGAAGCTGGATGGAAACCCAAAGGAACACTTTACAGTTACCCAAATTCGAAAGCACGTGTCAGAAATAATATTTCCATGCTTGAATTTAAAGTGGCTCACACTGCCGTTCGAGACAGATTTAATCCAATTTTATCTGGTGGAAAACTGACACAAAAATGGATCATTGATTCATATTTGCAAGCTGAGGCAAATAATTTAAATTTAATAAAATATCAACAAGATAAACTACGTGTAGAACAGTATTCTGGACTGATGGATTATGTCGCTGAGGTAGCTACAAACAGAGAGCTGCCAGCTGGCAAAGCCATCATTTTACCTTCATCTTTCCAAGGATCTCCTCGCAATATGCGAGAAAGATACAATGATGCTATGGCTATTGTAATTAAATTTGGAAAACCAGATTTGTTTATTACAATTACATGTAATCCACAATGACCAGAGATTGTACTGAATCTGCTAATTGGACAAACTGCTTGCGATAGACCAGATTTAGTGACAAGAGTCTTCAAAATCAAATTAAATGAATTAATACGTGACTTACAGTAACCATAACTCAGTTATTTGGCAAATGTCTGGTTTATGTTTATACCATATAATTTAAAAAAAGAAGCCTTCCACATGCACATATTCTTATAATCATTTAAGAGAAATATAAATTGGATACTGGTGATAAAGTGGATTCAGTGAATATTGTTGAACTACCAGAACCAGAAATACATGGTAGACTATATGAGATTGTAACTCATCGCATGATTCATGGGCCATGTGGAGATATTAATCCACAATCACCATGTATGGAAAATAAAAAATGCACTAAAGAATGTCCAAAAGATTATAGAGACAAAATGTATGCTAATTGTGATGGCTATCCATTATACAGATGAAGAGAAGGCCAAAATCACATTATTCGTGGAAAACAATTAATAACAGATATGTGGTGCCATACAATCCACATTTGCTCAAGAAGTATAATGCACATATTAATGTGGAAGCTTGCACTTCTATAAAATCCATTAAATATGTCTACATGGCTATGACGCAGCTGCTGTAGTGGTCAAAAGTGGAGAAAATTCAGTACAAACTGAGTTTTTACATGATGAACTTGCATCTCATAAAGATGCTTGATATGTAAGTGCTCCATAAGCAATGTGGCGTCTTCTCAAATTTGAAATGCATGATCGTTCACATGCAGTATATCGATTAGCTGTACATTTGCCCCAAAGACACTTAGTTTACTTTAATTTTGGAAATGAAATAAATGCTTTGGCACAAAGTGAGCATCAACAAACTACACTAACTGTGTGGTTTCAATTAAATTGTACTGACTTGTAGGCAAGGGAATTGTTATACATTGACATTGCATATCATTATGTTTTTGTTAATGGATTATGGCAAAAAAGAAAAACCTGTGGAAATAAAATTATAACTAGAATTTACACTGTAAGTCCAAGAGACTTTGTACAATTCTGCTTACGTTTCCTCCTTTGTAAATGTTCCTGGTGCACAAACTTTTGAACAGTTGAGAACTGTTAATGACACAGTTTATGACACATTTCATTTAGCTGCGTGACACAGAAACTTCCTGGCTGATGATACAGAATGGGAAAGATGTCTAAAAGAAGTAGAACTGTGTCAAATGCCCCAGCAGATGAGAGAACACTTTGCATTCATTTGCATCGTCTCAAATGCTCCAAATGCATTAGTTTTGTGGGACAAATGTAAAACAAATATGTCTGAAGACTTTTTGCAGTGATACAATGAGCCTATTGAAAATTAACAGCATTAATTGAAATTCAAGAGGTCTTCCTCTCTTATGGATTAAATTGTGCAAATTTTAATCTGCCAGATCCAAGACTCATAGATGAAATAAACTTTGAAGACTATGACACTTGGCTTCAAACCAAAATAACACAAGAAAAACTTGCAACTTTAAATACATTACAATTGCAAGCAATTAATGCCATAAAAAATGCACTAGAGGATGACTTGCTCAAATGTTATTTCTATCTAGATGGACCTGGTGTATCTGGAAAAATGTATCTACATACAGTTGGGGGAAAAGTATTTGGTCCCCTGCTTATTTTTAACGTTTGTCCACTGACAAAGAAATGATCAGTCTATCATTTAAATGGTAGGTGTATTTTAACAGTGAGAGACAGAATAACAAAAAAAAACAAGAAAAATGCATGTAAAAAAAAATGAATGCAAGTCAATGAGGGAAATAAGTATTTGACCCCTTCGACTTAGTACTTGGTGGCAAAACCCTTGTTGGCATCCACAGAGGTCAGACATTTCTTGTAGTTGGCCATCAGGTTTGCACACATCTCAGGAGGGATTTTGTCCCACTCCTCTTTGTAGATACTCTCCAAGTCATTATAGGATTAAGGTCTGGAGACTGGCTATGCCACTCCAGTACCGAAATGTGCTTCTTCTTGAGCCACTCCTTTGTTGCCTTGGCTGTGTGTTTTGGGTTATTGTCATGCTGGAATACCCATCCACGACCCATTTTCAATGCCCTGGAGTGAAGGAGGGTCTCACCCAAGATTTGACGGTACATGGCCCCATTCATCGTCCCTTTCATGCGGTGCAGTTGTCCTGTCCCCTTAGCAGAAAAACACCCCCAAAGCATAATGTTTCCACCTCCATGTTTGACGGTGGGGATGGTGTTCTTGGGATTATAGTCAGTATTCCTGCTCTTCCAAACACAGTTAGTTGAGTTGATGCCAAAGAGCTTGATTTTTGTCTCATCACTCCTTGAAAAAAAGTGCTCCTAATCTCAGCTCATTACCTGTATAAAAAGACACCTGGGATCCAAAAATCTTGATGATTGATGGGGGATCGAATACTTATTTCCCACACTGACCTGCAAATCAATTTCTAACTTTTTTGACATGCGTTTTTCTTCTTTTTTTTTTTTTTCTGTCTCTCACTGTTAAAATACACCTACCATTTAAATAATAGACTGGTCATTTATTTGTCAGTGGAAAAACATTCAAAATCAGCAGGGGATCAAATACTGTTTTCCCCCACTGTGGCACTGCCATTTGTAACAACTGGAATTGCCGCACTTTTGTTCGAAGGTGGAAGAACTGTGCATAGTGGATTTAAACTGCCAGTTCCCATTCTGAAAACATCAGTGTTGGATATTTGAATGACATCTTTACAAGTAAAAAAAATTAAGAAAAAAAAAATTAACTTTAATTGATGAAGCTACAATGTATTGACTGTTTGTTGCGTGAAGTCATGGATAATGATTTACCTTTTGGTGGAAAGGTGATGTTGTTAGGTGGAGATTTTAGACAAACATCACCTTTTGTTGTCCATGGAAATCGTACAGACATTGTAGAAACATGAATAGTCAAGTACACTATGGAAACTCTTTATTCGCCTCAAATTAGAACAAAATATGAGATCAGAAGGAAAAAATGAATTCAATGAGTGGCTTATCAAAATTGGAGAAGGAAAAACAGAACAAATTCATAATTTAACAGATGATACCGTGGAAATTCCATCACAAACGATTTGCAAACATAACATTATCTTGGCTATATTCCAAAATACAATAACTAACGACGATTATGCAGAGCTTGCAACCAAAGTAATATTAAAATCCCCAAATAAAGATGCATTGCTTCTGAATAATGAAATATTAAAATTAATAGATGAGACGCAAAAAAAATATCACAATGCTGATTGTGTACTTGGTGATGACAAAGACAAACTTTTCAACTGAATTTGTTAATTCATTAACTCCATCTGGAATGCCACCACATATTTTGCAGCTAAAAAAAGGTGCAATTGTCATGTTACTGCAAAATATGAACCCAAAAAAGCACCATGTAATGGGACCAGATAAATTGTTCAACAGTTAAAAGCCCATTTCTTAAATGCAGACATTCTCAATGGTACCCATAAAGGTGAAAGAGTTTTTATACCAAGAATAGATTTGGCACCAAGTGAAAGTAGCTTGCCTTTTGTACTTCAACGAAGAAAATTTCCCATCATCCTGGCATTTGCCATGATCATTAATAAATCACAAGGACAAACTTTTAAATCCATTGGAATCTTTTTAGAAGAACCAGTATTTGCACATGGACAACTGTATGTTGCATTTTCAAGATGCAAGAATCCAGAGGAAATTAAAGTTTATATTGAAAAAAATTAAGGATGATTTATTAGATGATGGCCGAATTTTTACAAAAAACATTGTCTACTATAAAGTATTGTAAATTAAATTAGAAAAAAGAATAACAATACAACTGATCTACAAATAACCCAAGGAACAGTGCTCTTATATCTATGACAAATTTAAAAAAATACCACAACAAATATAGAAAACAGTGGTTTTATTTTGAGGATGCAATTTTATGTCACTTGTGCTCTTTTTAGAGGACCACTATTTCGCTAAGGAAACTCTATAAAATAGCAAAACAACATAGAGAACAGTGGTTACACCCCACAGACGAACTTTGATGTCTGGCAGTCTCTTTTTAGAGGACCACTATTTCACGTAGGAAACTATATGTGCCATTTTCAAGAACTACAAGATTAACAAAAAAAAGTGAAAAAAAAACCAACAACAATAAACAGTGGTTACCCATATATACTCGAGTATAAGCCGACCCGAGTATAAGCCGAGGCACCTATTTTACCACAAAATACTGGGAAAAATTAGTTACTCGAGTATAAGCCGAGGGTGGGAAATGTGCTGCTCCCTGTGTCCCTCTTGTGCCCTCTGTGTCCCCCTCTTGTGAGCCCTTTTCTTGTGTCCCCCCTCTCTCTCCCCTGTGACCCTTCTCCCCTCTCCCTCCCCTGTGTCTCTTCGCCCCTCTCCCTTCCCTGTGTCTCTTCCCCCTCTCGCTTCCCTGTGTCTCTTCCCCCCCTTATCACACTCCTCCTCAGTCTCAACCTCCCTCCTCAACCCCCCTCCTCATTCTCAACCTCTCTCCTTAACCCCCCTCCTCATCCTCAAACCCCTCCTCAACCCCCCTCCTCATCCTTAACCTCCTTTCTCAACCCCCCTCCTCATCCTCAACCCCCTCCTCATTCTAAACCCCCTCCTCAACCTCCCTCATCAACCCCCTTCTTCAACCTCAACCCCCCATCCTCAAACCCCCATCCTCATCCTCAACCCCCCATCCTCAATCCCCCCCCTCAAACCCCCATCCCCATCCACACTTTACCCCTCTAAATACCTCCCCCTCTCCCTTTCCCCTCACTTACCTCCATCTGCAGCTGCTCCTCCAGCCTCCACGCTCCTTCCTGCGTCTTGACCTGGCCAATGCTAATGACGTGGTGCGCATGTGACATCACGTCATTAGCATATACCGGGTCCCAACGCAGGAAGGAGTGGAGGCCAGAGGAGCAGCTGCAGATGGAGGTAAGTGAGGGGAAAGGGAGAGGGGGAGGTATTTAGAGGGGTAAAGTGAGGAGAAGTTTAGAATGAGGAGGAGGGTTGAGGATGAGGAGGGGGGAGGGAAAGAGACACGGGGGTTAGAGAGACACGGGGGGGTTAGAGAGACACGGGGGGGTTAGAGAGAGACGGGGGGGTTAGAGATACCCAGGGGGGGTAGCGAGACACGGGGGGTTAGAGAGACACGGGGGGAGAGTGACTTGAGTCTGAGCCGAGGAGGCCCTTTTTTGCCTTAAAAAAGGGCTGGAAAACTCGGCTTATACTTGAGTATATACGGTATATCCCATAGACAAAATAACAAGGGAACCCCTTCAACATACAAAAAAAAATTAAATGTCTTGGAAGTAACTTTTGCTAGGTTTGGCCCCACTAAACAGTTACCTTGCATCTTCTTAAATTTCATGTTTCAATTTTAATACATTAAGTTCATGTTTCTAATGTTAAAATTGTGTTTTCCAAGGACTGAAAAGTTGTTTCATTGTATGTAATTAGGGATTCATGTTAGTAGGAGAATGATCATTTGTTGTAAAATGTTTAATTACATATATAGTAATGATCCAGGGAGTAATCCGATCGCCAGTTAATGGGGTCACGAAGGAATTATTTTTTTTTACCACTTTGAAACAATTGACCAAGTTTCACTGTTTTTTTTTTTTTTTGGTTTGCCTTCCTCTGGATTCAATATTCAAGATCACTGTATTTTTTGACAATTCTAGTTTAATGTTATTACATTACTTTAATGTTTGCATTGTTAACATTGTATTTTACAAGGTTTGAAATGTTGTTTTATTGGATGTTATTAAGGGTTTATGTCAGTAGGAGCATAATCATTTGTTCAAAATTTGAATGTATAATTAAAGAGGATTCATCCAGGGAGTAATTTGATCGCCACAGATCGTTGACCACTGTTTCCAATATAAGTTGCATGTTACAAAGCTTTATGTAATGGTTCACAATTAATGATAATTTCATTCATTGTTATATTATTACTGCATACATGACAAATAAAAAGGTTAATATGGTTTAACAGTTGTTGAAATACAAGTTGAATGCTAAAAAAAATATATATATATATTATAATTGTTGTACTTCTTTGTAGATAACAAAAAGGTTAAGAGTGTCAGAGACTCACGTTGTGTGACAAACAGCATTCTCAGCTTTAAAATTGTATTGACTGTCATTTTTTGACGGGCAATTCACTAGTATATATTTAGTCTATTGCAGTGTTTCCCAAACCAGACCTCAAGTCTCCCTGTACAGGTATTAATTACAATATAAGATTGTGTGAACACAGTTGGGGCAATTATTAATCAACAATGGCTCACCTGTGTTTAGAGATTGTTACCTTGAAATCCCGAATGGTATGGTTGAGGATCATTTTGTGAACTACTTGTCTATTGTAATGTATTTTTTTTATAAATTTACCCAAGCTTAAATACAGTACATTTAAAAACATTTTTAACCAAACTTACAATACCTCATAATACCTACAAAACATTACAACACCTCATAATATACAATTTTTTTAGTAAATACTATACCGTCAACTATTAGCTCAACTTGACTGTCAATTTTTTTTAGGAAAACTTTAATTTCTGTCCATGTGTAAATACAGGTTCCTCTAAAAAGAGCCCAACCGACTTTAAAGTTTGTCCTTGGGATTTATTGATAGTTATGGCAAATGCCACGATAATGGGAAATTATCTCCTTTGAAGGACAAATGGGAAGCTACTCTCACTTGGAGCCAAATCAATCCTGTGTATGAAAACTCGTTCACCTTTTTGGATACCATTCAGAATGTCAGCATGTATGAAATGTTCTCTTAAATACTGAACAAATATTCTGGTCCCATTACAAAGTCCTTTTTTGGGGTTCTAGAAATTGTCCAGTATTTATAAAGTGCCAGCTTGAGAACAAACCATTAGAATGCAGTGCGCATGTGCGATTCGCAGATTTTCCGCCATTTTGGGGTTTCTAACTTGGTGGTTGCGACTTACGTGCTTAATCCTTACAAAATGGCGACGGTTTTCTTACTGTTGCGATGTTAGCAATGTATTTTGTATGAGTTATGGGCCTCTCAATGAAATTACGTTTTTACGGACGCCATTTTTTTCCTCGCTTTTTGGCGCTCATTGTACATCCGCAAGCCCATAACATTCCAGAACATTACCAACAAACATTTTTAACACTGATATTCACACATAGTACCATAGAGTTTATTTTCTAGATAAACCCATCAACCACTAACACTATATTGAGTTTGGAACATATATAGGGCCTCATTCAATTGTGATTTGGCCAATTCAATAGGGCTCTAAATAAGCACATAGCATTTTTTTTTTAAAGAAGTTTTTAGTTAGTGAAGTAAACTTGCTTTTGAATAGATGTTTACTAACTAAAAACTTCTTTAAAAAAAATATGTTGTGTGCTTATTTAGAGCGCTATTCAATTGGCCAAATCGCAATTGAATGAGGGCCATAGTATTTATTTGTATTACATTGGTCCTTATTCCAAGGATTATACATTAGATACACCCTTACCCACTTTATTTATGTCTGTCATTTGCATTAGGTTCACTACTAGCATTAGCTTAGCTCCAATATAATCCACATGCCGATCGTCGTATAAAGCCCCAGACATAACAGCCGCTTGCTTCAGAGATATATACATTCTATATATTTTTTATTTTTATTTGTTACCATTATTATTACTATCATTTTTATCTATTACTATTATGGGCTCACATAGTCTTTATTGCAACAGATTTTGAAAACCAGTATAGGGCTAATGGTAATCTGGTCTTTGCAACTTTGTATTCAGGGTTGTAGCTTGAAATTCTGGAAACTGGGTGTACATATACATCTTGTTTAGACATTAATAGATATATGATGATTATTATTATATTTTTCATACATATCTACCACTGGTGTTTTCTGCATTATCATATATATAGTTGTCAGTGTTGGTCACGTAATGTTAAATAATTGCTGCCCTCGAATAGCAAGTGCTGCAAGGGTTCGCCTCTCAAAGCGAGGCGAGCAGTTGAGGCACGCAACTGCAAGGCCCGTGGAACTTTTAGGCTGCAATGAGTGATCACTGCAGTGATTACGATCAGGGCCAAAGCACGTAGATGCAACTGCATCCCTCGCAAACCTCGCAGTTGCGCAAAATTAAAATTTAAACGGCCGATCCACCAAACTGAAAAGCAACCAAAAAAAACAAATATGCCTTAAATAATCACACACAGCACTGGGGGAGAGCCCGGGAGTCTGTGAGTGAGGTTGCAAGTTAATTTGAGGCATATTTGGTGTATTTTCATGATTGAAAATTGGCTAAGCAACAAAAAAAATGGCGGCCGAAAAAAAACATAACAGGATAAAAACGAGGCCACTTAATCCAAGACAGTAACATTTATACAGAGTCAGTAGCACTTAACCAAGGCAGTAACACTCATCGTGAGGCCCCTAAACAACATCGGGGGAGAGGCTCGCAATGAGCGCCGAAGGTGATCATTGCAAAGCAGAATTGTTTTTTTTAAATGGCAATGAGTGGCAAATAGGCGCTGTAGGCACTCATTGCTGGGCCTGTAAAGTGCACAGGGGAGAGGCTCGCAATGGGCGGCGAAGATGCTCAGAGGGCCCATAGCCTCGCAAACAGCATTGCCAGGCTTAAATTTTAATTCCCTTCATTTTTGACAGGCAATTTCCTAGTCATATATACTTTTAGGACTTCTAAAGAGCTGTATAACATAAAAAGTACCTTACATTGTATAAATAGTATCATTTATGTTTTTCTATATTTTCTATATTTATCAACATATATGGAGAAATATACGTAGAGAATGTTTCATATTATATACTGTGGTAATGTGGCCTTTGGCTACTGGCTTCTTCTGTGACTTCATATAAACAAATCGAGTCCCAAAATGCTTTTTATCTCTTTTAATAAAAAAGTATTCAAACATAAACAAAAATAGCTTATTTTCAGCATGAAATAAACATCTACTTAAACGCACTGGCTTAACATCAGGAACACCCTCGCTAGCCCTGAAGCCGCCTTCAGGTGAAAACATAGTCTTTGAATAGTCCATATTCAATAGTTTAAAGCGTCCTTTCTCTGCAGACAGTCGTCTTTCAATTTCATACCAGGGACCCTTGACACCCTCTTTTGGTGAAGGCTACAAATCTGTTAACTTCACAGACTTCTCCCTGGGGTTATCAGACTCTATAATGGTACCTTGACATCCAGTCTCTCTCTCAGCTGTATTGGATCCTCTGCTCCAATCGCTGGGATAGCGCCAATCAGTCTCCTTTGTAAAAAGTGCTATGGCAAAATCCTTGCAGCAGCTCCTCTGCAAATCCATTTTTCCTCTGCAGCAAACAGTCTCCTGTGTAAAGGCTCTTTGTGGCACAAATCCTTGCAGCAAACAGTCTCCTCTGTAAAAAACTATTTTTCCTCTGCAGCAAACCGTCTCCTCTGTGAACTTTCGGGTCTCAATGTCTGCTTTCAGCAGACAAAAACACTGCGTTCACTCTCACTGGCAGATGCATACAAGCATCCTTCTTAGCTTGTAGTGAGGCTCTGGCCTCACTCTCCTAGGCCAAACAGAGTCTAATTGCAGGGGGCCACACCCATCTCTCTGTGTGTGCATTTAACATGCTTACAATGCCTGCAGGTTCAATTAGTCGCTTAGCACTGCTAAAGTAAGTTAACTCTCTCATTCATGGAGAGAACTCTTCATTACGTGTCTTGCTCTCACCTCTGGGGGGCACTATGTTACACATGTTTA
Organism: Discoglossus pictus; assembly: GCA_027410445.1. Lineage (NCBI taxonomy): Eukaryota > Metazoa > Chordata > Amphibia > Anura > Alytidae > Discoglossus > Discoglossus pictus. The sequence continues at coordinate 133,844,462 of CM050168.1, forward strand.
CATAGAAGATATACACAGGTGTGTTTTTACAGAGTATCGTATCACTGATGAAGCTACAGGACAGGTAGCGAAACGCGTTTGACCTTACACTTATACTGCGTTTTTTTTTATAACTACTCATTGTTATTTTGATTTATTTTATTGTATTTATACTACTTATTTAAATAAACCATATTTGATTAAACTACTATTGTGTCCAAATAGCATACACACATTTCAATATACTGCTAAGCCAGTAGCTACCAGGAAATTTCACAATTGAACACAATGATACCTTATGCGTTTGAGGTAGAGCAAGGTGAGCATTGTGGCTATACATGTTATTGTGTGTGTTACCACCAAGACCTAAGAAATCTACACTAGGAGATTCTGCTCTGTCCTTCCCTATCCTCTTGTTTGAGAGGCAAGTTATTAAGGTTGAAAGTGTTTAAGCTCAATCTTTTTAGATCTCCTGCAGTATGCGGATTAGCTGTTAAATGATCCAGAGGAAGGCAAACAGAAAAAAAACCAGTGAAACCTTGCCAATTGTCTCAAAAGGGGAAAAAACGAATATTATTTCCTGACCCCAGATGCTGGCAATCGGATTCCTCCCTAGATCAATACTCCCTCTCTAATTATCTAATTAACTAGGATAACCCTGAATACCCTTTTTATTCAAAAATATACCCAATCACTTTATAAAGTCATCTATTGAATCCACTGTCACCACCACTGTCATTCTTTGGTAGAGAATTCCACAGATTAACAACCCTTACTCTGAAGAACCCTTTTCTTTTTGTAAGGTGGAATCCCTTTACTTCTAACCTCATAGGATGCCGTCTTGTCATTTGAAAACCTCTTGGTACAACAAGTTCACTTGACAAAGCTTTTTCTAGAGAAAATAAATGTAATTTGATTTGTCTTTCTTCATAACTTAGCCCTCCATTCCCCTTATTAGTTTTCTTCCCCCTCTTCTGTGCTTTTTCCAGCTCTAAAATTATCTTTTTATGAAGTGGTGCCCAAAATTGTACTCCATATTTCAAATGACAACGTACTAGGGATTTGAATAGTGGCAGAACTATATTTGCTTCCCTTGCTTCTTTACCCTTCTTAATACATGCTAATCTTTCATTTGCCTTTGCAGATGCTGCTTGACATTGAGCACTGTTCCTAGGTGGTTGTCCACAAGCACTCCCAAATCCCTGTCAATTTCTTATACCCCTAGACTTGCTCCATTAAAATTATAAATAGGATGGCTATTTTTCCTTCCCAGATACATAACTTTACACTTATTCATATTAAATCTCATCTGCCATTTAGTTGCCCATTCCTCTTAGTACATCCTTTTCGGGTTTTAATTACCTTGCACAACTTTGTGTCATCAGCAGAAATGCAGACACTACTTTCTAGTCCTACTTCTAAGTCATTAATACATATGTTAAAAAGGACAGGACCTAATACTGAACCCTGAAGAACCCCACTTGCCACATTATTCCAATCTGAGTTTGTTCCATTTACAACAACCCTTTGTTTCCTGTTTTGTAGCCAGCTCTCAAATCGTGAGCAGATATTTACTGCAATACATGTGCCCTTTATTTTGCACAATAGTCTTCCATGTGGCACTGTATCAAATGCATCGGTGAAAGCCAAAAAAACTGCGTCCAATGAGTTGCCTTGATCCAAGTTCCCACTAAGCTCCTTAGATAAACAAATTAGATTTGTTTGACATGACCTATCCCTCATAAATCCATGTGGACTCCTACTTATAATCTTGAAATATAACCTCCATTTTTCAGTGATGTAATGTTCAAACATACATGTTCCTGTATACTAAATATAAGTATCACACTTGCTTTTCTCCAGTTATCTGGCAGCGACCCTGTGTTGAGTGAACCTTGAAAAAATAGATAAAATAGTTTGGATGTATTCCATCAGGACCTGGTTCTTTATTAAAAAAAAAAAATTCAACCTCTTTTAGATTTCTTCCTGTGTTAACCAATTATTTGGTGAAGGTAGTGTAGCCCTAATTTTTTGGAATGTCCCAACCACTGGTAACTCCCTTGTATATACCAAAGAAAATAACTTATTTAGTTCTTTTGTCTTAATCAGAAGATCTTTTTTTGAACAAGATACAGTATATTTATATGGAAAATATGTGACTTTAGACAGTAAAACAAAGTAACTAAACACATTAACAAAAAGTAATTGAACAGTAGTTCCATTAAACACTATTACTTGATAACATAATTAAGATTACAAGATCAGAAGGCCAAGTTAACCTATTTACTCAGAGCTATTGCATAATATGTGACTGTTTAGTAAGCTGGTTGTTTAAATCACTCCACGGGAGATCTTCAATGATAAAGTGTCCTATCTGAAGCATTTTATCAGCTCCACGATGGATCTCTTAGGTTTCTCTTTGCAAACAATAATTAGATCACACCTCCATAGTCCAGGTCACATAGTATAGCTTAACTAGCACAAAACTGCTTTATGTGGGAGCACACTTTATTCAGGATATCACAAGGTATATAAAGGTTAAAGAACAATGTCTTCAATTAAACATTAAACATAACCGGGGATTAAGCAACTTCAAATCTCATGCTTGGAACAAACTATAGGAGTTTTGCTGATTGGTGGAAGTGAGCAATGTTGGTTTGAATTGGGAAAAAGGCTGTGCAATGATTGTCTGAGCATCAAGAGATAAGTAAGAAAGGCCAAGGAATATGAAGTTTTCCGCCAGCCAGACTGTCTGGCTTCGGTTATCGGAAATATAGCTCTATACAATAGGGATTGAAACATGGGGTTGGGGAGGAAATAATGCAGTGGAGTTTGGTCGCAACCAGATTTAGTAGACTAACAGCCCCATTAAATTTAAAGCATGTAGCGTCATCGGTAAGCCCGCAAAGGCTGCATGTTTGAAATTCGGCTGCAGTACAGAGCTATTAAATTCTACCATGCCGTGAGTTACGGGCCAGAGATGCAAACCCGTAAACCATTTTTCGCACGTTGGAAGTGCGCCCGTGAACATGATCAATTAGTCAAACCCTTAGTTACCGGTTTAGACAGAGCCAATGACAAATTAGATTGTCATCATTACATCACTGAAAATGGAGGATAGATTTCAAAGCCTTACAGGTTTCAATTACGAGTTTCGATCGTGTGCCCGCATTCCAGAAATAATGCAATATTAATAAATCAGTAAATATGATATTCTAGTCCATGCAAGTGCCATTATATGTATTAACACATTGATTGCTGGGATTGATATAACACGGAAATTAATCAGAAAATAAAGTATGTTATATGGCAGATTTGCAAGCTTGAGAATGTTGTGGTATTAATTTTAATACCTAACATCACTTTCCCTTTACTTATAAGTACAGTAGTGTGCATATATTTGTATTTACAGTGCTACGTATAGAACTTTACTCCCCTAGCGGGTCCTCTCTAGTACCCTTTGGCTTTTTGGCTCCATTTGCGGGTTACGGCTTGAATGCCAGTGAATTTGTTGCAATTTAATAGCGTGATTGGAATGTAACAGTTATAGGCTTGATAGAACAAAGGATTTGCGGCTGCAGAGTGCAATTTTTTAAATTTTTAACATAGCGTAGGTTTTTTTCGCCCTTACCCTGCAAGTCGTTGGCGGGTTGCTTTAAGCGGCCAATTTAATAGCCGCATGTCTTATGGGCTACGTTACGCTCTACGGTTTTACATGTTGCGGGAATTTAATAGGACTGTTAGGGGCGCCAGCCATGTAGATGAACAGTTGCCCTTATAACCTCTAACACAACACATATTAAGTAACAGCACAGAACATTGTTAAAATCATATAGTCTTTTTAGGACAGGAGCTATACTAATAGCTTATAATCTTGCCTATAGGCATTAGTCTGATGCATGGGTAAATAATTCACAATGGCTCCAGAACCTTAGTCATAACCCCTGAAGTTGAGTGTGATTCAGGATTGAAGTGTCAGATAAGTCCTGCTGACTGTGGCAAAGGTCAGGCAGTTCAAACCCATGATAGCCCCTGCTTGGGCTTCCATGATTTTCTGCACAAGTGAAGGACAGCCATTTTTAAGCAAGGAGAAATAAAAGGTCTGAACAAGAACCAAGGGGTAATCCTGGAAGCAGACAGCTCCAGCCATCTACGGATGGCGCACTCCCTGGTGGCTCTAATTCCAGTCTCGAAGCTACTTATCGGAGAGGGTGAGTTTGAACTGGGGGTCCTGTAGCTCCTGCTCTGGATTGCCGCCTGTGCCTTCTTTTACTACCTGCTATGCTCTGAGGTGTCGGGCCACCATGCCCGCCTTCTTCCTAGTTGGGCTGCCTATCGGCAGCTCCATCAACTTGCTGTAGTGCCATGTTGCTGCTCTTCTGATTGGCTGATCACCAGCCAATGGAAGGGGATGGCAATGTGCTTTTCGTCCAGAGGCTACGGTTCCCAGCAGGGCAGGTCATTATAATACTCAGGGGGCTACGTAAAGCTGGTCAGGATATGGACTTTTGCTGTGGCCAGGGCTTTTTCGATCAGTCCTAAATCTGCTTTGTGGTCCTGGACTTCAGATGTGTCTGTCACGTGGACACATTGATACACAGCCAGGGGACATCTTTCATAGACACATAACCCGGGAGGGTCATTCTGCACAGACACATGGGCACACAGCCAGAAGAACATCCTGTATAGATTCACAGCAAGGGGACATGCAGCACAGACACAAGCCAGGGGAAGACATTCTGCACATAAACACTGACACACAGCCAGTTGGTCAATCTGCACAGAAACAGGGCTGGGGGAGGGCACTGCACAGACAGACTGACATGCAGCTATGGGACACCCTGCACAGACACAATGACACATGAGGACAACCAGCCCGCCAACGATATGAGCTTTACTTTTAAGTGCATTACTGTGGTCCATAAATAAAAATGGGACTGCTCTGATCTCAACATGTAGTTTATTGAGATTATTCAGAAAAGGAATACAGTGGCCCCAGGGATCATCTGCCAGCCTAACACCAGATAGCAATCTATCCATGGACCCCCACTGCCCCCTGTGCCCCCCGCAACCCTCTTGCAGCCCTTCACTCCACTTGCAGCCCTTCACTTCACAGCCACATCACTCCTGAAGTCCTCTGCATTACCCACGGGCCTCTGCGGCCCCTTACGGGAGTGCAGCCTTTGTCTGCAAGAGCCCAAGTGCATCCTGCGTAAAAGCCAATCTGTATCCTGTATATGTAAGTGCCAATGTGCAGTCTGTGTAAGAGCCAATCTGCATCCGGTATATGTAAGTGCCAACCTGCATCCTGTATATATCCTGTATATATAAGTGCCAATGTGCATCTGTGTAAAAGCCAATCTGCATTGTGTATTGGTAAGAGCCAATGTGCAACCTGTGTAAGAGCCAATCTGCATTGTGCATGTGTAAATGCCAATATGCAGCCCGTGTAAGAGCCAATCTGTGTCTTGTATCTGTCAGAGCCAACGTGCAGCCAGTGTCTGTAAGTGCTAATGTGCCCAGCTTGTGTGTATAAGAGCTAATTTGTAACCTGTGCTTACATGAACCAAAGTTCCAAGCAATAACCTCTCTCCTCATTCTCCTGCTCTACATTGCCACCATCCCATTGAGCAATCCGGTCCTCTCCGTATAAAGTGAAGTTAAATTCTATGTTATTGATGTGATTATTGTTTTTTTTTCTTTATGTCAGTTTAGTTTTAAGGTTTTGTATCAAAAAACAAGACCATCTGTTCAAACTAAAATGTGAAATATGAACGGATTATTTTCATTAATTCATATGAGAAATGCTTGTTTGGTTCTATCCTGTTTGGTTTGCATCCTGCCGTCCGGAACAGATTAAGGACGAGAACCGAGGTACCACTGTGGGTGTACGTGTGCCTTGCAAAAGTATTCACCCCCTTGACTTTTTACCTATTTTGTTACATTACAGCCTTAAGTTAAATGTTTTGTTATTCTGAATTTTATGTGATGGATCAGAACACAATAGTCTAAGTTTGTCAAGTGAAATGAGAAAAATATATACATAAAAATATTTTTCAGAAATAGAAAACAGAAAATTGGCATGTGCGTATGTATTCACCCCCTTTGTTATGAAGCCCATACAAAGCTCTGGTGCAACCAATTACCTTCAGAAGTCACATTATTAGTGAAATGATGTCCACCTGTGTGCAATCTAAGTGTCACATGATCTGTCAATACATATACACACCTTTTTTGAAAGGCCCCAGAGGCTGCAACACCTAAGCAAGAAGCACCACTAACCAAACACTGCCATGAAGACCAAGGAACTCTCCAAACAAGTAAGGGACAATGTTGTTGAGAAGTACAAGTCAGGGTTAGGTTATAAAAAAATATACACATCTTTGATGATCCCCAGGAGCAAAATCAAATCTATCATAACCAAATGGAAAGTACATGGCACAACAGCAAACCTGCCAAGAGACGGCCGCCCACCAAAACTCACGGACAGGGCAAGGAGGGCATTAATCAGAGAGGCAGCACAGAGACCTAAGGTAACCCTGGAGGAGCTGCAGAGTTCCACAGCAGAGACTGGAGTATCTGTACATAGGACGACAATAAGCCCGTACGCTCCATAGAGTTGGGCTTTATGGCAGAGTGGCCAGAAGAAAGCCATTACTTTCAGCAAAAAACAAAATGGCACATTTTGAGTTTGCGAAAAGGCATGTGGGAGACTCCCAAAATGTATGGAGGAAGGTGCTCTGGTCTGATGAGACTAAAATTGAACTTTACGGCCATCAAAGAAAACGCTATATCTGGCGCAAACCCAACACATCACCCAAAGAACACCATCCCCACAGTGAAACATGGTGGTGGCAGCATCATGCCATGGGGATGTTTTTCAGCAGCCGGGACTGGGAAACTGGTCAGAGTTGAGGGAAAGAGGGATGGTGCTAAAAACAAGGAAACATGTAAATGTGTTGGAATGGCCTAGTCAAAGCCCAGACCTCAATCCAATAGAAAATCTGTGGTCAGACTTAAAGATTGTTGTTCACAAGCGCAAACATTCAAACTTGAAGGAGCTGGAGCAGTTTTGCAAGGAGGAATAGGCAAAAATCCCAGTGGTAAGATGTGGCAAGCTCATAGAGACTTATTCAAAGCGATTTGGAGCTGTGATTGCCGCAAAAGGTGGCTCTGCAAAGTATTGACTTTAGGGGGTGAATAGTTAGGCGCATTGACCTTTTCTGTTATTTTGTCCTATTTGTTAAGTAAATAAATAGGAAATTTATAAATAAATTTAAATTAAAAAAAACTTGTTTCATGCAGTTATTACATTGCATTCCGGGTCCATAACCATTTTAATCATGGCTTCCCTTAAGCATATGCCCGCTGTATCAATCAGCTTTGAGCAAAGCTAAGGTTGGATTATACACAAGCTAGGAATCCCACCCACTTACAGCTGATTCAAGGTTACTGCCTATCATCAGTGTAGGGCCAGTTCCTTAGCTTGTGTAGTTGATATTTTGTGGAGGTAGTTTACCACAAAAATCTATTTAATTTATGGTGGGCAAAAGAGCAATAGAAGCCCTCCACCGTACAGTAAATAGTGCAATCTTTGACAAATGCTCCCACAGACTTTAGCTCCCTACAGAACAGACATCATTCTGAGGCAAACACACAGTGATTATCCCTTAGTAGGACATGTAGATCACATCGTCATGGACAGATACACAGTGTCCTGACCCACACATCTACATCTCACAAACTGCAGAATGAGGAAGATTAAATTCCACATTTCATCATCACCAACTTAATAATAATAAAACTGTGTCTATCTCATGTTCACCACTGGAGGGCTCTGCGTCCACAAACTTCTGGTTTAGTCTGTAACGTTATTGAAGCTGCATCAGATCCATAACTGTACAGAGAGTATAAAAGGTCCGGAAAGTTAGAGTGGTCTGTACAGAGAAGATACAAAGATTAGGAGGGCTAGAGGGGACTGTGTAAAGAAGCAGCTTAGTTTAAAAGAGTACTCAATTTTTTATTATTATTTTTAACTTCATAAACATTAAAGAAAATCAAATATAGAGCCCTGTATAAAACAGGTACTCTAATTTATGGCACTGCAGTGAATCGTCTGTGGCAGATTTTTCTCCCTAAACTAAAACAGTATGTAGATATTTTGCTCCCTTACATTAGGGAACTCAGCCCACATCCTTAAACCCTTGCCATTGTCAGTAGGAATTTTTAGTTCGGGAGGTACCCAAACCAAGCTTTACTGCTGAGAAATGGCTCTAGGAGCCAATAGAAAGCCATAACGTCATACCCTGGTGATTCCTTCCATCCCCTACCCCAGCTCACTGTCCTATAGCCTCATCTACATAACCATGGAGGTCTATACAGATCCCCATGGAAAATAAATTTAACCTCTTGTACCGAAAATATGGTTTAATGTTAGGTGGCAGAGGGACCAGATCGAGACCCCCTGCAGCATGGGGGGTTTGTTTTAGGTACAAGGAGCGACACCCTGGCTTATAGGGGTTCATTTTAGGTGCCAATCCGGACGCCCTGCCACCTAACATTAACTCCTGTAAGCCAAGGAGTCCCGATCGGCACCTAAAACTAACCCCTATAAGCCAGGAAAAACACCCTTATACCTAAAATAAAGTCTGCTGCAGGGAGTACTGATCAGAACCCCTACCATCTAACACTAACCCTTCAGCCAATCGGGACTCCCTGGCACCTAAAATCAACCCCCACCCACTATGGCGGGTCCTTAAAGGGCAGTGCCATGAGCCCCTCTTAACCCCCCCCCCCATGTTTCATAGGGGTCTATATAGACCTCTATGGTACAATAATTAACCCCTCACACACCATGGGGGTATATACAAACTCCCATAGTCTAACATTAACACTATAAGTGCCATAAAAAAATTAACCCCCACTAACTAATTAACCACCCACCCCTAACCTGCCAAAAGAATCCTCAATGAACCTACCCTATACCCTACTACCTAATTAACCCCCTATGTTAACCTACCTTTCCCCCTAATTACCTAACTAACACCCCTAATTAAATAACTAACCCCAGAGCAGGTTAATTGTTGGGTGTCAGAGTGTCAGGGAGTAACTCGTAATTTATTGTCAGTGCAAAAATTAATGGAGACTTTTTCAGTGCTTTTCAGCTTTGTCGTGAAGTTCATTCGTAGCAAGTGACCCGTAGCAGTCCTCTTGCAATGCTTTGGGGATGGGACCAATAGTTTGTTTTTGTAAAATCACATACCTAGTAAAATCCAGAAACCTTCCCCTTTAATTTCCTTTTTGTAAAAAAAAAGTCCTATTATACTATGCATGAAAATCCTTCCCATGGGAATAAAATATTCTTCTTTTTCAGCATCATCCATTTATTACTCAATTATCAAACCTATTATAGGGTTATTTGTAGAGAACACATTTAGTACTTTAGCTGGATTAGAAGCAATAACTTTACACCTTCTAAGCAGCCACCTTACCCATGTAGCCACCGTGCATCAGCTCACCAGCAACTTCTTCTGAAACCTTTTATGTGCACGTGGACATACTTAGTTTAAAATTACTGAAGAGTACAGACATTTTAGGAACTGAAACCATAACCTCACACATTATAAGCATGCACCTTACCAGATAAGCCACAGCCCTGTCGCAGGAAAAAAGCTTTTATTTAATCCGTATAATGTCTAAAATACCATGAGCCTAAAAAAACACATAACTTTTTGGAGATTTACACTGACATAACACCCAATGAGCTACCAGCATATGGATTTGCTGTTTTTTTTTAGAGGTTATGGTATGTAAAATCAATTATAAAACATTAATATAATTAGTTTTAGGGTTTTAAACAAACACATTTCATACAAATGAGTTATCTGATGAGCAACTATCATATAACACTCAATACTATATTTTACAGTGCACATTTCTAGAAAACAAATATATGATTTTTATAAACTAATTCTAATAAATGTAATTATCTTTCTTTTCCAAAGTCACTGGAGATTATTGCCCATATAAAGAGGGCACAGACCAAAAGACTCATCCCGGTGTACTACAACACCGTGACCTCCATGGTTTCTGATGGGTTCAATGTGTCCTAATCAAAATATCAGATCATGATCATAAGTCTGTGCAAAAAGTGCTCAATGTGTGTCAAATCCAATAATAAGTGCTAATGTAAAGAAGCCACCAACCCACTATAGCCTATCCCTTGAGAGAACACTGAGAGGCTGAGAAGCAGTTAGCGGCATAAGAAACTCTACCAGATCACACTTGCACTCTCAACATACAGAGCACAAAAATATAATATATATATAAAACTATGCTAATCACTAGATCAGCAAGTTCTCATAGGACACTGTTACCATATATTATATCATTATTCTATTGTTTTTACACTGCCATTGACTGTATGATCCTGTCACTTTACATTATAGGATAGGGTAGGGTCAGTTTTATGAATAAGCAAATGAAGGGGCTGTCCCACGGATGCACAACAACTTTTGAAAAAAAGGGACACAGACCATACGTAATGTCATTCATAACTTACAGAAAGAGAAGAGAGATGAAGGAAAAGGGGATGTTTAGAGAAGGAGATAATGGAAGAATAAAAAGAATCATGGGAGGTTGAAGATTTAATGTTAATGGACTCTGACAGTCTGTCCATAGTAGTCTTCAGTCAAATGTTCTCCCTTGAGATGAGTCAGAGAGTCCTGTCACTAATTGTCTTTTTCTTTCTCTCCTAGAACTGCTGCATTATAACTTGTAGGGAAGTTTGTGATGTGTCTATATCCTTTTCTCTTTGTGGTCTATAACTGGACAATTGTAAGTAGGGGTTAACAGCGTTATTAAATTGTGATTTGACCAATTGAATAGGGCTCTATATAAGTGCAGAGCATATTTTTTATACAGAAGTTTTTAGTTAGTGAAGACCTTTCTTTTGGATAGTTCACTACCTAAAAACTTCTGTCAAAGAATATGCTCTGTGCTTATATAGAGCCTGATTCAATTGGCCGAAAAGGCTGTAAATGTCCAACACTTCACTCATCAATTTGTGCAATTGTCCCGGGCATTTAACTAGCATTTATAATTGTCTTGTTACTGAGGTGCCCTATGGACTGTGCCATCTGTACTTCCTGTATCAAAAAGGAGAAATCATACTTAATAAAATAATTTCACTGAAAATAAAAATGCACCCACTGTATCAAAGAACATTACACACCCTACTTACAGAGAATATAAAAAGCAATGAATGTAAAAAATATGGGTTCTTCCAAAGTGCCTTCCCAAATTTAACAAAGCAAAAGCATCCCTTTCAGTCTTATTATCTATACACTAGTGCCTTAATATAGCTAGAACCCACAATCTCACACATAATATATGCAGCCACGTTACACTTTTAGCCACCATCAATGACATATCCCTTTATTTTTTTCTGTACGGTACATTGTGTTTGTTTAATAGTGTACACAGCCAGATAATTTTACAACTGTGTGAATAATCGGTAATTTGGAACCACATGAATGTAAGGCATTAGCTGGTTTGCCTCCAACTTATAAAATATACATCTGCTTCTTTCAAATTCCTATAATATGTAAAACAGCAGATTGTTTCACACTACAAAAACTGGGGATCTAAATTTATAACGTTACACCTATAGCCAATATTTGGAAGAGCCACTAAGATATGCAATAGGGGAAAGTTGCTTTTATATTCCTTACCTTGTGTCAATTATCAGATTGCTTGAAAAAAAAAGTAAAGGGAGCTTAAGGAATTTGTACCTACAACTATACACACAGTATATATAAATATACAGCCTGGTGAGCCACTAACATATTATATAGATATGTGTTTCCTAATCTACACATTATGTACTTTTCCAGATAATCAACTGAAGAATAAATATTTATAAAATAATAGTAATGAATGTGAAAACTGACCCTGAATATTGATTGCTGTCACTTGGCAGCCCTTGGTCTTTTACCTTCTTCGCTGATACACATCCCCTGTTTGCTGAACTGTTCCACACGGCCACATCTTGGAGCTTCAGTAGAAATGCTATTTTTTATACAGACACACTGTAATTTTTCGTCCAAGGAGGCCCCAGTGGGGGCTGTGGCGGATTGGGTCAGGGTGAGGGGGCCCCTAATTACATGAAAAAAATAGAATGCAAAGATAAAAGAAATACACAAGAATGAGGGGTTATTAATTAGTATTAAGAGCAGAATCACAAACAAAAATGTGGTTTGATCCAAATATATTACCCACCACTAATGTAAGGCAGCCATGAAGAAGTCATACTGTAAAACTGGTACCGTGAGAGCCTGTCCCTGGTATTCTGCAGCCAAACAACCACAAGTCATTTCTACTGCCACTAATTGTCTTCTCTTCTAAGATTAAAGTGTGATGAACTAGTGGTGCATCCACATCCTTTCTTTTCTGTGATCAGTATCCAGAAAATTGTTAGTAGGGTTTAAATTGCAAACCTCTCCCCTGATCCTTTTGTTTTTTTGTATATATATATACTTTTTAATGCTAATTAATTAATTAATTAAATAATAAATTAATATACTTTACCTATTTGTAATGAAAATATCCAGCAATCAATATCCTGAAGAGCTAACAAACTGGTTCAGCAATCTGCGAAGTGTGCAGTGTAAATAGGCTGCATGCGCGAAGTCAAACCATTTGTTTAGCTGTGTAATTGGGCATTTGTAATGGTAATGATATTAGTTGTAAGTTAGTGTTGTAAAATGGCAGCGATTGTCAATGCGATACGCAGGTGTGGAGCATTTTCTGTTGCACCTAATAGTGTCTTTTTTACCTTGTGCCTGTGTAAAAGTCTTATGTGCTTGGTGGTGTTATGCGTGTTTAATGGTCGTGTAGCCTCGTTTTCATTTTTATCGGCCGCCATTTTTTTTCTTGCTTAGACGATTTTCGTGTGTGAAAATTCTGCAAATTGTGGTTAAATTGTTGTGCAACCAGACTCCCAGATGTCGTACCTGTCCCCCTGTGCTGTGAGTGGTGTTTGTCGGTTAACTTTGTTTTTGTTTTCCTGGGATTTTTTTTTTTTAATTGCTGCTGGTCGTATTTTTTTTTGTTAAGTACCGCTTTCCTTTTTGCAAGTGTTACAGGCCTGAAATTATTTATCTTTGTCTCATTTTTTTACAGCACAGAAACCTGACATTTTAACAGGGGTGTGTAGACTTTTTATATCCACTGTATATGAGAGTGTTGGTGGTAATTGGGTGAAGAGCAGTAGCATCATACAAACCTGCTTGGGGGTCATTACATATATATTTGCTTTCCATATGCTCCTTATGTAGCATTGCCCAAGAGTGTATATTATGTATATAGTATAATTTTTTAAGACGGTATATAGACTATCTGGGAAGTATTCCTGTGATTAAGCAGGTTTCATGCTGAATATGAGGAATGCTGTAATGATGTTTTAAAAGGGAGTTAAGTAAATTATAGTGAATACTCTATTGGATAATCTCTGGGTGTATTCATTAATATTATATACTCCTTCCGTCCCCTTTCTGGATACAAGTTGACACTAATTACTCCAGTGATATATATATATATATATATATATATATATATATATATATATATATATATATATATACACATATACAATTTTAGTATCGTCATTGTTTTTGTGGAATATCCCATAATATTAAAGTTGCTTATATTATATATCTACTAGGAAATTGCCCGTCAAAAATGACGGCAATAAAATTTGAAGCCTGGCAATGCTGTTTCCCACACAATGCAATGTTCTGCCCCCATTGAGCACCTTCGTCGCTCATTGCGAGCCTCTCCTCCCATCTACTTTACGGTCCTCGAGATGAGCGCCTAAAAGAGCAGTGTTTTTTCTTCTTTTGTTGTACTAATGTAACATATGGTTCCAAAAGCCTAGTTAGGTAGTACAATTTTATTGCCTCACTTTGTGGCCACCTGTTTTCCTTTAATGAATCACAATAGCACAGTCAAATCATTCTTCATGTCGTGGATGAAGTCTAACTGTGAGATGATACCAAGGTAATTGTCAACAAGATCCACTCAAAGCATATATGGACCATTGTTGGGAGAAGCTGAGCCTTAGATAAGAGTAATCAGTGTTCACTACAGATGCCCTCCCAGTGCCCCTACCATAATTCCCCTTTTAAGACCCCTGAGGTTACACATAGTATTTGTACTAATCACACGTCCAATTCTCCAAGTGCAATATTATCCCTGCCTCCAGCACAACCCCATACACCTTGATGTCTGCCCTAATATGAAAAGAGTGATCCCCAAATGTAGCCATATTGAAACCCAATTTTCCCAGGCCCTAGCTAAACACATGCAGAAACTGGTAATGAGGCAGCTCTGACACATCAATAAATATCATGAGTAGGGAAAGTCTCTTGACAGGAGCACCTCGAAGTCCCGGTGGCACAGGTCCACGAAGCACACTCACTAACCAAAACTGGCATATCTACTGCCTCTTGTCAGTAATGTTAGTTTTCAAACACTAAATTATAAATTACAGGCAGTACTTGTGCCATACAATTTCTGAATAGAACAAACGACGAATTCTAATGGAATAGGGCCAGTTCATAGCGAAAGGGACGCCACTTTGCCATACCAGTCACTAGGATGTGCAAGTTTTCTATTATCAATGAACATTGTGTGTTCACTATTTCAATTATAGCAGCCTTTATATTTAGCAGACTCTGCTAGTGCGTGGAAGCGGAAGTGACACACAAAAATAACGCTTTTACCGAAAAATACTTTTATACACATCGCTTGCACAGCTGCCAATGTTATAAACTTGCTACAAACTTCACAAACATTGGATGATTTTCCCAATCGACAGTGGTCCTTTATAGAATAAAACATTTGTTTCACCAGTTTGTGAATGAAAGTTCACTTCCATTTATATAAATCCCTCAACCTTTGTGGATATAATTAAACTTGTTTTGATTATATCTTGGTAATTGCTATAGATCATTGGTGGATGTGGCCCTCAGTCTCTTCACAGACAACACCCAGTCTGTTCTCTTGATTGGGACAGTATGTCCCTCTTCAACAACACACAGTCCTAATAATACCCAACTGTACTCCTAAATACCTCTCCTCATTATATATACCTCTATTACAAATGAATCCCTACATATTTTTTACTGTTATGCTTTGGGTAAAATAAAAAGTTTTAATGCAGTGAAGAACTCAGGGGCCACATATGAGACACCTCCAGTGAAATTAGTTGCCCATCACTGCTAAAGATATTTATTTTTCCGTTTTGTGTCGAAATACATTTTTGCCATTATTAGAAGGTTTTATCCTCAGTATAGCATTAAAAAAACTTGATGGGCAACCGTCCTTTGTAACTCTCAGTTGCTACAGTATGGTATAATATACCATACCTATAATTATAATCCTCCACAAAGGAATAGCATTTGCATAAGAAACACTTAGTATATATAATTTGCATAGAATGACAGTATCATGCCGACTATGCAATGATGCAGGAATAATGGAAGCAAAACTGCAAAATGACGATAACAATTGAAGCCCATTGTTTCATAAATATATATATTTTTTGCATTTGTTCTCCCATTGTTCCCTTGATAAAAAGCCATATGAACTAATCATTGTTCCATAATCTCTAATAAAAAGAGCTTATACAACTGATAGCAACTGGCTACACAGGCCTAAAGCAATACTGCAATGGTCATACAATAAAGTTAGTTTTTTTAAAATAAATAACTGATTAGCAATACGTTCAGCATTTGAATAACACATATTTTTAGTTTAGCTATGATAATTTAGCTTTTAACGTTACTGTTGCAGACTCTAAAAAATGACTTTTCTCCAAATAAAATGTTTGCTTGACTACAGGAAAGGACTGCCAGTATGGATATCCATATTCTAGATTTTTATATAGATTTATAGCACAATATCATTGAAAAATATAACATGCAAATAATCTCTTTATACAGAATTGCATATTTAAAGCAAAGTACACATATAAATAAATATAATTACAATTGATTGTTGGTAACAGCCCTAGCGGTAATCCATAGCGTGGCTTGGGATTCATTTTCAGTTCCTAAAGCGGCAACCTCGAGCCACGCTTGGGATTACACGCTTCCTTCTTCCTCCCCCTTCCTCTTACTGTGTAATCCTCTCATCCTTCCCCTGCGCACGTCTTCTGGCAGTGTCCGGGAGTCCCGAGTGACGTCAAACACACTTACGTCAATAGCGATTCCCGGCCACAGCCAGATGTGCTGCAGTGGAAGGATAAGAGGATTACACAGTAAGAGGATGGGGGAAGAGGAGAAGGGGGAGGAGAAGGGAGAGTGGGAAGGGAGGAGAAGGAAGAGGGGGAGGAGAGGGGAGAATGTTGTGAAGCAGGGGCTGGGGGGGAGGGGCCACTACACTACAGAAAAAAAATTAAATGTAGGAGCTCGGGGGTGAAGCAAGGCGTTCTGGCTGTATCAGTATCCCTGAATATGTATCGCTTTAACACTCAGGGCTACTGACACGGCCAGACCAACAGGAAGGTTAAAAAAATTAGTAGTGTTAAGATAACTGAGCTGGAAAATTGGGTATTCTAAGCATAAGATACACAAACAAGACCAGCCATTATCAATCTCTGGATCTTTCCTGTTATCTGACCGTGACTGCTGGCAGCAACAGTTGTGGCAAGGGGCTACTAGATGGAGCTGCCACAATTGTATACAATTCTTAAGCTTCCAAGATTGTATACAATTTTTAAGCTTAGACCCTAACTCTAGCCCCCTAACCCTTACCCTAACCCTCTTACCCTAACCCCCTAACCCTCACCCTAACCACCTAACCCTCACCCTAACCCCCTAACCCTATCCCCCTAATCCCCTCACCCTAATCATAACCACCTAAATCAGCAATAAAATCTAATCGGCAGTATAATGCAGGAGGGGTGATAAAGAAGAAGAGTATGCCCAGTTGGAAAATTAAAACAGTCACAGAAACATTACATTGTTAAAGTGTATGTCATTACACACACACCAGTTTATCTTCCTTACCAACATGCACTGTGAGAGTCAATTAATGGCATGGGTGGATCTATCACCGATGCAACCAGAGCGTTGCAGCACAGCTCTTCCTCTGTGAGGGGCCTAGGGCTGTCTCCCCCAGGGCCCCCTCAGCAGCCTCCCCCCCCCCCATTCCCCTCTCCTGCAATATGAAGCGCTGGCAGGGGAAGGATATCCAGCCTCTGACTAATGGGAACCGTCCCAAGGAGCTCAGTGCGCAAGTAAGAGGATGGGCCTGAATAGGGCTGCTGGGGGTGGAATGGAGCTGCTGGGGGGGTTTAAGGCAGAATGGTGCTGCTGGGGGTGAATGGTGTGGCTGGGGTGGTTGGAGGCGGAATGATGTTGCTGGAGGTGAATGTGATGATAGAGGTGAATGGTGCTGCTGGGGGGAAATGGTGCTGCTGGGTGTGAAGGGGGCTGCTGTGGGGTGAATGGTGCTGCTGGAGGCAAATGGTGCTGCTGGGGGGTGAATGGTGCTGCTGGGAGTGAATGGTGCTGCTGGGGGTAAAGGGTGCTGCTGGGGGTAAATGGTGCTGCTGAGGGTGAAGGGGGCTGCTGGAGGTGAATGGTGCTGCTGGAGGCAAATGGTGCTGCTGGGGGGTGAATGGTGCTGCTGGGAGTGAATGGTGCTGCTGGGGGTAAAGGGTGCTGCTGGGGGTAAATGGTGCTGCTGAGGGTGAAGGGGGCTGCTGGAGGTGAATGGTGCTGCTGTTCCTTGGAGGGTTGTGGGGCTGCTGGGGGATAAATGGTGTTGCTGGAGGGTTTATGGGGCGGGGGGGGGGGTTGAAGGAGACTGCTGGGGGTGAATGGGGCTGCTGGGGGGTGAATGGTGTGGCTGGGGAAGTTGGTTGTGGAGCTTCTGTGGGGGTGGGGGGCTGAATAGTGCCACTGGGGGTGAATAGTGCTGCTGGGGCTGAATGGGGCTGCTGGGGTGAATGGTGTTGCTGGGGGAATTGTGGGACTAAATGGTGCTGCTGGGGGGTGGGGCTGAATAGTGCTGCTGGGGGGTGGATAGTGTTGCTGGCGCTGAATGGTGCTGCAGCGGGGTTGGGGACTGAATGGGGCTGCTGGGGGGTGAATGGTATTGCTGTGGGAATTGTGGGGCTAAATGGTGCAAGGATCCACTGCACTACAGAAGAGGAAAATGTTAACATAAAATATTTTTTACAAGAAAACTTAGTTTAAATATATATAAATGTATATATATATATATATATATATATATATATATATACTGTATATATATATATGGCACAGGGGGGGGGCCTGCGGCAGGTAAAACATTTTTTTTGATCCTCCCCTTTTGCATAGGGGTCCTCTATTCACGAGCTCCGCCACTGATCAATGGCCTAGATATGGAGAGTTATTTACAGAGTCCACTGTAAATAACTTGTGTTTAAATACCCAACTGTCAATTTATCTTACACTCCCACACCATTTGTAATTATATTTATTTGTATGTGTAATATTGTGCAACAACTGGGGCATTTGCTGTGTCACTGTGATGCCCAATGTGGGCTAGTTTGTACAATGCTATTCTCTCCTGCTCTATTTTCCTGGCTTGCCAATGACGTGCAGATATTATTTTTAATTTGTGTGACATTTAATCAGCACATATTGAGAATCAGGGCTTAGTTTTTCATTACATGTCATTGTAGTTTATGAAGACAGCTTAATACCTAACAAGCTACCAGCTGATGCACTGCAAGGACAGACTCGTTAATCAGGGCGCAAATAAAAGGTTTCCCTGCTCCATTATCAGACAGAGCTCACTGATTTTCATTGAGTGATACCAATTTTCACAAGAATATGTGTAGGCCTGGCTTGACATGAATAGTAAGTAAAGAAAATGAGTGATTACATTTTTACTGTATTGATAAAACAAATCATGGCCCTTTAAAAGCATAAGTTATATCTAGTATAATGAAAGCTGTGTCATATAATATATGGTTTCCCTCTGATCACCTCCAGAGCTGCCATGTTGGCATTTCTCCCATACCTTAGAGTGTGTTACTGTGTGAGATGGGTGGGAAGTAAACTGAGAATCTCCATATCACATATTCTAATGCACAGAGCATGGGCAGAAGTTTCCAATTGATCTACATGATCATGATTTCTGAATTAGAAGCTGCACCACAGAAGTACAGGAACCTGCTGGCCATGTTGTGTGCATTAGAAAAAACAATATGGAGATTCACAGGTATCTGCACTTCCTCCTCCTCACACAGTGATATGTTCTAGGCAACGGGAGAAGAGAGATAGGTCAATATGACAAGGAGAGCATAGAATAAACTATTTATATATACATCTATATATAATTTTGTAATAAAGAGTCCCATTCTATTTGAGTGGTGTAATTTGCATTATATTGTCAATTCGGCTCTCTGTTACTGATTTATTATTACAGCAATCAGCCCACAAGTGTAACTCCTGTCTTGTCCAGGTAGCAGTATGTGTACACTCAGTATTTTACACCAAACCAGGCACTTCACCTACATTACGGATGAGACACAGCTCTAGGAACCAATAGAGCATGAGAACGTCAAGATTATAATAATGAGTGCGAACAAGCACCAATAACTGCAGCAAGAACTACCATATTGGCCCGAATATAAGCAGTGAAGACAATATATGGGGGAAAAAGAAAAAAGATAATATCCGAATATAAGCTACACCCTTAAAACTGGAGAGATAATGCTTTTCTCTCCAAGGGATCAGCCATAACTGTGAGAAACAGGCTTTCTAATCACTATCTATGGTAACTTCTTTTGCAGGTTACAGGCCAAAAATTGTAGCTCACAAAACGTTACAATCGATAAAATCGCAAATCACTATTCAATTGCTACAATTCCGTAAACGGCAAATGTAAAAGAAAATCCTACGGGTTCCAAATAGGGCCCGCAAGTGGGATAAATGTAGCACCGTAAATCCAAATTAAAAATCAATACTGCACTGTAAAATAAGGGGAAATCGATGAATGACATTAGAATTGCGCAACAGTCTCAAGCCCGCAAATCAGCAATCATTTTTTTACGGTTGCAAATATAAGCCGCACCCAGGATTTCCAAGCTTGGAAATCAGAAAAAAAGTGTAGCTTATATTCGGATCAAGTCTTTAGGATTACTGAAAGGATGATGCAGGAAAAGTTCATATATCTGTTCAGTGTTTAGGATGGGACAAAGATATGCCTCATAAATAATGTCCTGTGATTATATATATATATATATATATATATATATATATTACAGGAACGTAAAAACTGTAGGAATGGAGGGGACGAACCCCCCCCCCCAAATAAATGAATAAAGGACACAAAAAATTGCTATGGAGCAGTATGTCTTTCCTCTGAAAGCTTTGACCCAAAATGTATATTAGATATATATATATATATAAATATATATATATATATATATATATACATAATATATACATAAGTTGTCATGTAGACATATGCATTAAAGCTGTGTAATACAGCATGCATAAGCTTAAAGGAAGCCATGTTTGATAATGGCTATGGATTGAAGAGCGAGGCATTTGTGGGCACATTTGAATGTCCCTGCTTAGCTTCCCAGAATGCAGTGTAATAACTGTTTTTCTCTGAATTCTGAGCTGGAAGCAGGTTTTTTTTTAACTTGTTTTAGACATTCAAGTGTGAACACAGATGTACTTTTTATTTACTGTACTACTGTACGGTGGAGGGCTTCTATCGCTCTTTTGCCCACCATATTATACATTAGTGTTGTGGTGAACTACCTACTCATAAGATCCCCAACACAGGCTGAGATTTCGCTCCATGCTGATGAGTAAGCTTGAAACAGCTGTACATGGATAGGTTACTCAGCTTGGCTTTGCATAAAAGATGTGTAATACAGCATGCATTAACTTAAAGGAAGCCATGTTTGACAATAGCTATGGATTGAAGAGCGAGGAATTTGTAAGTATATTTGCATGTCCCAGCTCGGCTTCCTAGAATGCAGTGTAATAACTGTCTTTCTTGGAATTCTGAGCTGGATGCAGGTTTTTAAACTTGTTTTAGACATTCAAATGTGAACACAAATGTACTATATATATATATATATATATATATATATATATATATATATATCAAATAGTTATGAAGAGTGAGGTAGACATGAATGTCCAGTAATCCAGATGAATAATCAGAGTATTGCAGTATATAGTGATACCTTTTTTATTGGACAAACATATTCAATTTACTTACTCTGGTCTGCACCCCCACACACTTGCACGGCTGGCTGATCAGAACATTATTTGTTAATCCTGGAATGTTTTGCTGTATTTGTGAATCTATATTCAGTATTGACTCTGACTTGACAAAGAGAGGAACGCTCTCGAAAGCTCGTCATGAAACCATTGAATATGTTTGTCCAATAAAAAAAGGTATCACTATATACTGCAATACTCTGATTATTCATCTATATATATCAAATAAATAGTACATTTGTGTTCACATTTGAATGTCTAAAACAAATGAAAAAAACTTGCTTCCTGTGCGGAATTCCAAAAAACACAGTTATTGCACTGTATTTGGGAACCTGGGTAGGGACATGCAAATGTGCCCACAATTTAATTAAGCTTTTGAGGGGCCTGGGTGCACCAGCAGTAAATCCGCCCCTGTTTCCGGTCCTAGCAGTAGAGTTGAATTATCCCCCCCCCGATGTATGTTTTTTTCACTTCAATCAGCTTGTCAATGCAGTGTTCGGTCAACTGCCAAAGTCCTTCTGTGTGTTAGCGTGCTGTCGCGGCGTGTGACGTCATCTGGCATGCCGGAAACAGGTCAATGCGCGTTTTGCAGGTTCTTCATCGGGACCTGTGATTCAATGTTGCCAAGGCTTTTTATATCTGAAGGTGAATGATTATCCAATCATCTAAATTCAATGCTTCTTTTTTCTTTTCTAGGGGTTAACCATATGCTGTCAATGAAGTGAAAAGCTGATTGAAATGAAAAAACATTGTATAGGATATAAAGATAAGTTAAAAATATATTAGACTAGTGAGAATACTGATATCAATTATATTTAAGTATCTGGAAAAGATGGATTCTGGGTAATGTTACATTTGATATACCACAAATGCTGATTAATATATTTGTATATTAATAAAAATTTGCTAAAAATTATATATGCAGACATAAAACACTTTACATTAAAATTGTAAGGCAGGTAATGCTGTTTTTTTGGTGGTCTGAGATCCTTCAGCGCTCATTGCAAGCCTCTCACTGAGCACCTTCGCGGTGAATGGCTTTTGTGTTTATTGCGATAGTGGTTTTTTTTGTGTATATGTCTTTTTGTATGCGAATTAAATAATTAATAAATTAATATACTTTACCTATTTGTAAGTATTATATGCAGGAAGCATTGTGCTGAAGAGCTGACAATCTGTTTTGGTGTTCCTGCAGCATACAATGTAGGCTTGCACTGTTGTGTAGCTGAGGTGTAAGTGTCAGCAAAGTGTGCGGTGTGTAGTGTAAATAGGCTGCGTGCGCGAGGGGAACCCGTTAGTGTAGCTGTGTACTTCCGCATTCTGTAAGTTAGTGTTGTAAAACGGCGGCGAATGTGTATGTGGCACGCGGGTGTGGATGATTTAGCGTCCTTGCTAAAAGTGTATCTTGTACCTCGTACGGCTTTTTGGAAAAGCTGTATGTGCTTGGTGGTGTTTTGCGGCTTTAGGGTCGTGTAGCCTAGTTTTAATTTTTTTCGGCGGCCATTTCGCTTAGGAGATTTTCGTGGGTTTATACTCTGTAATTTGGACTTGAGGTGTAACTTCACTTGCAGAGGTCTGGGTTTTTAATGTTTTCCGCTGCACGCGGTTCAGCCGTTAAGGTCGTATTTTTGCGAGTTCGTAATGTTTGTATTTCTAAGTCCCGTGGCTCGTATTTTTTTTTGTAAGTCCGTATTTAGTCATTGCGTGTAAGATCTATTTTTTCAAAGTCCTGCTTGTGTGGGTGTTTGTAACCGCTTGTGAGGCACCGTAGAGCCTCCACCTCCGCAAATGCGGCCCCTCGCTTCGTGAGGGTCTGCATTTGAGGCCTGCAATGAGCTTTTGGCTCATTGCAGCAGACGTTGGAGGCTCCACCTTCCGCAAATGTGGCCACTCGCTTTGCGAGGGTCCGCATTTGAAGCCCAAACTGTATCCCTCGCTTCACGTGACAACGTTTCATAGTTTGACAACTATTACATATAATAGATTATCTATGAATTTACACTTGTGGAGTATCCATATTAGATGATTAATTCTAGGAAGTATAAAGTACTGTGTACCATATGCACTTTCTAAATTACTTTGCACATGTTTCATATATATATGCACTTTTCAAATTATTTTGCACAGATTTTACTGTAACCTTATTGTGAAGGACCTCCAAGGTAGTATTTTCTGACATACTACCAGTGCCACGTGCTAGCTCAGGGAGACAGAACGGCTGGGGGAGTTTTTAAACTAGTAGGTGGGGGGAGGGATGAGATAGAAGTAATGGGGTAGTAAGTGTAGAGGAGTTAAGGAGCGTATTAACCAGTCATGGGGTTAGGAGATGGGGGAGGGTGAGTACAGTCAATAGGGAGATATTGCTAAGTAACTCAAGTACAGTGGCAGGCACTTCAGAACTACAGACTCATAACATAAGGTGTATGCTTGCTAATGCCAGAAGCTTGCCATGACAAATGGGAGAGTTAGAATTATTAGCAGTTAATGAGAAATGGGATTTAATAGGCATTACCGAAACGTGGTGGGATGAATCTCATAACCGGACTGTTAATCTGGATGGTTATAACCTATTTAGGAAAGATAGAGGCCATGGTAAATGATGGAGCAGGATTTGTCTGTATGTTAAGCCTGAATTTAAGCCTATAGTCAGAGAAGATATTTATGCTGGAACTAGCGGCAATGTTGAATGTTTGTGGGTAGAGTTAAATAGTGGAGCAGCAAATTCCAAAAGCATATTAGTAGGAGTGTGCTATAAACCCCCAAATATAACTGAAAGCGAGGAAATGCAATTATTATTACAGATTGGAAATGCAGCTAAGCACGGGCAAGTTCTAATAATGGGAGATTTTAATTACCCTGAAATAAACTGGATAAATGAAACCAGTAGTTCAGCTAAGGGGAGCAGGTTCTTGAGTACACTCAGGGATCATTATCTGGCACAAGAACCCACTAGAAATTAAGCTATCTTAGATTTAGTTATACAAATAATATTGATATGGTATCAAATGTTGGAATAGGGCAACCTTTGGGAAACAGTGATCACACACAGTCTCATTTGAGATTGACTAAAAAAAAAAAAAAAAAACTCTTAATTTTAAAAGGGCAGATTTTAACGATCTAAGGGCAGCAATACAACGTATAGACTGGGACAGAGAACTAACAGGTAAAAATACTGAACATAAATGGACAATGTTCAAATCCTTACTAAATAAACTTATCACCTCTCTTTCTCTCCCTCTGTGTCTCTTCCCCCTCTCCCTCTTTGTCTCTCCCCACCTCCCTGTGTATCTTCACCCCTCTGTGCCTCTCCCCCTCCCTCTGTCTCCTTCCCCTCTCCCTATGTGTCTCTTCCCCCCCTTTGTCTCTTGCTCCTTTCTCCATCTGTGTCTCTTCCCCCCTCCCTCTGTTTCTTTCCCCCTCCCTCTGTGTCTCTTCCCCCCTCTCTCTGTGTCTCTCCCCCTCCCTCTGTGCCTCTTTCCCCCTCTCCCTGTGTCTCCCCATCCGTTTCTTTCCCCCCCTCTCCCTGTGTCTCTTCCCCCCTCTGTGTCTCTTCCCCCCTCTGTGTCTCTTCCCCCCTCTCCCTCTGTGTCTCTTCCCCATCTCCCTCTGTGTCTCTTTCCCCCTCTCCCTCTGTGTCTCTCCCCCCCCTCGCTCTGTGTCTCTTCCCCCTCTCCCTCTGTGTCTCTTCCCCCTCTCCCTCTGTGTCTCTTCCATCCCTCCCTCTGTGTCTCTTCCCCTCCTCCCTCTGTGTCTCTACCCCCCTCCCTCTGTGTCTCCTCCACCCCCCTCTCCCTCTGTGTCTCTTACCTCTCAATGCACATGTGCGATCGGATTGTTGTCAAACTGCGATTTGTCGCAAGCGTGACAACGAATCGTTGTTTGACAATTATAAAATGTGATCCAGGGTCAATACAAGGCTTTGTCAAGGGAACTTTTTGTGCCAAAAGGTCTCTTTGAGATTAGAAGTAAAACGATTTCACCTTAAAGAAAGAAAAGGAATCTTCACAGTAAGGGTGGTTAATCTGTGGAATTCTCTACCAAAGGAGGTGGTGACAGAGGATTCGATAGGTAACTTTAAAAAGAGATTGGATATATTTTTTAATAAAAAGGGCATTAAGGGCTATCCTGGATAAATAGAGAGAGTATTGATCCAGGGATGAATCCGACCGCCAGTATCTGGGGTCAGGAAGGAATTTTATATTTTTTTTTTCCTGTTGAGACAATTGGCAAAGTTTCTCTGGGGTGTTTTTTATGTTTGACTTCGTCTGGATCAATTAACAATAAATCCGCGTATTGCAGATCAGAGGAGATCTAAAAAGGTTGAACTTGGTGGACTAAAGTCTTTTTCAACCTAAATTACTATGTATCTAATATATGTAAAAGAATATAGAGAATAAGGAAAGTGGTATCTTTCTATATATCATATATATACAGATTATATTATTGTAATGCTTTTTGTAGACCAGTCTATCTTACTAAGAGCATTTTTCTGTTGATAGATCTTTCTATATAAAGTATCAATTATTATTGTAATCTAATCAATCAGCTAGAATTTAGTCAAAGTGGCGCTACCGTAATTACAATTTTATTTTTAAAGAGATGTAATAAAGGTATATTTTTAAGATACATTATTCTTCCCTAATTAATTATTAATTTAGTGTTACCCTGGATGTTGCATAATGCCACGGACATCACACATATTTATATTAGACTGTTAAGTGTCAAATGATGAGGAACATTTATCATTTTCTATAGTTTTTTTTTTGGTGCTATACGGTCTCTTTAACTGCTGCTTTGACACTGCGAGTGGTCTTTAGTCCATATAATATTTTTCAAGTTATGGCACTGCGCTTGTTTGCAAGTTATCCATAAAGTCTGATTAGAATAGGGTTTTGGTGTAAAATTCTAATGGAGTAACCCATAATCTTTTGGCAGCGCAAATTTAATGTAAATGTTTGCAGTAATTTTCTGGCTTGCTGCAGTCACTCGTAGCAGTTCTCTCCCAATGTTTCTGAGATGGGTGATTAGCATAGCTAGTGTGATTTACTTTGCTCTTAAACATGCTGTAATCTATTATATAGGGGGAAAGAATAGTGGCCTGTTTTCATTATGCTAGATGTGCCCTATACTTTTAAACAGTCCTGACTTGTTTTACACCCATAGTGTAATTTTTAAAGAAACCTCTGAATATATAGAGATATCAAAATACCTCTTTAGTGTTCTTATAAAGTTCTGGAGAGAAAAAAAAAGCTAAACAGAGCTTGACAACTTAGTCTTAACTGCTTGCTTAGAGATCTTAACGAGCAGTTATAGAAAAATAATTCAGCTAAACTAGACATAAAATTCTCAGGTTCAATGACAGAGGGGGCACTTACCTCAAAAAGGGGGTGATATAAATAAAACTTACCTCCCATAAGTTATAAAAAGGCATGGCACCATCAAGTGGAAATGGAAAACAAGCTGGCAGTGAAGAACGCCTGGCAATTAATGATGCCAGAGACAGAAAGGTTCATAACTATAGTCTGTGCAGTCACTCTAAGGTTTTGTGCTTCTGTCACCATTTTTCTTTTTGGCACCATCTGGAGTGTTTCATGAGGCAGAGCTCTTCCTGGTGGCTTGTGAGGCTTTTACACATGTTGAGAACATCACTGGCAGGTAAATGGCTTTAAAGTACCATTGTATTCTGATAAATTATCATGTTTGTAAAGTATTTAATAAACTAACAACCACAGCACCTGTAAGACATGGCCATACAAGCATTTGATGTTTTTTTTAATTTTAGTAGACATTGCTTGTGTCTGAAGGATTCCATGTTTGTATCTGTCTCACTGACTTGGAGTCAAAGTGGATGTCAGTTGCTAATTTTATTATCTATTGGGGACTGGAAAGAGGATGATTTGTAGACTCATTAAAACATTGTAACATCTGACATCTTCCACCAGTCCCGCACATGCTCAGTAGAAGGCAGCTTGCAAGTATACGTGCAAGCTTTACTTTCCTGTCTTAGAACTGCTCCATTACACATTGAAGAAGGAAGAATTCCAATAATGATAGCTTCCATATACTAGAGGAGCCTCTGGAAATGCAACTGCTAATGCTGTTAGTTTTTTAACTATTTGATAAACATGTTAGGCTTTGATAATCTACAGTCACCCTTTAAATATGAATTATCCATCATTTGTTTTCAGAGCACTTAAAGGTGGCACTTACTATATTATGTAAGGAGAACGGTTATTGACCAGTTAAATATCATAATAATAATCTGAGTAGTAATACGTGATTTTCAAATTTGAAGTCATTTGTTTTTATTTCATTTAAAGGGGCATGGCATTTACCAATACTGTTTTATATCATCAAATAGAGCTCCTAAAACAAAATAAACATTTTGAATTTTTACAGTATTATAAGAGATTTGATTTAGTCCAGTTAATCCTCAGTTTAGTGTTGCTTCCTAGTTTCTTCAGGTTCTTCAAGGTCCTAAAGTCACAGGCACACTGCAAATGGCAGCAATCCCTCCTTGCTACAGCCAAAAATTGCAGTTTGCTCCTTTAGACACTCTAATGTCATATGAAAAAAATGTGATATGTATTATTGCAGTGAAGACAGTATAAGCACTAAGGGAGCTCACAATTTGTAGTCCCTTCAGTGTCTGAGAGCTTGTTCTATAAACTAAATAAATTGGGCGGTGCAGCCAACTCCTGCAAGATTCAATAAATAAATTCACTTAAATCAGCACAGTTTGGACAACATCATAGTAAAGATTTCTTAAAAGCATGTTGAAATACTTTTTTAAATTTTTAAATATGTGCATTTTCACTGAGAAAACAATAAAGTAAAGTCTGTGTGCCCATGTGTCACTAACTGCCCCCAGTCAGACCTGCAGCTTCTGCTCTGTGACGTGAGCAAAAGAAAAAACAGTGTTAACCCTCAACATATCAATCTGTGCTGATTATGGCATGCTGGAATCACCTAAACAGGTCAGTTGTTGGTTAACTTTTGAGAGCAATTTTCCCAGAACTCCTGAATGAAATCAATTATTTTCCTCACTGCGCGCCACGGTTCTCTAATATTAATTATGAAACTGCCAGTAGGCAGCACAGACTGTGTGCCTCATTCAATTGGTCGAATTTGAGATCCGGAGGCCCGTATGTAAGCTCGCAGGCAAACTTGCTATTCAATTGGCGTCTTTTTGCGGGCTTGGATCGGGTTACGATTTACAACCTTGAAAAAAATGTCAGCCATCAGACATAACTTACACCCTCCAGAAGCTTTTGATGTATCATTTTCGAAGGGCTAAAATCGAAAATCGCTATTCAATCTAGCGATTAGCTGTTATTAGTGTTATTAATAAAAATTGATAATTTTAGCATACAATCTTGTGCTCTTTCACACCATGAAGAGCCCTTACGGTGAGGTAAATTTCCCTTTAAATGCTAGAAAAGTTAATATTGCAGCATTTTAAAAAACATATCAAACAGTGAAAAAACTTCCAATGAATAAATATCATTGTTCAGCTCCAGGACACCTAAAAGGGTGGAGAGAAGCACATCTGCTGGAAGTCTCCAAGCTAAATTGAAATGTAAGATACATTGAATTTCTATTTGCTAAATAAATAAACAAATCCTTATAGCTTAATTACTACAGAGACTTTTAACAAAGTGAACACTTGATTACTGCTGAAAGTCTTTGCACATGGGCAAATGACAATTTTACATTGTATAATTATAATTTGGGAAATTATGGAATATAGCAATATAAATTATACAATTTAATATCTAGTTGTATTGTGCACTATAGGAATGGACCTTATGGAATGGGCCGCGATGGATCACAGATTGCTCATATAACAGTACCCACAAAAATGGGGTTTTAGAACACTTGTTTAGCTTACCCATAACTACTCAAATATGAATTATGGGCAAATTGGGACTATTAGTTATCCTGAGCTTTTGATCCTAAAACCTCCACTTCGTTTTGTCCCAATCAGGAGCACATCTTGAGATTTTTTTTAAATTCTCATTTGAACAATTACAAATGACATTATCTGAACCTGGTATTTCAATGTTATTTTATTTATAAATTACTATTTAGTTCCCCCTTCTTGATGGCTACCTTGTCATGGTGAAGGTAGTTGTGTACCTCAATGAAGCTGTGAGCTATACCATGTAGGGCCACCCAAGATTAGCAGGTCATAGCACAAAGGTCAGACAAATTGTGGTCCACTCGAGAAGAAACTGGCAACCCACTCCAATATCATTGCCATGAAAACCATATGGATAAGCACAACCAGAATACACAGACAGATGTGCCTAGCGTGATGCTTTCATATGGTCACCAAGAGTCGTACACGACTGAAGGACTGAACAACAATTGAGTTCAGGTTATATAATCATGAATCACACAAATCATTTTTTTTTAAATATATAACTTGTTGCCCCAACAAAAAATATGTAAACTTAAGAACAGATTTTTTTATTTATTCCATAAACAATATTACCAAAACTCATCATGTTAACAATGTGACATTATTCACCATACAGGATCAATCACAAATATTGAAAAAACTTTGCAACAAGACCAACAAAACTGAAAAAATCTTACAAGAATAATTTACAGGGGAGTCTATAAAACAGCAAATAGCTCACAAAATTCTCAATGAATCTTTACACAAAATCACTACACTCTTTCACAATATTTCTTTTATTACAAAATCTCCAACAAAAAAAGTAATTTTTTTTTTTACGTTATATTTTGGTTTTTAAAACCAGAAACCTTTGAATTATGCATCCTTTCAGAGGCACCACTGGGGGGCCGAACAAAAGGAAAACTCACACATACAGACACTTCACAGCACTTTCCTAAGAAAAATATACACTTACAAAATATTTTACAAATTGGCACACTTAAAAATATACAAGTATTTTTTGTAGGCGTCTTAGGGTGAATCCTTAAAGAATTTTACTTCAATTGACTAGAGATATTTATAAAGCTTATTCTAAAATAAAGAAAGGCAAAAAATCATTGACATTGCAGTAAGTTATTAAACATCTGTTGTTACATTCATAAAACTCGGGGCCTGTCAGACTCTGAATAAATACTTGGAGCTGCAAACAACAGAAAATAAAGATAAGACTGGAGCACCCTTAAAGAAGCATTGTGCTGTAAGCTCATGTGAAGCAATGCATTGCAGATCTATCCAGCACTGAACAGGTTAAACTTTAAAGGTGCCTGCACTGGTGGAGAATAAAACAAGAGGCAATACATTCACATTTCTGTAGGCAAAAGAATCAGTAGTGTGTATATTTATATATGTATATATGTATATATATATATATATATATATATATATATATACTGTATATGTATTTACTGGCATGGGGACATATTATGGGCTTCTTAAGATAAACACTTTTGAGCTTTGAGGTTGGCCTCTGGCATGTTCGAGGGGATGGCAAACATCTATATTTACTTATTTACACAAATGTTGAATGTTTATAAAAGGGTCACTATATATATATATATATATATATATATATAGACAACATATATATAGACTATATATATATATATATATATATATATATATATAGTTAACCCTTTTGAATAAAACAGGCAAACACTTTTAGAATTAAAACGATTAATACAGCCTCTAATTGATTATATTTTATATGAAATTGTGCTGTTGTTGAATTTTGGATTCTGCAGATCAACTTTCTGAGGCACAGGAGACTTTGAATCCCAGAGGAAGTTTCTTTCTGCACAATACGAACAGGACAGATAAACCTACCAGTGATTTCATTAGTAATAATAAAAGCTAATTAGTTTACAAGGACATAGCCTCCTGAGAAAACAGCTGGCAGAATCAGGTCAGAAAATAAATAAAAATTGAACTGCAGAGTAAACAACATTTTCATGCAAATGTTACAATTCTAAAAGGCTGTAATTTCAGTACAATAATAGGAGATTTAGAGGAATTAGAGTGACAGGTTACCCAAACTGTAACTATATTACACTTTTATTTCTATTTGTTTTTGGCAATAGAAGAACTTTCAAAATGTATTTTGTATTGAGCTAGAACAAACATACCATGCAAGTGTATTGTGTTAGATGTCACACTATTCCAGAGCCCCACTCAAAATTACAAAGAAATATGAAAAACACCACCAGGAATGTCAAAGGAAAATACTGGTTCCAGTAAGATTTGTAATACTAGCATTTTCATGTTCATTTTAGATTATGAAAATATATCTGGTGCCTGATACAGTTCTCAGATAAAGAATGATTGGGAATTTAGAGTGGTATGTCCAAAAGCATTTTTTCAGTTGATGTAATACACTCTGATACAATAAATGGACGTACATTTTGCATATTTGCTGCCTTGTTAAATTGTGAATCAAGCAATTGAATAGGGCTCTATATAAGCACAGAGCATATTTTTTACAGAAGTTTTTAGTTAGTGAAGACTTTGCTTTTGGGTAGAAGTCTACACTGTCTCTCTATCTCTGATAAATTTCTCATTCTTTTCTTGTTGCTTTTAGAAATATTAGCAGAATTTAGATTAAATGGACTCAAGACATTTTTTGTTCATCTACTTCTAAAGAAGCCTACAGAGTCGAAGTTTTTCACCTTTTGGAACCTCCCCCTTTCTTCTGTTTTCTCACATGTAGCATGCCACTTTTCACAGTTTAGTCCTAAGCCACATCTACAAGGGAGGTATTTAACACTACCAGAGTCTGAAGATGCTGCAAGCAGTGACATGCTGTGTCTAGATGTAACAGATATGAACTAGTAGCCTATTTTTTAATACTATTTTCATGATTAGTTTAAAAGTATTGAAAGAAATATATATTTAACAGTAGTCATGAACCAAAAGACCCATCTAGTATGCCCACTGACCTTCAGTAGGGCCGTAAGCTTATCCAAGGCATGCTTAATTTATTTACAGTGTTTGTCCCTCCCACTTCCACTGGACAGTTGTTCTACCTTTACAAGCAATATAATATCATAAAATAAATGCAACATATTTGTGCAAGTCCTTTCAGTATCATTATGTTAATCCTTCAACTTCACTTTTCAGCCAGAAACTAACAGTAACTGATTTACACAAAATATCACATTTATCATTGCATAATTCAGTATTATTTTTCCTTTGACAAACATAGTGGTGTTTTTTGTAACCTTTTTAGCACTGGCTTTAACCCAAACTGGTACCTGGCTAATTAATCCCATAATGTTCTGCGGCTTGTTGCCGCCCCCTTTGGCAGTGAGAGAGATTTTCACATTTTTAAGTCGAGGAGCTTTCCAAGGTCCTGAACACACCTTCAGAAACCAAAAATGAATAACAATGTGTCTTTAATTTTATGGGTATGAATTTTTTTGAAATGAAAAAACATTATGGAACTCAAGCACTTAAATGATAAAATGTATAGTTTAGATATAACAATGCAACATTGCACACACTCCCTGATACATATATATATATATTGCATTTAAACATAACACTATATGTATTTATTTTAAAAAAAATGCCTTAACTAGGGAAAAAATCCCAGTTAGCTAGCAGTTTATTCAGTGCTAATAAAACTCTTGTATGGTGTATTAGCACACTTTAGTGAATAAGGCCCAATCATCTGTCTGGGTTTATGGATCAAGCATGGGCACAAAATCAAATACCAAATGTGTTTTCCTTTCAGAAGTTCTATATTAAAAAACCAGTCTAGGCTCCAGGTTAAGGATTGTAAGTATCTAGACCACCACCGTTTAGTTAAAAAAATGTGTGTTTATAAAGTAAATAATAACTTCATTTGTAATGAAAATATTTCTGAAATGAATCTTACCTGCTTGAGGTGCTTGGTCTGACTCCATCTCTTTCCCTTCACATGAATTACATTGTCTGGGAGCCATGAGATAGGCATTCCTTTCATCTGAAAGCTGTTTAATTATTCAGGAGATGTGTCTTATCTGCCCTTACCCCTTTGCTGTGAGCATGTCTGATCTTGCCCCACATTATGTCATTAGTGATGTCAATGTTTTTTGTTGCCTGTTTTTTTTAAGCAGTGGTTACTTTACAAACCTACCAGATGAAAGGAAAGTCTATGTCATGATTCCCATATGAGCAGACAGGGAGGTGGATCAATTCACAATTAATCCACATATTACAAGGATCAGAAGAGATCTAAAAAGGTTGAACTTGATGGTCTAAAATCCATTTTTTTTAAACTTATGTATATTACTATGTATGTAATTTTGAACCAACATATGATGGACTAGATACAATACTCTCCGCCCTGTACCTGGCACTTATACTGGAATTGTAAGGGACACTGAAGCCCCAGTTTTTCACTTTGGTGTCCCTTTAACCCTTTCACCAGCAGAGGTACCTATAACACAGGGAGAATATATTCACTAAGCTGAAAGCTTACTCACTAGTGATGTGAGACCTCTCAAGTTATTAGATTATTCCATAAAGCCTCTTTCTCCCATTGAACAGGATTCTCCATGTTAGTTCACAGACTACTAGAATAACATAGGAATTAGCATGATGGGGCTTCATCACCAGTGGGAAAGATCTCACATTATTGAATATAACACTTATTGGATAATACTTCAGAAACATAAGGAGAGTGATAAAATCCTATGTAATATAATATTAATTTATAGCAGATTCGTCCATAATACAATATACCCTGTGCTGAATTTCATTGGCAGTGACAATGGAAACAATTATAATATATAATTTCATAAAGTGCCATTGTACAAAATATCTGCTCCAATTTCTATGTTTTTCTATATAATCTGTTAAATGGACACAATCCAGTGTCACCAAGATAGGCTTTAATATACATTGATTTATATATATTATCATTTGTAGATTAGCAGACATTTTGACTTTTTGATATCTATCTGAAGACAGTGTTTGTTTCTTTACTGCTCTATATCCTCACTGCCCCACCCCTAAGAGGATGGCCTTGCTTTGTGGCAATGTTGAGAAGAGTTTAATGCTTATGGGCTATGATAATAAGGCATTGCCAGAGTCTAGTGTCCTTATTGAGGGTGTTCCCGGCCTCAAAACACAACACAGCTCTTATTTCAAAAAGAGCCAGGACAGTGATAATAGACATTACACAGCAGTGAAGATTACAAAATAAAAACACACAGTAAGTATTTTTGTACAAAAAAGAAAAATCAAAATGTAAAAGATCTGCTAATCATGAATTTATAATATAAATAATAAACATCTTGGTGTATTGCTGTTTTGAGGCACAAATTGTCAATGGTGCTTTCAAAGCCATGTTTATTGCAAATGCCCACTCCAAAGCTTGATACACAGACCCCCAAATGATGAGAATGTCAACTTTGTATCAAACTACCCTACACCTCCAAAAGCTCAGTTGTCATACTCCTTTCTGTGCTGCAGAAGTTAAGGGGTCAGTGTAAGAATCCTCCAACCTATCAGCTCAAGAAATGTGTGTTTATAAGATCAACAATAAAGCCATCTGTAGATAAAAATGGTTATAAAATTAATCTTATTTGCTAGGTCTGTCTACACCTCCATCCATTAACATAACTCACATTGTTTGCCTTGGAGCCATGATAGAAGTGTTTGTCTCATGATTATTCAGGATGTTGTGATCATGTGTGCCAAACAATGTGAATCTTGAGAAAGGATGCAAGGGAGACATACCCAGCAGCTCAGGCATGTATGATTTATTTTAAAACCATGCTATTTACAGGTGGCTTTATGTGTGACTGTACAAACACACATTTGTTGAATTAACAAGTGATAAACTAGATGATCACAGCCCTTAACCTGGTGCTTACACTGGCCCTTTAATGACAAGTAAGTTGCTTCCATCACTGCTTATAGTCGAGATGACAAC
The DNA here is from genome assembly GCA_027410445.1 of Discoglossus pictus. Lineage (NCBI taxonomy): Eukaryota > Metazoa > Chordata > Amphibia > Anura > Alytidae > Discoglossus > Discoglossus pictus. Next base: position 133,879,626 of record CM050168.1, read on the forward strand.
AATTGAAATATTTTTTTGAAGTCAAGTTTATGTGATATTACATAGTGGGTTTTGTAAACTGCAGTGTCTGTTATCACAAAGGTTCCCAGTCTTTTTTTGCCCTATTTTACCATAACAGAAGAAAAATCTAGAGGGTGACATGTAGGCCATTGTATGCAATTAGGGAAACATGTCACAGATACAATCCAGCGTGCAATGAAACCATAGAAAGTAGTTCTGCCTCATGTTATTAGTTTGAATATTATACAAGTGCATTTAGCCTGTGATTTTTAATAAATAACAATTCACCAACAACACTGGGAAATGTAGTTCTGTTTCACTGCAGCAAAGCAAATCTGCCAATTAAAAAAAATAGTCAAAATTTGTGATTTTACATGAAAATAAGCACACAATGCATTTTCACTCTTTAGTCCAATACCCCTTAATGCAAGACTCCATTTAGCATATGCCTGCTGTATTACAGAACTTTGAAGCATAGCATAGGATGGATTATGCATGTGTGTGTATATGGTTATTTAATGTATGTGTATAAAACTGCAACTGTACATTATTAGGATAAATAAATACTCATTGTAATACAGATTCTAGTTAAGATTCTAGATACGGTCTAATTTTTACAGATATGAAAAGTACACATAAAAATAAATATAATTACAGTTTATTGAAACTAAAGGATTGAAATTTTAAGCATACGTTACATTATCCCAATAGCTTTATCTCATGTAATAGTCTCTAACGGTGAAGGATGCCAAGCCATAGCAGAGTGCCCAGAACAATGATAAGACTGGTCAGGATCTTGTAAGTTATATATCGAATGATAATAAATCAAGCTCATTAGGAGATTGGGAGGATATAGTTGTGTAATTTATGCACAACATACATAATTAATACTTTTTTTTTATCTACCACAACCAGTTGTAATTATATTTATTAATATGTGTACTTTTCATTTTGATTTAAACACAAATTAGATAAAGAAGCACCTATGACTAATGCTTAATTATTTAACAGTTACCCCTGATAAAGTCATCCATTCAATATGTTTCTAGACCACAGGGGGTGCTAGTGTATTATGTATTAATTTCATTTACAAAAAGAAAAAGTAAAAACATTTATCAAAGCACACACTATTAGAACAAACTGTATGTAAAATACCCAAAATCCAAGGGAAAAGACCAAGAGACTAACTCCTGGGTTACATTTCAATTGCAGCCTATTCTTCGCACAATCCTTTCTTGTGAGAGGTATAACCAATTACTCCAATGGATTTTTTAGTGCGTCCACTAGGAAAGTATTGGGTCAACCGTGATTCTGTTTATGACAGTAATGTGGATATAAGCAGAGGAGTATATACTGTTTTGGTCTTGTGCTCACTACAATTGATAATTAGGTTACATTGACTAGATAGGTATCTATACAGAGGAGATGATTTTCTATTTGAAATGGATACCTACCTGAGATGAAAATTATAAGTCTAATTGATGTCTTATGATATCTTATGTTTTGTCTATTATGACAAGCCAAGGACAGAAGGCTGAGATACGAGTACGCTAATCTATTAATTCTTAAAGTAAAATCTAACAATATTGAAAATTCAAATTGCGTTCTTGAAGTATCAAGTATACCGTCATTTTTGAATAAATAACTTTCTACTAAATGTATTTTCCTTTAGTTGTTCTCCCCATTGTTATTGAGTTTTGTTATCATTTCATAGTAATTCAAAGAAATCATAATGAAGAAAGCTATCATTTAACTGCACTACTTGGAGGTTAATAAATGAGAATTGTTATATCTCTGAATACTACTGTTTATTGTAGCTGGATTACATGAGAAGGGTTAATCTGTTGCCATGCTATGGACCAGTGTATTGGCCATGGTAAACTACAAGGAAACTACTAGTTAATAACCATATCAATATTGATTGTGATCAATTTGGTAATTAAGCCACTCACCAATGGTTATTTAAATGGAAGGTGAGAGACTCACAGACACTGCCTGCAATGAAGCCTACGCGAAACGCCCATCAGATGGGCTAGGTCACTTCTGGTGACCATTTCCAGATTGGGGAAAGCAATCAGAGTTGTTTGTGTCTGTACTGACAGATACGTGCTGAATTGGGTTAAATTGTAGAAACGGGATCTCTTTTAATAACTGATATGTTACAAATAGTTAAATGGCGATACAGAGATACAGGGTGAGAAGCAAAGCTCCTTTAGATAAAAGTTACAAGTAATCATTGTCAAATGAGCATTGTGTTATATAAATGTGGAAATGTAACAAATAGATAGAGGAGTATACAGAAATAATTTCTAAACAAACCCTTTACTGAGGAGTTATCAACCCTTATTTTTCATATTATAGGAAGGGGTTATTGGGCCATTGTATGACATTATTTAATATTTAAAGACTGATCTGAAAGGAAGTGGTTTGAGTAATAAAATTGTTGTACGAAGTGTTATTCTATTCTGAATTAAACTGAGGATAATATTAGATGCATTGGGAAATTGGGATACCCCTTTAAAAGTTATTCAAATTCTCTTATTGGGTCTAATTACCAGTTACACCAGTGAGCTTTATACCTCTTTGTCCTCTTTCCCAACCCGAATACTTATAACTTTTTAATACTTTGAGTTTTAACATTTTTTTATGTATAATTAATAAAGTTGTAGTCTTTTCCCATGAATTCTGTGCTAACAATGTGTGGTTGGATGCATTTTATTTCTTCAATAAACTGTGACCTTTGCAGTGTCACTTTAGCATGAGATTTCAGTAATCCCTATGACATTATTTATCTAATGATTTTAATTATTGGCAGTGAGGACTCATGAACTTCTGATATTGGGGGTCAAGCACCCACACTTTATTGCATTACATATTATTCCTTTCTCTCATATTGCTATGTTATTGTACGGTGCCTTTAGTTTGAAAAGCTGCTTGGTAAAATAACATAGGACTGAGACCATCTCTACAATGGTGAGCTGGAAACCTTTTGCATAAAAAGACTGGAAACCTCTAGATTTCTGTCTGCTTAATAGTATCAGAATGCAAAGCTATACAATTCACAATAATGTAACCAGCAATATATTTTTTGGTAAACATATAAAAAAACATCATTCAGTTTCAACATAAGATGACATATGTAAACATCCAAACAGTGATATGAAAATGAGTTACAGAACATCGAAAAAGAGAATTAAATATATATATAACATAAAATTGAATCATATTCGTGATATGTTGCGGCCTATCAATAAAAATGTTAACGTGTCAGATAATGGAAAGGCAGTATTTGGTGATATGATTTTCCTTTAGAAATAATTCATACATCAAATCTGTAAGACACTTCTATTAATGTAGTTTGAATAATACTGAAATATTTTAATTAAAGGCGTTAACTATTTCAGACCAGGGACATATTGCTCTGCAATGCATTGTTGGCACTCCAGTACTAATGTGGTACAGTTCAAATTAATTATCTTACATAGTCACCTTTTACATCACCTTTGGTCGTTATGGGTACATTGATGACATCACCATAAGTATCTTTGTTTTTATGCATTTTCTTATCGCTTTCAGTCTATGATATGAGGTAAGCTGATATGGCACATAGTCTGCAACGTATGTAGTTTGGTAAATTTGTAAAACCCAACTAAATTATTTCTGTATGAGTGTCAGGTGCTATAACATAGGGTGATTTAAAAATATATATTTTGGAATGTTTGCAGTAAAGCAAAGGCTCAGGTCCAGAGAATACCCACCAATGAAATGCTGTAATATATATTTGTATATATAATAAAACTATGTACAGTCACAGATCAGAGTTTGGCACAATTTTTAGTTTTCCTGTGGGTTGTAATAGTGCATTAACTACTGTACAACAGTATGACTTTAAAACAGTCTGTCACAGAGAATACCAGATTAAGCTGCCCTTCGTACAAGTCATCACAATTCAAACCCTTGATTTTCAGCACTTAACAGATCAACAAATCACAAGGCATACATTTTTTTTTCCAAAAAACAAAAACATAAACATCAAATTTTTTATTAGAAAAAGAAGTCATTTCTTGAAAACCAAAAATGTTTTTTTTTCTGCTTTGAGTAGGACTTCTTGAGACTCCCTGCAGAGAAATGCTCGGTGCTCTGTGGATAATCCACATAGGGTAATAAAGTTTCACGTTGTGTGTTCTGCAATATAGGTCTTCAGATGCACATCAGGGGGAGCTGAAGAGCACGCCATAGGACCAGAAGAAGCTAAACAACATACGTGTTATTTAAAATGCTTTAGACTCCACGTTGTGGTTTTTCAATGCATATTTTTCTGTGTGTATTATTTTAGATTTTTGTTCATTTTTTTACAAGGTGTTTGAAAAAAAAAAAAAAAAGAAAAGCACGTAATGTATTTTCATAAATAAGCAAAACAGCAGAAAATAGAAGCTTTTGTTAGTTTTAGTCATTGTAAAACCCCCGTCCAAGTCTGAAATAAGTCATATTAGGTAGCTTGTTAGCCTAAGTCATGCACAGCCTTTTTTTTATTTGCGAGGCAATGACTCAATCATGCAGCCTTGTTTGAAAATATGCGTTAAAAGGAGAACTTAACAGAGCAGGCTTAGCAGGTGCAAGTAAAATAAAGAATGCGTTTGGTACACTTTGGTGCAACATTACCTCATTTTTTCAAATGCAGCTGTGACAGTAGGGTCCTTGTGGGCTTGGTCCATTCGTTTCCCCTTACAGTTTTCATCCCGCATGGATTTTGACGTTGATTTATGACGGTATAATTTTTTGTGGGTTGGTACGTTATTGGTTAATATACTTAGGTTTCCAAAGTTCTTATCAAAAAAGGCTGAGTGGAGGTTTGCCCCATATCCCAACGAGCAGCTGGGATCAAAAACCCCAAACTTGACGTTGTTCTTACCTGAGCCCTTGTTTGCCGATTTCTTGGAGCCCCCAGATGTGCTTCCATTTACTTTCTTTTTAAAATCTTGTGGGGTCCCAGCCAAAATTTTAAGGGTTTTGAGTTTTAGGCTGTTTGATTCTGGAGAGAGCAGAATATCAGGGATATTGTTCTGGCCAACAGGACTGCAAAAAGGTTCCATTGAAGCCATCATGAACCTTTGTACATCTGCCATTCCGGAGGCAATATTGGACAGAATGTTAGAAGGCTCCTCAAATTCTCTTTGATCATCATCGAGGAGGTTGTTGGGGTTCCCTGTCCTAGGATCAGACCACCCCGTACTATTATTTTTATCAAGCGTCCACTCACCAGAACCAGCCATGTTCTTCCCTGCCTTGGATGAGCCAGCGCCATACTGCTGCATGCAGTTAACCACACCATTGGTCGTGGTAGTTGCACCTGATCTACTGGCAGCACTTTGGGTTTTCTCGTTGTTGGCATTTTTCCCTTTCTTGGATGACTTGGTGCCAGTTTGTCGGGGAGCCTTGCTTTGTAATTTATCTGCCCCCTTACTAGCCTTGGGTGTTTTCTTCTTGCTATTTTTTGGAGGAGAGCTTTGGTTGGCACCTGTGTTTCTGCTGCCCGTTGCTTTCTTTTTAGATTTTGATGCTTTACCAGTGTTATTAATGGAACCTGTGGATTCATCAAATGCTGACAGACAAGGAGCCTTCTCCAAGACACTCACAGAATCCTCATCATTGAACATGTGGAACTGGAACTGATGATTATTCAGTGTAAAGCCATTGTTGATTTGCTCCTGTGGTGGAAGCGCTGAGCAATTCCATTTTGTTTTTTCAGACCCATTAAGTCCTTGAGTCCCATTCTGGAAGCCCTTGAGGTTCCCTATTGACTTAGCCTCTGAGCCTGCAATCTGAGGGGAGAGATTAGGAGTGTCTGGAGGGGACATTTCTGAAAGAGACGAGTGACGGAACTTGTCAGGAGTGAAATTGGAGATATCTAGGAGGTCTGTTGACTCTTTTAAAGGAGTGATTTCATCTATGCTCTGTTGAATCACAAGCTTGGGGCTGCAGTGGGCCAAGAAATCATCACTTATTTCATCCTCACCATCCTTTTCACATGATTTCAAGCTTAAGGAGCTGTAATTACTGGAGCTAACTGACAATGAGCCCACTGAGTCAAAACTAATAAGCCTTCCATTGTCTGTGCTAAGTGTGCCTCTTTGTATAGTGAAGCGACCCTCTCCAATATTATAGTGACACGTTTGATAAGCATCATCTTGTTGGATCTGGCCCTCTTGCAGATATGCTTTGTGGTATAGCTGTTTGCTGCTGTTTGTATGAACTTGACTATATCCAGAGGCTGTGATGTCTGAGTCTGATACAGCTGCAGAGCCGACAAACTCTCCAGATATGATGGACACATCCCTAAGGTTTGCTATGAACTCAGCCTGACTGCTCGATGGTTTGCCATGCCACATGTCTGGGAAGCTCTGCTCTATTTCTAAATGATGGGGTGACTGCTGCAGCTCAGACTCTGAAGGGGGCGAGAGCACACAGCTCTGTGCAAGTTGGAGGGAACTGAACTGTTTTTCTGTCTGAATGATGTTGACTGGATGCTGCCCCAAGGGATGAGGGGCAAAGTATGTGATACCAGTGCTACTAGACGAATCTGATGCATCTAACAACGTCTGTAGATAACCTCCAGGGAGAACTGGTACATTGGTAGTGATTTGAGCAGATGGCACTGACTTGTTGGGAGAGCAGGTGTCTGGTAGAAAAGAGGAATTTTTAGCATCTTTTTCAGTATGGCATTGAGATAGATGAGGACTATCTGATACACAATGAACGGTTTCCTCTTTAATAAGAGCTACGGAGTCCTGGCTGTCCACAACAGGGCAGACCTCTGCTGTATCTGGGGGAGCAATGTCCTCTAATTGCTCCAGTTTGATCTGTTTACATTTCAACCTGGCTTCGCTTTTAAATTTGATTCTCCGAATGACTTTCCGATCTGCACCTTTAAGATCTAGAGATCTGCACTTCACTGAAGCAGCATCTGCGATGTTACTTAAATGTAATCCGTTCACACAGCTTGGGGTTTCTATGGCTAATGAATGCAAGTCATTAAGGCTGGCATCATCCTTGCTGCTGCTCGCCTGTCTGTGATCATATGAGGAAAACATCTCCCTACTCACAGGTTGTTCGATGGTCTGTATCCTCTGTAACCTATGACGATTTGCTAGTTGGCCTTTTCTCTTTCTGGGCGGGATAGGATTTTCAGAGCCATTTATATTTCCCTGCACACACATGGCAGATGAGTTCCGCCGTTTTTCCTCCCAGTAGTCCTTGAGAGGTGCAAGCTTTTGGTATTTTCCCAACTGGTCATTTTTCAGGTTGACTGTGGTCTCACTTGGATCAATCTTCCCAAGTTTGACCAACATGTGCTTCTCCCCTTTGAACCTGTTGATGATAATGTACTTTATGATGACAGGGGGCTCTTTCCTACATACTTTCCTCCTCTTTTTGGGGCACCAGTCATCGTCATCTTCTTCTTTTGGTCCATCTGGGGCACCCTCCTTCTTTTCAACAACTTTCTCATTTTCAAGGGAATCTATGTCATACAAATAATCATCACTGTACCTAACTTTCCTCTTTACTCTCAGTCCATAGTTTGGTTGAATAAGAGAATGTGAATGCTCACGAGACAAATACCTGGTACAGTCTTTGATATCTCCTAGCACATCATATGAAGATTCACTGCATGAGCTATCATCACTATACTCTCCTGAGTCCTCTGCCGAGTTGACTGAGTCCAGGAAATGGCTCCTCTTGGCACTGATATACTGCACCACATCCATGTTCCCACAGGTTTTACTCAGTCCAGATTTCACCTCCTCACTCTCATCTTCATCTTCTTCCTCCTCGTCATCATCTTCCCAGATCCCCCCTTCTTCAAGTTTGAATTGAGAAGGGTCTACTACCCTCTTCTTGGTGCCCTTGCTCTCTTTTTTTGTGCAGTTGGTGAAGACACTTGGGAAGAAGTTAAACTGGGCATCCTCCTGTAGGGCATTAGTCTTCTCCCTTACATTGTCCTGAAAAGATTCATACCTGATCTTTAAGGAGCACACATCACTGCCAAGGGTGGAGTCATCATCATCAAACATGTAATTGTCCACATCTTCTTCTGAAAAAAGGTTGACTGACAGCTCGTTCTTAGAGCACAAGTCCAGCAACTCAATCTTGCTCTCGCTTATGAATGACTCAAAGTACCCCCACTCCTGGTTTGGATTGGCCAGCAATGCCTCATCTCCATTGCACTTGTCCAGCAGTAGGCCCTCATAATAGTTCTTTTGCGTAGGGTCTTCAGAGTCACTGTCAGACTTGTCCGCATCCCTTTTGTCTGTTTCTCGAGCTTTATGGACAGGGAAGCTGAGGAGCTGATCAGAAAGCAGCTGTTCCCCATATTTTAGACTGTCTCCTGTGTTCATACAGTGTATCCCCATATCAGATACTGGACATGTGTCAAAGTCCCTGCTAATGTCGCCTATTTTCAGACTAACACCAGGCTCAGAATCAACTCCGTCTTTCGATTCTATGAAGCAGCCAAGGCAGGTCCGACTTTGTGGCATCAAGCAGTCGCCAGTCAGAGCAGACATAGCCCCAGGCTCCATGATGGTAAATGGAGTTTTCTCACTGTCACTAGGCAGTGACCAGGAATTCAGGCCCTTGGTGACACAGGATGTAAGAGAGATGGCCTGAGCAGAGGGGTCACTGGCAACGTGTTCTGCTGCATCGGAGAGCCTCAGGGGAGAGGGGGGGCTCAGCAAGCACGGCTCTTTGGAAGGGGGCACCACTCTGTGACATGCGTGGATCTCCTTCTGTATTAAGGCTGGAAACGTGACAGTAACATCTGCAGCATTGTAGGACTTCACATCATCCACGGGATTGTGCGGCTCTGCAGCAGAAGAGACATACAATGTGTCACACACTGCGATCATCTCAATGTACAATGGATACAAACAGCAAAACACAGCAGGGGGCATTTGCTAAAATGTGAAAGTCATTAACGACCATTGACAGATATTTACGTGAATGACTGTTAATGATCGTTAATGGCTTTTGCACTCTAGTGATTGGACCCCAAGTGTGCAAACTAATTATATTCCAATACAGAGTTGATTAATTAATTTCTGACATATTTATAGAAACACACCCAGCTCTATATGCATATAAACATTTATACAAGCACATTTATATATGTACCTTCATACAAACACAGACATACATGTATATTACTATAAATACAATTATATATGTATAATCATATAATTATATTTATTCTGAAAATCAGTACATATATAACATGTATAAAATATTATACTATGTCATCTTACACCATTCTATACTTACATGGATTCATTCCAGGTGTTCTACTAATTTTATTATATATTCAAGTGTGGAAGGTGAGGGAGGAGTAAAGGGGGTTTATTAACCAATTGGTGGATTCAAATACAATCTTAAAATGAAGGGACGAAACCCAACTTATAGATTAGAGCAATTTTCCAAGGTCTCATATAACCTCTAACAAGAGAATAGTCAGTGTAGTGAAGCAAAAACAAACACTTTTAAGAAAACCACCACGGACAGGTCTATATAACTTTCCCTTTTTGTTACAGGGAATTTATATATACTAGTGACTTGCCCATCATAAATTATGGGGCAATACAATTTGAAGCCATGGCAATGCTGTTTGCCACACAATGTAAAGCTTTTGCTACTTTGAAGACCTTCGGCGCTCATCACGAGCCTCTCCTCTTGTGCACTTTTGCTCCTCTGAGCACCTTTGGTGCTCATTGCGAGCCCCGCGCTGAGAGGCTTTGGCGCTCATTGCGAGCCCCGCGCTGAGAGGCTTTGGCGCTTATTGCGTCGCAATGAGCGCCTTTGGCCTTTTATTGTGTGCCGTGGAAAGTATACATTTTTCTTTTCCATTACTAATTAATACTTTATATTAAAATAATGTACGTTAATAATATGAATAAATGTATTAGGAAGTGTGAAGCATTAATGTATTCATAAAGTAACGGCAGTGTAAAATATGCTATTTAGCGGGGGGTTTTATATATATATATTTTTATAATTAATTAATTAATTACTTAATAAATAAATATACTTTACCTATTTCTAATTAATATATCCAACAATCAATATGCTGAAGAGCTAACAATCGCTGTTGTTTTCCTGCAGCATACAATGTTGGACTGTTGCTGACCTGATGAGAAAGTGTCAGCAATGTGGCAAGTGTGCAGTGTAAATAGGCTGAGTGCCTGAGGACAAACCGTTTGTATAGTCGGGTAAATCGCCATTTTAGATTCGTAAGGTTATTAGTTGCAAGTTAGTGTTGTAAAATGGCGGTGATTGTCTATGTGTTACGCGGCTCACAAGCATTTTCCGTCCTTTCTAACAGTGTATTTTGTACCTCGTCCGCTCCTGGCTAAAAGTGGTACGTGGCTGGCAATGTTTTGCGTGCAACCTCGCTCCCAGATGTCCTGGCTGTCCCCCCGTTCTGTTTTTTTGTTTTTTGTGTTTTTCAATTTATGCTGTTCGGCCGTTAACTTCATATTTTTCAGACCTGTTTAATTTTTTTTTTTAAGTTCCGCACCTCCTCAACTGCTTGCAGCCTAAGGCAATCCCGTGTTTCCTAACTGCTGGGAGGCTAAGTCCTGCGTTTTTCAATGCCTCAACGGCTCGTCTCAATTCGCGAGGCTTGCAGGAGCGCCTTCCGTGCTCATTTCTGCCTGTCCCGTGTGTTTCAATGCCTCAACTGCTCGCCTTGCTTTGCAAGGCTCACAGTCGATGAGCGCCGAAAGTCCCCCGAGCTCAGAAGTGCTCTGAGCGACTTCGGCACTTGTCGCCTAATTGCTCCGAGTTTCAATGCCTCAACTGCTCGCCTTGCTACACGAGGCTCGCAGCCGATGAGCGCTGCAAGTGCTCCGAGCTCAGAAGACTTTCCTGCTTCAACGGCTCGTCTCGCTATGCGAGGCTCACAAACGTGACAACGAATCGCAGTTTGACAATTATAATATATATATATATATATAATCATTTATTAAGGATTTATAATCCTACCTCAGAAAAGGTTACATTACATTATTTAAATGGATCTGCCTCTTCCTAAGTCCTTGTGACCAGGTATCTGTACTTACCCCACCCCTTCTCCCACATGTCTCACCTATTTTACTTTTGAGCCTGATGTATAAATGCTGAATGAAAAGCACAAAGAGCAGAGAAAATGTATAAAGGTAAAGAGCGCTTTGAACTAGTCATTGCTCTCGAGTAACTCATCCAAGAGATATTTAGCATTCTTTGTACAGCTCCTGTATGCTAATGTGCAGCTCAGTGAGCTAATTTGCATTGATATGGGTGGGGTGGTGTAGGCAATCTAGATGCATGATTTCATGTGGGGTCATTGCTGTGAAGATCAGTAAAGCAGACAGACTGAGACCCTAATTGGCACATCAGCACAGCTAATTAGTATTCATGAACCTTTTAATTGAATAGATAATGATGAATAACTCAACTTAAAAATGTAAAGATCACTTGTCTATATCAAACAAATATGGCTGCAATAAAGATGGATTCCTACTGTTTACTTCTTAAAGGAACATGGGATTAATCAATTCTGTTCTACACGATCAATACGACCACTGAAGCCAAGTGACAAATGTTCTGAATGTTTAAAAATAAAGTATATTTCACTGATTTATAGAAGCTTTTATACAAACTAATCCTCAAACAGTTCTCACTAATAACTGTTTGGAGCTTCCTAGACCTGCAGGTTCTGACCTAATGACCAGAAATCACAAGTTAATGCAAAATGGCAATACACTCTTCTGCAGCTAAAATATTTACCTAATTCCTCTGGATTATTAAGAAATTCTAACTACCAAAAATAAATATATATTATCAGTGTGAAGAAAATATGTAAACATTTAGAGGGACATCTATCCCAAGTTAACATCTGATGCCATTGATTCAAGGTAAATAAACATTTTGAGTGCTGTAAAAGCTTTTACTGTTGCAATTTAAAACTGTAAAAGAGTGGAAGGAGCATAAAATGAAAAGGGGTTTTGCACCTTTTTCTGCTACATGATTGTGCAGTGCCGTATCTATTAGTTCAGTTCCCTTTAATTTCTTGACAGTGCCACATCCAATTCAATAAGAGTGAACATTAGACATAAAGGAGTTTGACATTGGTTGAGGATTCCTTACCATTTGCATTCACCCCATTAATCAGAAGGATACTGGCTCCTTGTGAGGCAGAGTCTTTATCTCCCTGGCTGTCCATCAATTTGTCGTTCTGATGATCATTCCATATCTCACTGCGTGCATCCAGCCTGTAAGATAAACAATGCGGGTTACTCATCAGCCCAATAGAAAACAGTGGGTCAGTGCAACACAGTATGGAGTAACATTTCATCACACAAATGGACACAGGACTGTATTAATCCCTGTATATTCTCCTTCATTGCTAGTCTGCTTTACCCTGTAAAGTAATTTATATGATATGAGAAATACCTGTTCTATACGTTACATATTATTCTACAGCACAATTATACAAAGACCTGACAGCAGTGCTTGTCCCCACTACTAACATTGGAAAGCTTTTCCACTTATCTACTACCCTCTCTGTAAAGTAGCACTTTTGAAAATGACTCTTAAATCTCCCAACTTGCTATTTTTTTCTTGAAATATACTTCCCTCCCATAGTTTATTAAGTCCTTTATTATATCTGTATGTCTCTCGCATATCCCCTTATCCCCCCTACACATATTAAGGTCATCAAAGCATTTCCTTATAAAGTATTGTTGTTCAGAAACTGCACCATTTAAGTCGCCCTCCTTTGAATTACATTTATTAATCTCCTTTTGCAGATCCAGTCAGGGGTGTATAGAGTAACAATATTACCAGTCATTGACTATGCAAATTCCTCTTCTACTACACTCAGCACCCTACTGGTTTTTCCTACCACCTACTTTGCTAGTGAAACGGTTAATACTTTCACTACCAATGGATGTGCAATGAGTATCACAGTGAGGAGGTGCAATCCCATCAGCCCATTGGTCCAATGTCAGTACACGCACAGAGACCCTACCACCCTCCCCTCACATTGTGAATCCCTTGTCTGTCACTACTCTTCAGCTGACATTTATAAGATGCTTGGAGCCCCTTTCATGCTCCAGCCCCCACCTCTCGCTGCATTAGACAAACCAACGTCATTAGGTGAACGTGCTCAGCCTGATAATGAGGGTCTGTGTTGGCACTAGAGCCCCCTGACAGCAGGATTGAAAAAACACAGGCCCCTGTCCACGTGGCACAGCCCCTGGCTCTGTATGGTGCTGCTTTCAGAAGATGGAATTTATAAGAATAGTCAGGAATTAAGGCACAAAAACAAATAGAATCACATTACAGGTCTCTGGTGAGGAAAAGATTATACAAGCATCTCCTTAATGAGAGCCATAGCTACACAGTGTGATATCAAGAGTGAGAGAGACGTAATAAGGGGCTAAGGTTCTATCTATCTATAAATCTATCTATCTATCTTCACAGTTTTAACATCTGCTACTTTTAACCAAACACAATCTAAAACTAGATGCACATTTTCCAAACCACTGCACAGATGTATTTTAGTGAGATGTCTGCATGTGTTCCAGGTTACTGTACCCACACTGACACAGAATAAGATATGCAGCAATATCCATTCTATAAATATGTTGTGATTATAGCCCAGTAGAGGATGCCATGTCTCTTGCCCCACCATATGAAAGGTTTGCAGATACCATGACTGTGACACTACTGCAGCCAGGCTCGATCTATCATGATTAGCCAGCCTTGCCAGGGGAGTTGTGTTGTGCCAGGCGGCAGGTGGGACTGCAGGTCAGCCCTGGCCAGACAATCTGAGCTGTGCCAGTTGGCTCAATGCAGATATATCTGGTGAAATCTGGTGAGATTGTATTTCCTGCCACAGTTATAAAGCTGGACACAGTTCTGTATCAGTGGGAAGAATAAACTGACCTATCCAAACTGCTACACCAAAATCAGAGAAAAGACAATATTATTACATAGTGTAGAAGAGTGAGAGGAGGGAAAGAGAGGAGCGAGTGAGAGAGACAAGAGGAGAGACAATATATATATATATATATATATATATATATATATATATATATATATATATATGTAAATAGTGAGGGAGAGAAAATAAAGGGTCAGAAGAGAGAATGAGTGCGAGATATAGTTGGAAAGAAAGAAGTGCAGAGAGAAACAGGAGAGCCTGAGATAGAGAGGAAAATAATTTACATATATAAAAAATACACATATGTTACATATTCTCCCAAACTACAATCTACCTCCAATTACAGACATGGGGCCCTATTCTATTAGAAGCTCCCAAGTGCCTCAAACTCACAAATTTGGCTGCAGGGGTTTTTTATTCTAATGTTTAGATGTATTCTATTGACTCCAGCTCGCAAATTCCAACATCAAGGCTGAACTCGTAAACCCTGCCTTTTAAAGTAGGATTTCGGGGGACGTGGTCATATGGGCTGACAATTTTTAAGCAAACCCTTAATTTACTTCTTAGACACAGCCAATAGTAAATGAGACCATCATCATGATGTCAATAAAACATTGAAGTTACACGCAATCTGCAATCAGAGGCAAATAATTAATTAGCGCCAATAAGTAATATTTGCCGATCGGGCTTGCAATCAAGCAATCTAGCACTCTATAAAATGCGTTAGATCATCTGTTCTAGTCCATGTGGGTTTCATGATATGTATTTACCCTGTGAGTCCTGGGAACGATATTACAAAGAAATAACTTTTAAAAATAATATTTGTGGGTTTAATTCTAATGTCCATGCCTTCCCGTGCTTTTAAAGTACAGTATTGTGTGTTTAATTACTGCTACAGCTCTAATAAGTATTTGAAAAACTTGATACTTTTTTCAGTTGCGCATCAGACTTTATTTGCGAGCGAGCGATACGTGTTTAATAGAATATCGATTTTGTGTAATTTTAATTATTTGGAGCTCATAATATTCAAGCTGTGCTAAAACCGATGGAGTTCTAAGACCGGTTTTGTGGGTGAGTAACTCGTAATCAGGTTGCGAGTAGCCAATAAAATATGTGAAAATTTTAAGAGCAGTTTTAACTGTGTATAATTTTACGAATTGACCAATAGAATAGGGCCTATAATATTTAGCATTCTTTTAACCCTATCATGGTGTTTTTTGAACACAAGCCAGTCATTATGATAAAGTCAATTAATTCAGTTATTTGAAGTCCTGATGATATGAATGAAATACTACATTGAACGGAAGGGGTCAGACTTGCTCATGTTAATGGCATCCAATAAAAATAAGTTCTTCAGCAATAAATATCAATGTATATTTATTTTCTGCAGAAAGAAAGCCTCCAAAGTATTGTAGCACACTATAGTTAAAGGGTTATATCAAGAAATGCTGTCATTTGCACGTTTTTGCACACTGCCTTCTGCTATAATATACATTAATGATTCCTGGCATATATTCAGTCTTTCTCTTTTGATTCAATGTAAATAATAGCATTTAATATGTTTTGATGTGTTTTTACAATATGCATGTTATATATATATATATATATATATATATATATATATATATATATATATATATATATATATATGTTTTTGCGCTACGGAATATGTTGGCGCGTTATAAATAAAGGATAATAATAATATGTTTTTGCTTTTCTGTGTAGCACTGTGCTTACAGTTTGTGGTACCTATACAACTCTATTCTTATACACAGGAATATTTCTACATGCAGACTAGATTATTACTGGGAGACAGATAGAGAATATAATTATTGGGGGTAGCAGTAGGTCCTACAATCCTGTCTATTAACGATCAGCTCTATAAATCCAGTTTACCCAGATGTAGGATATGAAAATGAGATAAATTAATATGTTTGTGCACCCCCCCCACACACATACACAATCGCTATCTAATTTACTGACTATATAAAAAGCTATTTATTAAGATGTACTAAACAAAAAGATGCCTGGACTCATGAAAAGCTATTTGTCAGACTAATTGTTGATCACAGAGTTCCTCAGGAGCGATGAGTGTTCCCTAATGTAATTAGTGGCCCTATCTACCTGTCAGGGCTTTGCATTATTAAGTGCTTTTTGTGAGCAGCTCTGATGAACAACTAAGTGAAAACACTGATGGCATCAGATATATATCCTCATTTCTTAAACATTGCTCTTTGTTTTCATATGTATACAAAGGAAGTCTTTCTAACTTGGAAGTAAAGCCACAGCCTCAAAAAGAGTTCCTTCTATCTAGCAAAATTCATGTCACAGTTACAGCAGCTTGGGAGAAAATAAGTGCATCTGCACTGAACTGCAACACGAAAAAATGTACTTCTAAGTGAGAGAGTGTAGGTGTCTCTCCCAGTTACTGACCCATGGGAGGATCTGTGTCTCCCAGTTACTGACCAGTGGCAGGATTTCTGTATTACAGTTACTGAACCATGGGAGGATGTGCATCTCCCAGTTGCTGACCAATGGGAGGATGCGTCTCTCACAGTAACTGACCCATGGAAGGATGTCTCTCTCCCAGTTACTGACTTGTGGAAGCATGTGTCTTTCCCAGTTAATTGATGGAGGATGTTCCTCTCCCAGTTACTTATCCGTGGGAGGATGTGTCTCTCTCAGTTACTAAGCCATATGAATAAGTGTCTATCCCAATTACTAACCCGTAGGTGGATGTGTCTCTCCCAGTTACTGAACCATTGGAGGATGTGTCTCTCCTAGTTACTGAACCATTGGAGGATGTGTCTCTCCCAGTTACTAATCCATGGGAGGATGTGTATCTTCCATACTGACCAATGGGAGGATATGTCTCTTCCAGTTACTGAACCATTGGAGGATGTGTCTCTCCCAGTTACTAAACCATGGGAGGATGTGTATCTTCCATACTGACCAATGGGAGGATGTGTCTCTCCCAGTTACTGACCCATGGAAGCGTGTGTCTTTCCCAGTTACTTAATGGATGTTCCTCTGCCAGGTACTTACCAGCCGGAGGATGTGTTTCTTCCAGTTACTTATCCATGGGAGGATGTGTCCCTCCCAGTTACTGAACTATGGGAGGATGTGCTTCTCCTAATTACTGACCAGTGTGAGTATGTGTCTATACCAATTATTGACCCATGGGAGCATGTGTATCTCCCAGTTACCAGGCCCGAGAGAGGATGTGTTTACCCCAGTAGCTGACTCTTGGAAGGATGTGTCTCTCCCTGTTACTTGTGGGAAGATGTGTCTCTCCCAGTTACTGATCCATGGGAGGATGTGTCTCTCCCAGTTACTGATCCATGGGAGGATGTGTTTGGCTCATGTATACTTGTTGGCAGATGTGTCAATTACTGACCTGTGGGAGGATGTGTTTTGCTCCAAGTTACTTACTTGGGCTAGGATGGATCTATTGCAGTTATTTACCTCTGGGAAGATGAGCATCAATCATGTATTGACGCCTGGGAGGATGTGACTTTCCCAGTTACTGACCCATGAGAGGATGTGATTCTCCTAGTTACTTATGGGAGGATGTGTTTCTCACAATAAATGGCCTGTGGGAGCATTTGTATCGCCAGTTACTTGTGGAAGGATGTATCTTTTCCAGTTACTGACCTGTGGGATAATGTGTCTTTCCCAGTTACTTGTGGGAGCATGTGTCTTTCCCAGGTACTTGTGGGCACTGTTCCCTCTAAGCTGTGCTCGTGCACACATACCCTGAGATGAGCGCACACAACTAAACATGGAGCGCACACAGATCCCTAGGGGGATATTTAATCTTAGTTTTCCCCATTAACTTTTTCTAAACAGGGATAAATAGATCTCCATTGACCCTTTTCATTTTGCTCTGTATGATTATTTTATTTGTTATGTGCATTGAAACACTGTTTACACTGCAGGGAAGGGTGAATGACGCCGATGCTCCCTTTGAGAGAGCGTTGGTGGGCTGAGAACGCATTAGGGCAAATCCAGACGTCCGATTCTGACGTCAGACGCCGACGTCCGACATTAGCTTGCTCTCTCAAAGCATAGGAGTCATTCACGCTTCCATGCTGTGTAAACAGCATTTCAGTGTGTGAACACAACAAATCAAAGAATCACACAGCGCAAAAGGAAAAGGGTCAATGGAGATCTATTTCTCCCTGGGAGGAAAAAGTTAATGGGGAAAATGTTATGTGTCATAAGAAAGAAAAGAATCATACATTGCAAAAGGAAATGGATATAGGGTCAATGGAGATCTATTTCTCCCTGGGTGGAAAAAGTTAATGGGAAAAAAGTTCTAAGATTAAATATCCACCTATAGGGAATTAGAAATGAATGTTCTTTTATATGGAATTAGTACTTGGTGCCACCAGGCTGGTGGAGATCAAAAGAGTACTTGGTGGGAACAAAGAATAGAATCTGTGGTTAAATGACTGAAGCACTACCCATATTTAGAATATTTAGAATATCTGAAGGAGTTACTATTTAGTAAACAATAGAGCATTAAGTTATGTTTAAGTGTGCTATGATATATGGTCTAATACCCACCACAGCTATCATCATTAAAACACTTAAAATTAATCACATATAATAGTTGTCAAACTGCGATTTGTCGTCCCGCTTGCGAGCCTGCGGGGCCGTCACACATGCCAGCCTCGCAAAGTGAGGTGAATCAGCCGTGCAGGACTTTGCATCCTCCTCCTTCCCCCTTATCCTCCATGCAGTACTTAGGCTGCAATAAGCGACAAAGGCGCTCATTGCAGCCAGCGGCGCAGTACTGAGGATCGCCAGCAGCACAGCACTTTGCAGCCAGGCCCCTCATCCTCCTCCTTCCCCCTCATCTTCCTCTTTCCCCTCATCCTCCTCCTCCCTCCATCCCCCTTCTCCTCCTCCTCCCTTTCCCCTCTCTCGTTACTATCAGTTGATCAGCTCCTTCTGATGATCCTTCCCCTGGAGCGCCGGCTTCTTGCTGTGTCGGAATCGGCATAGCCTAATGATGTAAAGTCACGTCATTAGCATATGCCGGTTGGGACACAGCCAGAAGCCGGCGCTCTCAGGGGAAGGATCATCAGCAGGAGCTGATCAACTGATAGTAAGGAGAGAGGGGAAAATGGAGGTGGAGGAGAAGGGGGATGGAGGGAGGAGGAGGATGAGGGGAAGGAGGGAGGATGAGGATAAGGAGGAAGAGGGAGGAGGAGGAGGATGGGCCTGTCAGCAAAGTGCTGCACCGCTGGCTAGCCTCAGTACTGCACGGATTAGGGGGAAGGGGAGGAAGGGAGGAAGTTGAGGGGAAAGGGAGTAGGAGGAGGATAAGTGGGGAAAGGGAGGATGGGGGATGATGTATCTCTCCTAGTTACTTGTGGGAGGATGTGTCTATTCTAGTTATTTGTAGAAGGATGTGCCTCTTCTAGTTCCTTATGGAAGGATGTGTCTCACACTGAACTGTGAGAGATTGTGTCTCTCACATTTACTGACCTATCAGTGAAGAGAGGGGTGGGGAGTATGGAAAGTGGTGGGGTTTTGTTGAATCATTGGAACCTTTTGGAATTTGACACCTACTTGCAATTTCGCAGAATGATTTTAAACAAAAGAAATTGCATTTATTTTAAAGTTATATTACAAAATCATATTATAAATTACTTCATACTGTAGAAAGCTGGAACACCACACTTGGTTAAGAGGCAGCTCAGTTCCCACGCTTGATGAGGGGTGTTATTGTCCACAGGGGTCATCTCATCCACCTACACAGCACCGACTCACATAGGAAGGTGGCGTGATGCCCACACACGGCCATTACATCAGTAATGAGCCAGACAGATTGAGCAGTCCTGACAAATGACACGATCAGACCATCAGATACTCGCTGGATTATTGCCTCAACTAGTCAAGGCATTGAGATGTCAAAGCTCTGCTGAGAGTCGGCTCTGTCACACAGCCCAGCTAGCAGGGACCTTAAATTAGGATTTATTGAAATTTGCAGAGAGCAGAAAAAAACTAGATATTTATAGTAGTAGAGAGGCTGATAAAATGATTCATATCTGAGTTATGTTGGGAAGTGCAAGGATTAACCCCTTGAGTTTGCAATGTAGAAAGACAAATAGGCTGGAGTTGATGGAGAAGGTATGAGGGTAGGTACAGAAATGTGTGCTAGAAGCAGGTATAGATCTCAAGGTCCACTGCATTCAACCTTTTTTCTAAAAGAAACAGCAGTTTTAAGGTTTATACACAATTATTTACATAGCTTTTACTGCCACATTTCATCAAAAAGATACAAAATTGGAGGCTGTATTATGTTTTTGTTTACATCCTAAGAATATTTTACCTGTTTTTAAGTGTAGTGTACAATGCAAGAAGGGTCTCACCAGCCCAATATATATTTGCTGTGTCCCTGATTACTGAATGTGCCCATGTTTGAAGAGTGACTTTAAGGGTGAAATCCATCTCAATGAGGTGCTGCAATATGTTAAATAATGAAAAGCAACAAAAAACATCATTTGCATTAATTTGCCCCAGAACCCCATGTAATGAATGAGTCTCGTTTATCATTTATTGCACATTTCTGGAAAGTAGAGCTTAATAACCCTGAACCTAATGAAGCCAGAGAAGGCAAACAGCGGTGGTAGGTGAATTAAGATGGATTAATGCAGAGTGCAGAATATATTGGGATCTGCTGGGTCTATCTTTCCATTTTGATGTCAATGAACTGTTAGGACAATCTAAAAAGCTCAAACTGACCAAACATATAGAATGCTTACAGTTACATTCTTCTCATTGTCCTCTGCTTTAAATGAACACTGTAGTTCATGATCACCACTTCTGTATAGCGCTATGGAATATGTTGGTGTGTTACAAATAAACCATAATAATAATAATAATAATAATAATAATCTATACCCCAGTGACGAGGCCCAAGAGAGGCTGGAACGTACGTATGGGGTTTGCCGTTTCCCCTGTTCAGAATTGCCTGGTATTTCAGGGCTTGATTACTCTATTGAGCAACAATAGACAGATATACTACAGGATATTTCTCTCTGTGAAGGGCACACGTGATTTAAGAGTTTGCCCTCAGAATGGATTATCATGTCCATAGAACTAACTTATTAAGGTTAGTTAGTTCTCTGATTGAGCATCTTTTTTGTTGTTGCTTAAGCACTTTAATGCCCTAGCAAGAGGAGATTATTACTTATTTTAAGCATGTATTGATCATTAATTAAAATTTATATTTGATAATTTATATTAGACATTCTGTCGCCATCTGAGTGTTTGTTGCCACCCTGATAAGGTAATTAAGGGGTTATGGCTGAGAAAGAGGCCTAAATGGTTTTAATGTCAATCAAATATGGTGAGATTAAACAATCACTGAGAGGCTGATAAACAGCAAACGGAATCCTCTAACACAAGTCTCCAGCCGATACGGTTCTCTATGGAGGTAAACATTATGTACAAAAAGTTATCAGCTGTCCCTGCTCTTCTATGTGGAACTTTAACCTTGTGTGTTTGAACATGGCTGTGATTATTTTTCCACATTATATGTTTGTCTTATTATTTTTGGCAGACAGCTCACACGCACCATTATAGGCACTGTAGTCCTCTGTTACATCAGTGCAGCAAAGCAAAACTGCCAATATTCACCCAGATCCACTAAGCTTCTCCTGAGAATAAGAAGGAACAGTAATGGTTTTGTTACTGAATATGGGAATGCATGTGCTGTCATCAAGTTACCATTAATACTCCACTTTTGGGTGGTTTGTGCAGTAAGTGCATCATTTTATATGTTTTCTCACACAGAAAAAATAGTGGCTCCCATTACAGAATAATTCCACTCAAGAGTCAATGTCATTATTTAATTTTTCATTCCAAAAACACTTTTCAAGTAAAATTCTTCCAAAGAACATATTTTAAATGTGGAATTACCCATATAGTCCTATACGTAAAATATAATCTTTTGAAGACAATTAAAAAAAAAATCAGTATTTAATTTATTTTCTTTTTTATGCAAGCGTGCGATTGTGGAATCTACCATTTTGGTTTCTGCTGTTCGCCTTCCTGATGAGACTTTGAATAGAGAGAGGAAGCTTCTATGGGAATGCTGTAAAATTAAAGTGCTTTCAGTTCTTCAGAGGGACCATTCCTAACACACTTAGTTTTTTTGCTAATGTGCAGATAAATATGCTAATTGTCAGCTTGGAGTACTTGATAAGCATGGGGAGATGATCTAATTGCATGACAATGTTGGGGGACAGATATTGTTTTGCCACAACTGTGGTAACACATCAAAGCACATCATTTGTGTTTCAAAGCTGCTTATTAACATAAAAATGCAGCAAAGATAATACTAAAATATCTCATGAATTATTAAGAAAAAATGGCTGAATCACTTTAAGAATAACCTAAAAATCAGATAATTTTAGAGTTGTTGTCATTTTAAATACCGGAAAGCTTATTTTTTACAAAGACACACCGTCTGGAGAAAGCAACAGACAGGTACAAAAAGAAAATAGAACCCCACAGTAAAGAGTAATTGCATTACAATTTTAAATGTTGTGTTTATTTTTATTTTATGCTCTCTATTTTTTTTTTATAAATTAACAGTTTTTGTAATAAAAGAGCATATAGAAAAACAAATTGACCACAGTGCAACCCCCAACTCCCATAATAGCAGCAATGAGATGGAATGTTTGCTGCATTTTCTCCTCCGGCTCTTATATGGAAGCCCATTTAAGCCCATTAGCGAGAGGGGGTAATTTGTGATATGTTAGAGCAGAAATAGCCTCCTTAAGACCAGTGTGTATCTTGCAATTCTGAAGGTGCTTCTGTAAGAGATAATGATTTTAATCACTACACTTTGTGTTTTGACTGTACTCATCATGTCTTGTTCAGAAACTGCAGGTTTTTATTCAATCACATTCATGTGAATTATAAAGATATAACTTAGTATGTCAAGGAGGGCAAATCAAAGGAAAATGAAAAATATGTATCTAGCCCTCATTATTATTGCAACAGAAATACAGAACCGGAAAAGGAAAAATCTCTGTCTGCTATTTTGGCATCTGACAGGAAAGATACATGCCACGGCTGATGCACAATTTGTGGAAATTACTGTCTTGAGAAAAGATGGCATCAAACTACACTACGCATTCATTTAACTAGGGAGAATACATAAAGATGGAATCACTTGAAAGAAAAGTGAGACACAACCCAAGAAAACAGGAAATTAACTTTCACATAAATCCAGAATATCCTTAACTGGGGAAGCTTCCCACCTCAGTCGACAGCTCATGCCATAAACTTCCCACCTTAGTCCTCAACTTTTGTCAGAAGCTTCCCATGTCAGTCCACCACTCATGTCAGAAATGTCCTACCTCAGTCCACAGCTCATGTCATAAGCTTTCTAATTCAGACCATAACTCATGTCAGAAGCTTCCCACCTCAGTTCAAAACTGGTATCAGAAACGTCCTACTTCAGACCGCAACACATGTTAGAGGCTTCCAACTTCAGTCCACAACTGGTGTCAGAAGCTTCCCACCTAGTCCACAACTGGTGTCAGAAACTTCCCACCTTAGTCCACAAATGGCGTCAAGAGGCTTCCCAACTCAGACCACAACTCATGTCAGAAACTTCCTACCTCAGTCCACAACTGGTGTCAGAAGCTTCTTACCTCAGTCCACAGCTCATTTTAAAAGCTTCCCACCTCACTCCACAACTGGTCTCAGAAGCTTCCCACCTCAGTCCACAACTGGTGTCAGAAGCTTCCCACCTTAGTTCACAAATGGCATCAAGGGCTTCCCAACTCAGACCACAACTCATGTCAGAAACTTCCTACCTCAGTCCATAACTGGCCTCAGAAGCTTCCCACCTCAGTCCACAACTCATTTGAAAAGCTTCCCACCTCAGTCCACAACTTGTGTCAGAAGCTTTCCGCCTCAGTACAGAACTCATGTCAGAAGCTTCCCGTCTCAATAGACAACTCACGTCAGAAGCTTCCCACCTCAGACCACAACGCATGTCAGAAGCTTCCCATGTCAGTCCACAACTTGTGTCAGAAGCTTCCCTACACAAATTGTGTAGGAAACACAGCACCAGAGAGCTTGGCTAATGTCATATGTTTCCCACCTCAAGCGTGGCATAGTCTATGATGTCCCACAGACACTGCACCAGAGCCCCATGGCACCTCTCAGTGATACAGCACCAGAGTTCATAGCACCTCTCATATGCACACCACCAGAGACCATGGCACCTCTCATATGTACATCACCAGAGACCATGGCACCTCTCATATGTACATCACTAGAGTCCATGGCACCTCTCATATCTACAGCACCAGAGTCCATAGCCTCTCAGAAGTAGAGCACTAGAGTCCAAGGAGCCTATCAGAAGTACACCATTTACATTAATATTCTTTTAATAATGTTATCTCACATGATTAATTATCTCTGACAGTGAGGCGCAATAAACCACATGAGCATGTTCAGTTGGTAGAGCTTTATATGTATATCAGACTAAAGATAATACCCTAATGTTGTACTGTAAGACAGTATTATTAGTCCGATCTGCATATGTAGATCTACCATACTGGGCATGCTCCAATTGTTAATCACCCCCACTGTGAGATATATTTCATCACATAAGATAAACTAATTTGTTGTATGGGAGGACTTTTTCATGTAAGATGTATTTCTACAGGAGAAGGATTTGCAGTTATACTTGGAAGCTGTGTGTTTCTGAACGTGTTGGGGAAATTATAAAATGCTAAATGCTTCAATGATCACAAATTGCAGTCATCTATCCCTCTTTACACCGGGGGTTTAAGTGGTAGGTGCCTGAGAAAATGTATCCTTCTCCACACAGAGTCTAAAAAATGTAAAATTTTCTCTACAGATAGTTATTCTTAAAGACTACATAGGTGATAACTATTCACTATTCCTGAACCACAGTGGTCCTATGTACAATAAAATGACATTTAGAAATATGGCACCCCGACCCTTGCGCGCAGCTGAATAGCACGCCGTCATCAGGGTGGAAAGAACTGCGCTCTGATGACGCTCTGCAAGGCAAGCAGGGTCTGCTTCTCATGTGTGAAGGTCGGGTGCCAGATTAAACACGTCTGAATGGACTGATCCCTATATCATGCACCCCTTAACTATACCATGCAGGGGCAGAGATTCTGTCATTTGTTATATACCCTGGATGGTATAGTTAAGGGGTGCATGATATAGGGGTCCAGGTAGAAGTGTTTAATTTGGCACCCTGACCTTTGTGCATGAGAAGCAGACCCTGCTTGTCTTGCAGAGCTTCATTAGTGCAGTTCTCTGCGCCCTGATGACGGCGCGTTATTCAGCTGCAGGCAAAAGACTGCCACCTAGAAATAATGGTCCAGAACAATTTGAGGCATTTATATCAAGAGACACCACAGAGAGTTAAATACAATATTCTTTTGAAACAAAGACGGAAAAAAAAGTATTGTGATATAAAAGCAATTAACGTGCAAGATGGGAGGCAGTTTAGAAATAGCTCTGCATTCCGATAATCAGGTATCTCAGTAGATGCAGTAACAACTATTTAAATGCCCAGCTGCCCTCACAATGAACAAAATGGCGCTAATAGGGAGAGGGTGGACACCAGATGTGTCTCAGCCCAAGGCAGGGGCAGGGAAGGTTGTAGGTAAATGCACAGCAGGCTGGCAATGCCCACACACGGATGCAGTGCCAAAGCCAGTTTGCAATTACTGAAAAAATATACTACATAAAGAGTCACTGTCCAAAACTTTCTGTCATACATTAAAAAATGCAGGTTTTATACATTGCAAACATCTTTTCCCATGGGAAATAAATGAACAAAATTAACACTAGAACAACAGATGGAAAAAAAAAAACAGTGAGTTTAGAGAATGGACTCATGGAAACTCTTTTTCTTTTTACATTTTATCATTTTTCAAATCTAACACATGCTGATTATATCAGAGACACACATTAAGTTGAGTCATTCTATACATATCCATATTTCTTTTATTTAGAAAAATGGTTTCCACACTCCAAGAGCAGCTAACATAGGCATTTGGTACCTACCAATAGAAACACTGCATTCAGGTATGGTTTTAACCCTAAAGTAACCTTGAAGCCAACAGCAGCACAATGCAGAAATCAACATAACAATGTCTGAGCTCCTCCGTGCTTCCTTGTGCAGGGGAAAACAAGACTACACATTCCCTGATACTTTTCTGCATAAACTTCCCAATCATTTGAAACAATGTTATAGCTGCCTGTGAATGAGCCCATTAATTATGAATTGTATGCTAATTTAACTAAGGTTTTCAAGTGGTATTCCTTCTCAAAATAAAGTGGCAGAAACCTGAAGGAATTTGCAAACATCAGGGTAATTTTATTAATATTTATTTTGGAATTTTTTCATGCAAGGTTTTTATACACTACTGATTCTCCTCTATTAGATGCATTCACAATGTGTTGCAGTTCAAACATCCAATAGACACACTGCTGCTCTGTTTCCTGTATCAAGGAGGAGAAAACAATGCTACACAGTCTATATTTAATATAGACTAACATTGTAGATAAATTATCTCATATACAAAAAAGTGTATTGTTTAAAAGCATGATATAATTTTATAGACTACAGTGTCTACTGAAGATAAACTGTTATCACTCTGACACTGACAATACACAACATTAATTTAAAGGGCAACTGTATTTAGAAAATAACTCCCATGTTTCTGAAATATGTAACAAACTAACAACATTAGGAACTGTGTAAACCATGGAAAATGTTACAGAACGTCTTACAGTTTAAAGTTCCTGTTTATATACAGAACACTTCCATCTTGTCTGACTAATAGAATAACAAAAATTAAATGGTGGAATCTTGGGTTCCAGCCAAGCGGTTTCTCCAAATCCAGTTGCTCCGTTGATTCTGACACACAAACATTTTGGAATTTGACACGTACTCATTTCACTATTATTTGCACAGAAGAAGGCAGCATGCGTCAACAAATGCTAGCCTTGCTCCCGCAGAAATACAAATTACACTGTCGCACACAACATTCACCAAAGTATCATGGATGCCTACATATAAATTATACTCTTAGCCAGGCTGCCATTTGTCACATTATTGTTTTCTCATTCTCCAGTGGTGGCTCAGATTATATACAATGGCGATGGCATACTTGGCAGGGGTTACTGTGCTCTTTCCAAACTCAGGGAAATGTGCTGATTATCCAGTGCAAGGATGTTCTTCCCTATAGATACAAGCTGGTCCTGTGATTGCTCTGTGTCTGGGTTTATATTAGAGGCCAGCTTGTGACTCCCTTGGGTGCGTGGTACATGCACAAGTCCTTCTGAGGCATCTACTCAATGTATTCACTCACTCTGCTAATATATGCACTGATTGGAGCCTGGGCTCTCATGCAGGTGCTCCCACTAGTAGATGTTAACCCTTTCACTGGTATGGGGACAACAATGTATTTTGAAGCGAGTGAAAGAGTTAACCAGACACATGATTTATACAGATTAATTATCTTATAGTAAACTAAGGGTTCATTGACTTTGGTAATTTATTTTAAAAAAAATAATTATTATTTAAATCCAAAATGCAAGTTAATTTATAATGTCCATCTGCAGTTAACTGATCAGAAAATACCAAAATGGCTGCTTCCACTGCAGCATAAAAGTATTTTAGGGGACACATAAAAGTATCTTCATTGGGAATCTGGTATGTTATGCCTCTGTCCATCAATTCTTACTGGAACACTGTAGCTCAAGAAAAACTGCACTGGTTTGTGCAGCTGGTAACAAACTAACAATATTGACAGCTTGTATCTCGATATGTTTTTAGAATATTTCACATTTTTTGAAGATTCTGTTTATATATAGATAAATCCAGCTTGTCTTTACTTAATGACTTCCAGTGGTGTGTTTTTGTCTCGATCAGTATAGGTAGGGGTACAGAAGGAAGCAGAAGGGAGAGGTGTGGACTTCATGGGCACCTCCATGGCCCGAAGAGGCACCAACATTTATTTTTTCTAATTAAAAACTAGCTTTATAGCTTTTTTCTTGACTCAGATTATCATAAGCGTAGAAAATTCTCACAGTTTCTGCTGTTATGATAAACTGGAAGTAGTATTCTCTCTACGCACAGCTCTAAACACTTCCCATATCTCACACCATATAACTGCAGTGTTTATGTAAGCTTGAAAAGGGAAAGTATTCTCAGAGCTATAAAAATCACTTAGTGATCCAAGAAATGTGTGGTTATGTGTGCAGCCTCAAAATAGAAATACAGCAAACCAGAGGGGGCACAGGGTCTCACCAGACCGACAGAACTACAGGTAAGTATAGCCCAAAGGAGCTGCCATAAGGGATATATCACAAATATATTTCTTAGATATTTGAATGTGTTATCATGTTAGACAGAGACAGATTACATCAGTAGAAAGTACATATAATAGCCCACTATTTTGTGCAAATACACACAATCACTTATATGAGGGAATAACATGTGATGAGCATGTCCAGTTGATCTGTACAGGTAAATTGAAATAATGATAACATCTTACAGTACAAGAACATTACAGTCTTATCATTATTCTGATCTATCAACTGGGCATGCTAATGTGGTTTATCACCCCTACTTTGAGAGTTAATTCATCCCTCAAGATTAGGAGAATAGTGATATAATTTATTATTAAAATAGTTAACTTTCAGTTATCTAACATTTCCACCCAATATTTGAAACAAGAACCAGTGGTAATTCTATTTAAGTCTGTGCAAGGTCTGTACTTCTGTATCTTGTTAAAATATACTATTATTATTATTATAGTTCATTTATAACGCACCTATATCAATGATCCAATATTAGTACCCACTTCCCTAAAAGAGTCAGATAATGTCTCTTATCATAAAAGCCTCCTGGACCAATAGGTGGTGAACAGAAGCAGAATTGCCTGAGCGTGCAATGCTAAAGATCAAATGTAAATTTTAAATGCTACATTGAATTTCATGCTCAAAGGTCTATTTTACTCAAATAAACAACAAACAGCATATTGTACCCCTGACAATTGTCCCTGGAGACCCCTCTATATGTATATATTGAGAGGATTTGACTGATAAGAAGCTGCCACTGTAATTGGCTGTGATGCTCATCCTATATTTATTTATAGGGAGGCTGATTCATAAGACATATTTTTTCCCATCCCACACAACGTAAAAAAATAGAGACTTAAAGGGACATGCAATTTATCAATACTGCTTATCATCATCAAGCAGAGCACTGACAAAAAGTGAAATATAAGTATATTGGAAAAATGCTAAATGTTGTTTTTTTAGTTGTAGTTCCTCCCGTTGCCCTAACTCACTGCAGCATGCAGAGTTTGTGTATGCAGGACCTAAAAGGTCCCTTGATCATAAGTTGCAAATAAACTCTGTTCTCTGCAACAAAAAATAAATATTTGTTACTCTTTGATTAGATTTAGAGGGAGCTTGTCATATATGGTCCTTTCAGGGCATGGGAGCTCAATGTATTATTGATACAACACTTATCTTGCAATAAAATCCAGCTTTATGTGGAATTATCTTCAGTGTTTATGTAAGATTTGGAGACAGGCATGTTTCTTGGCAGATAATCTGGGATTTTGATTTTCTATCCCTGCTTATTAGTGTTTCCGAGTGGGTGAGAGAAGCCTGTGCCGGTATAGTATTTTCAGTCAACTACAGTGAAAGCAAGGTCATCGAAAAGGAGAAAATACAGCCCAAAATCTAAAAGCAACTCAATACTACCTTACAAAGATAATATATTTATTTATTAGTGCTGTATTTGACATTTCAAAAAAGCTATTTTTTTTAAATAAAATAATTATCAAAATCAGAAATGCATATTAATATTATTCCTTATCTAAGATATTAAATCACTTGGAATAACAGTAGTTAGACAGTGCTGGAGAAGCCATCTTAGAACACTTCTTGTAATCGCAACTTGGATTTCCAATACTCATGAGAGGCCTCCAAGGCGGCCTCCATATTGTTCTCTGGAATGGGAGACCATGTATCTCATAAATAACACATTCTGTCCCATACACCACATTTTAAAATACATTCTCTCAACTTACTATATATATCCTTTTGTTACCGCCTAATTTTATGTTTCCACCTCCAGCGTTATTTTTTATTAAAAAAATTCGAAATATCCAGCGAAACGGTTCAGTTTTGTACAACTCTTTTCAGGATTCAGAGTAGAAAATATAGCCTTCTAAATGAAACAGATTACCCATCAATAATTTAACATCTTGAACTATCCAAGGGGACAAACAATGTCAGTAAAAATTACCTCACATAACATTGCAAAATGGCTGCTGCACGGACTCGCAGCACTTACAAAACAAGCAGTTTTACAGCAATGAATAGAATAATATAATTGCAAATGAAAACTTACTTAATATTATAATATTTAATAATTCACTTAATAATACTGAATGTTCTGGAGATTCATTTTAAAGTGTCCGTTTATAAGAATCATTTTGTAAAGCGCCTCCATTTTGAATATCTGATATAAATGTTCACTGCTATATCCTACATTATATTATACAAACATTTGGAAGAAGAGGCCTACGAATTCTCCTTTAACTGTGCTTCTTATTTGCAAAAATT
Source organism: Discoglossus pictus (assembly GCA_027410445.1). Lineage (NCBI taxonomy): Eukaryota > Metazoa > Chordata > Amphibia > Anura > Alytidae > Discoglossus > Discoglossus pictus. Next base: position 133,910,275 of record CM050168.1, read on the forward strand.
CCAAGCCAAACATGCAATTATATTGAGCAATTTCCAGGAATACGGAGACCATCTCCCGTCACTCAAACAGAAGGAATGTGCGTCCTGCCATCACAGCCCAGCGTGTGTCTTCAATTATATTTAGATTAGCTTCACGTGTCTAATTGTTTTATTTTCATGTAATGTTATTATGTCAGCACATGCAGACTTCCACTCACTCGCTGCTATCAATTACACACGAACCTCCGAATAAATGAATGGGTGCAGGTGGTCATGGGTAGAGACATATGCAAATAAAGCATCGCTCACCCATGTAACACCTCCCCTACAGGGCGCCTCTCAGACCATATGCCGAGGAGCAGCTATCCTCCCAGATAGACTGTTCTGATATCAATTATATCAGCAGTTGTTATATTCCCTGCAGATTAACAGCATATCAAAAATAAATCTTAATACGCCATACTGGATAAAGGCAGGTCATTTATAAAAGCTTGATTAGATAGCCCAAAAATCTACAATGGAATAAAATAAAATAATTTATTTTGATTTCTCCTGAGGCAAAAAGATATTAAAGCATTACTAACCTCTTTTTCTTTTCTACATGTTCTTTTAAATAACTAAACTAGAATCTATCCCGTTGTAAATTCACCAGCACTGACAGCTGCAGTGCCAACAAGTAGCTGCTAGATGGCGCTGTGGTTATTTTGCAGCGCTGTCGATATTTCACACAAGTTGTAACCTTAGAAGGTTACACTAACCCTCACCCTGACCCTGAAAGTTTACCTAACCCTAACTCTATGGTATGGGCACCGAAAATCGGCAGCGCCATCTAGCGGTTGGTGGGCGGCACTGCTGTTGCCACTGCTGGTGAATTTTTGGCGAATTTGAAGAGGGAAAGGACACTAAACAATTTTTTTTAAATAAACACAACCTCTACATTTTTGCAAGTTTATATGCAACCGTTTTGCTTTCTTGCCTGTTCCTGCTTGTTACTTTCTTAGGTGGGTGTGTCAGTGTAAATTAATATAACTGCATATGAAAGATAATAAAACAGAGCCTGACTAATTATTTTTATATGCTAAAAACATTTGACGTATTTTCAAGTGTGATTTAAAATGTCAAATAAAGTTCTAAAAAATTAATATTTTGTCTATTTAAAGAAATATCTAGTTTGGTAACAGTGTAATCACCCACCAATAATCATCCCAATTAGAAAACAAATGGCACTACTAAATTCAGAGTTACAGAGCGATTAAATTAGACAAGCGCGCAACATACGTGGCTAACATCCAAATCCGTAAACCATGCTTCAGCAAGTAGCATTTCTGGGCGTAAACATACTCAATTAGTCAAACCTGTGTTTACGGGTTCAGACGGAGCCAATAGTAAAAGAGACTTTCATCATTACATCACTTAAACATGGAGGTTAGATTTCAATCACCTACGGTTTTGAAGTCCGAATTGCGATCGGGCCCGCATTCCAGAAATAACGCAATATCAAAAAATCAATAAATATAATATTCTATTACATGCGAGTTCCATTATATGTATTAACACATTGATTGCCGAGATCGATATAACACGGAAAATAAACATAAAATTAATTATTTTTTATTGCCGATTTGCAGGCTTGAGAATGCTGTGCTATTAATATTAATACCTTAAATACATTTCCATTTAATTTAAAATACAGTAGTGTGTTTATATTTGCTTTTACAGTGCTACTGACAGGACTTTAACCCCCTTGTGGGTCCTCTCTACCTGTAGGATTTTTGGCTCCATTTGCCGTTTACTGGTTTTAACGCCAGTGCGTTCTTGGGGACTTGTAGCAGTTTAATAGCGATATGCAATTGTAACATTTACAGGCTTGACAGATCAAAGGCTTAGCTGGGTCGGAGTTCAGATATTGACAGCCCATAGGGTTTTCCCGCCTGTAACCCGCAGATCAGGCAACAATTTAATAGCAGTAACTCTTGCGGACTCCTTTACGGGCTACGATTTCTAAAATCATAGCAATTTAATGGGGCTTTAAGACTATCTGATTTTGATTGAGAAACAAAATCACAAGTTTTTAGTTTATTTTTTTGTAAAATACCTGACAAAAAATGACAGATTGAAAGAAACAACAGCAGATTTGCAGACGTGTGCCTCTCACATAGAGAGTTAGTATAATTTTATAGACAGTATTTGCAAAGGCATTTTAGTAATGTTAAAATATCCAGTCTAGCAGTTTGCATTAGCTTTAAATGTTCTATGCTTTACAAGGTGTGGTGGAATATTTTTCTTTTAATTAATATTTTTTGAATGAAATAATTATAATACCACAATCTAATCCCTCACACTGTCCTATAGAAACATGGTGACTAATAAACAGGGACAGAATTCATATCTGCCAAGAACCAGTCCTGCTACAAAATGAAAGAAAAGGCCACAGAAAGCAGGGTTTATTCACATAAATGAAATAAATACTTGTCAATGGCCTCTGTCATTAACATGAAATTTCTTTCTGACATAATATATATTTAATAAATAGGTACAAGATGCACTGAAGTAGTCCTCCCCCTCCCATCACATTATTTTATCTGTATGAGAGATGTTTCCGTTCACAGTTTCCAGTGCTCACCATCCTTTAAGAGCTCTGGTATTTTTATAGATTCCTCACCCTGGGAGGTTTGTCACTCCTAGTTTTTAGGTTTCTTCAAAGCTGTCCTGAAATAGGCAGTATTCACTTAGCAAAGCAGCTAAACACAGACTAGTCCAATGTTGTTATTATTTGCAGGGTGCTAAATCAGAGAGGATGCTCTGATAGTGCAGAACTTGTACTATTAGCCTGAGGGGGAGGATGATGGGTCTCAGCCTAATTACAGCAAGACGAAAATAAAATATAATATGGCAGCAAAGAAATAAGGGGCAGTTAGATTACAATCCAGTGATTTCCACTTATTTTTGAATCTCATGTTCTATATGGTTTTCTCTTCTTTTATATGATTCCTTATTGTATTAAAGGATATGCTATTGTAGGGGTTATTGTTATATGTTATCTAGGGGTATCAGAAATTGAAAGGCATTTGGGAGTGCTTGTGGACAGTCACCTAGGTAACAGTGCTCAATGCCAAGCAGCAGCTGCAAAGACAAGTAAAATATAGCATGTATTAAGAAGGGTATAGACGCAAAGGAAGCAAATATAATTCTACCACTATACAAATCTCTAGTATGCCCACATTTGGAATATAGTACAATTTTGGGCACCACTTCATAAAAAGGACATTTTACAGCTGGAAAAGGTACAGAGAAGGGCAACAAAACTAATAAGGGGAATGGAGGGGCTAAGTTATGAAGAAAGGCTTACCAAATTAAACTTATTTTCTCTAGAAAAAAAGCATCTAAGAGGAGATATGTTTACTTTATATAAATATATCCAGGTTCGGTATAAAGATTTGTCAAGGGAGCTTTTTGTGCCAAAAGGGCATCCTTTCAGGTTAGAAGTAAAAAGATTCCACCTTGAAGAAAGAAAAGGGTTCTTCACAGTAAGGGTGGTTAATCTGTGGAATTCTCTAACAAAAGAGGCAGTGACAGCGGATTCAATAGATAATTTTAAAATTGGGATTGGATATATTTTTAAATAAAAAGGGAATTCAGGGCTCATTGCGAGTCTCACCCCCCTCCTCTACTTTACAGGCTTCACGATGAGAGCATTCGGCGCTCATTGCAGATCTTATCAAACCCGTGACTTTCTGGCCTCGCAATGAGCACCTTCGACGCACAAGGCACAATGTAACTTTTAACATTGTGTTACCAACAAACTCTCAATTACAACAACTATTATATGTGATATCGACTTAGCTACAGAAATTCATCCTTTTCTCTCATAGCTGTAACACAGTACTACAATCCTTATAGTACATATCTACTTAGTTACAGAAGTTCATCCTTTTCTCTCATAGCTGTAACACAGTATTACAATCCTTATAGTACATATCTACTTAGTTACAGAAGTTCATCCTTTTCTCTCATAGCTGTAACACAGTACTACAATCCTTATAGTACATATCTACTTAGTTACAGAAGTTCATCCTTTTCTCTCATAGCTGTAACACAGTATAACAATTCTTAGAGTACATATCTAATTAGTTACAGAAGTTCATCCTTTTCTCTCATAGCTGTAATACAGTATAACAATCCTTATACTATATATCTACTTAGTTACAGAAGTTCATCCTTTTCTCTCATAGCTGTAACACAGTATTACAATCCTTATAGTACATATCTACTTAGTTACAGAAGTTCATCCTTTTCTCTCATAGCTGTAACACAGTACTACAATCCTTATAGTACATATCTACTTAGTTACAGAAGTTCATCCTTTTCTCTCATAGCTGTAACACAGTACTACAATCCTTATAGTACATATCTACTTAGTTACAGAAGTTCATCCTTTTCTCTCATAGCTGTAACACAGTATAACAATTCTTAGAGTACATATCTAATTAGTTACAGAAGTTCATGCTTTTCTCTCATAGCTGTAACACAGTATTACAATCCTATATATAGCATATATCTACTTAGTTACAGAAGTTCATGCTTTTCTCTCATAGCTGTAACACAGTAAAACAATCCTTACAGTACATATCTACTTAGTTACAGTAATTCATCCTTTTCTCACATAGCTGTAACACAGTATAACAATCCTTATAGTACATATCTACTTAGTTACAGAAGTTCATCCTTTTCTCACATAGCTGTAACACAGTATTACAATCCTTATAGTATATATCTACTTAGGGCCCTATTAAATTCTCCCTCGTAGTTCTCTCGGTGCTCGCAAAAGGCAGTTTTCCTGCTGTTTGCGAGAACCGAATCTCTCGCAGCCTGCTTTACGATATGACTGCGAGAAAATGGCCGAGAATAGGCTCCGAGAGAGCTACGTAGCCTTAAATCTATGCACGAGTCTCGCATATCGTAAGAATCCCTACGTGGACAAAAAGTCCACGCAAGGGATCCGAAAGCCTCTACGTGCTGCCTCGGAACAGCCCGAGACAGCAGTGTGAGGCTCCCCCCTGCACCCTATACACATCCCCATGCTGCAGGGGTCTCTATCGGGACCCCTGCAGCACCCCCACATTAACCCCTTGCAGCGGGGGTCCCCGATCTGCATAGATCAGGCCCCCGCTGCATTTAAAACTTTTAAATTCCCCGCCGCGGCTCCTTAAAGGGACCGCGGCACACTATTACCCAATCCCGGCCGCGGCACTTAAAATTAACCCCCCTCTATGCTGGGGGTCCCCATCGGGACCCCCGAAGTGTCCCCACATAAACCCATTGCAGGGGGGGGCCCCGATCTGCATAGATCAGGCCCCCCGCTGCATTTAAAACTTTTAAATTCCCCGCCGCGGCTCCTTAAAGGGACCGCGGCACAATATTACCCAATCCCGGCCGCGGCACTTAAAATTAACCCCCCTCTATGCTGGGGGTCCCCATCAGGACCCCCGAAGTGTCCCCACATAAACCCCCTGCAGCGGGGGGCCCCGATCGGCACCGATCGTGACCCTGCTGCAATTCAATTTTAAATTTCCCGCCTCGCGGGTCCTCAAAGGACCGTAAAGGTCCTGAAAGGACTCGCACTAAAAATATTAACCCCAGGCAACTATAATTACCCCATTAACTCATGGTGGTCAATCCAGACCACCATAAGGCTCTAATTAACCCATTAACTCATGGTGGTCAATCCAGACCACCATAAGGCTCTATTTAACCCATTAACTCATGGTGGTCAATCCAGACCACCATAAGGCTCTAATTAACCCATTAACTCATGGTGGTCAATACAGACCACCATAAGGCCTAAATTAACCCATTAACTCATGATGGTCAATCCAGACCACCATAAGGCTCTATTTAACCCATTAACTCATGGTGGTCAATCCAGACCACCATAAGGCTCTAATTAACCCATTAACTCATGGTGGTCTATACAGACCACCATAAGGCCTAAATTAACCCATTAACTCATGATGGTCAATCCAGACCACCATAAGGCTCTATTTAACCCATTAACTCATGGTGGTCAATCCAGACCACCATAAGGCTCTAATTAACCCATTAACTCATGGTGGTCTATACAGACCACCATAAGGCCTAAATTAACCCATTAACTCATGGTGGTCAATCCAGACCACCATAAGGCTCTATTTAACCCATTAACTCATGGTGGTCAATCCAGACCACCATAAGGCTCTATTTAACCCATTAACTCATGGTGGTCAATCCAGACCACCATAAGGCTCTAATTAACCCATTAACTCATGGTGGTCAATCCAGACCACCATAAGGCTCTAATTAACCCCATCAGTCCCATAAGGGTATATTATTACCATTATGGGCCTGTTACAACCCAACATTAACCACATAAGTGCCATGATGGTCCTCAAGGACCATTATGACACTAACTACAAACACTACACTATAACCCCCAATAAACCATTTAATCTAAACTAACCCCCCTCTACACTAATCTATTAACACTTACACTACCTACCTACACTACCTACCCCCTAATAAACCTTCCCACCACTCTAATTACAAAAAATAAAAAACCTACAGCACAGAAAACAAAAAACCTACAGTACAAAAAACAAAAAAACCTACAGTACAGAAAACAAAAAACAATTACAACCCCACCCCCCACTACAGAAAACAAAAAAATACATTACAACCCCACCCCCCACTACAGAAAATAAAAAAATTACACACCTGAAAAGGAAAGACAGATAAACACAATACAATACATACATATAATACATTACATACATTACATACAATACATGACATTACATATAATATATTAAATATAATATATTACATATAATATATTACATATAATACATTACATACATTACATACAATACATGACATTACATACATTACATATAATATATTAAATATAATATATTACATATAATATATTACATATAATACATTACATACATTACATACAATACATGACATTACATACATTACATATAATATATTAAATATAATATATTACATATAATATATTACATATAATACATTACATACATTACATACAATACATGACATTACATACATTACATATAATATATTAAATATAATATATTACATATAATATATTACATATAATACATTACATACATTACATACAATACATGACATTACATACATTACATATAATATATTAAATATAATATATTACATATAATATATTATATGTAATATATTATATGTAATATATTACATATAGTCCTAATCAAATACCCCCTATCTATCTAACATACAATCTATTTAATTTAAAATAAATCCTAACTATATCAAATACATCCCCCTATCTATCTAATATACAAAAATTCCTAACTACATACACAGACCCTAATTCTAAGCTAAAATCAATAAATTAAGACCACTTACCTTTAAGATGTTGCTTCAGATCACTAACCTATGGGTCAAACAAAAAATAAAAATTAGTACAAAACATTAACATCAAATAAATAAACATTCTATACATTCTAAATATTCAACTCACCTTTACAGCATGTCCAGTCACTGTTTAGCTCTTCCGGCGCGGCCCTGTTAAAAAAAAAACACAATACATGAATACATGAATACAATATATAAACAATAAATAAAATACACAAATAAACATCTAAATATACATTTCACTTACCTACCCGCGATGTCCCCGGCCTTCTCTCCTTCAGCCCCGGCTGGGCCGCGGAACCATTCGCGCTCTAAAAAAAAAAAAGAAAAAAAACTAACGGAGGTCTGCACTGGCAGACCTCCCCGACGCTACTGAACCTCCCGGAGTCGTTTCCGGGAGGAAATTGGCATTGGCGGCTTGTGATTGGCTGAAAAAGCTGTCTATCAATTTCAGCCAATCAAAAGTCGTCAATGTGTAAGCCAATCAGGATGGGATACACCCCAATATCCCACCCTGATTGGCTTAAACACTTGTCTATCTTTCTGGGAACCAATCACAACGCTCAGATGCCTTCAGCCAATCACTATGGGATACACCCCCACGGAGTGATTGGTAGAAGACATCTGCGCATCCTGATTGGCTCCTACATTGACGACTTTTGATTGGCTGACAGCCTTTTCAGCCAATCACAAGCCGACAATGCCAATTTCCTCCCGGAAACGACTCCGGGAGGTTCAGTAGCGTCGGGGAGGGCTGCCAGTGCAGACCTCCGTTAGTTTTTTTTTTTTTTTTTTTTAGAGCGCGGATGGTTCCGCGGCCCAGCCGGGGCGGAAGGAGAGAAGGCCGGGGACATCGCGGGGAGGTAAGTTCAATGTATATTTAGATGTTTATTTGTGTATTTTATTTATTGTTTATATATTGTATTAATGTATTCATGTATTGTGTTTTTTTTTTTAACAGGGCCGCGCCGGAAGAGCTAAACAGTGACTGGACATGCTGTAAAGGTGAGTTGAATATTTAGAATGTATAGAATGTTTATTTATTTGATGTTAATGTTTTGTACTAATTTTTATTTTTTGTTTGACCCATAGGTTAGTGATCTGAAGCAACATCTTAAAGGTAAGTGGTCTTAATTTATTGATTTTAGCTTAGAATTAGGGTCTGTGTATGTAGTTAGGACTGTAATTATTTTATTTTACTTTAGAATAATGGTCTGTGTATGTAGTTAGGATTTTTTGTATATTAGATAGATAGGGGGATGTATTTGATATAGTTAGGATTTATTTTAAATTAAATAGATTGTATGTTAGATAGATAGGGGGTATTTGATTAGGACTATATGTAATATATTATATGTAATATATTATATGTAATATATTATATTTAATATATTATATGTAATGTATGTAATGTCATGTATTGTATGTAATGTATGTAATGTATTATATGTAATATATTATATGTAATATATTATATTTAATATATTATATGTAATGTCATGTATTGTATGTAATGTATGTAATGTATTATATGTAATATATTATATGTAATATATTATATGTAATGTCATGTATTGTATGTAATGTATGTAATGTATTATATGTATGTATTGTATTGTGTTTATCTGTCTTTCCTTTTCAGGTGTGTAATTTTTTTATTTTCTGTAGTGGGGGGTGGGGTTGTAATGTATTTTTTTGTTTTCTGTAGTGGGGGGTGGGGTTGTAATTGTTTTTTGTTTTCTGTGCTGTAGGTTTTTTATTTTTTGTAATTAGAGTGGTGGGAAGGTTTATTAGGGGGTAGGTAGTGTAGGTAGGTAGTGTAAGTGTTAATAGATTAGTGTAGAGGGGGGTTAGTTTAGATTAAATGGTTTATTGGGGGTTATAGTGTAGTGTTTGTAGTTAGTGTCATGATGGTCCTTGAGGACCATCATGGCACTTATGTGGTTAATGTTGGGTTGTAACAGGCCCATAATGGTAATAATATACCCTTATGGGACTGATGGGGTTAATTAGAGCCTTATGGTGGTCTGTATTGACCACCATGAGTTAATGGGTTAATTAGAGCCTTATGGTGGTCTGTATTGACCACCATGAGTTAATGGGTTAATTAGAGCCTTATGGTGGTCTGTATTGACCACCATGAGTTAATGGGTTAATTAGAGCCTTATGGTGGTCTGTATTGACCACCATGAGTTAATGGGTTAATTTAGGCCTTATGGTGGTCTGGATTGACCACCATGAGTTAATGGGTTAATTAGAGCCTTATGGTGGTCTGTATTGACCACCATGAGTTAATGGGTTAATTAGAGCCTTATGGTGGTCTGTATTGACCACCATGAGTTAATGGGTTAATTTAGGCCTTATGGTGGTCTGGATTGACCACCATGAGTTAATGGGTTAATTAGAGCCTTATGGTGGTCTGGATTGACCACCATGAGTTAATGGGTTAATTAGAGCCTTATGGTGGTCTGGATTGACCATCATGAGTTAATGGGGTAATTATAGTTGCCTGGGGTTAATATTTTTAGTGCGAGTCCTTTCAGGACCTTTACGGTCCTTTGAGGACCCGCGAGGCGGGAAATTTAAAATTGAATTGCAGCAGGGTCACGATCGGTGCCGATCGGGGCCCCCCGCAGCAGGGGGTTTATATGGGGACACTTCGGGGGTCCCGATGGGGACCCCCAGCATAGAGGGGGGTTAATTTTAAGTGCCGCGGCCGGGATTGGGTAATAGTGTGCCGCGGTCCCTTTAAGGAGCCGCGGCGGGGAATTTAAAAGTTTTAAATGCAGCGGGGGCCTGATCGGTGCCGATCGGGGACCCCCGCTGCAAGGGGTTAATGTGTGGGGGCTGCGGGGGTTCCTATGGACCCCTGCAGCAAGGTGTTCATGTGAGGACACTTCGGGGGTCCCGACAGGGACCCCCGCATTGAGGGGGGGGTTCATTTTAGGTGCCTAGGGGGGGGTTTGGAGTACCCCCCACGGCAGGGCTTATGTGGGGGACTGCCGCGGAGGTCCCTTTTAGGACCCCCGCAGCACTTGATGAGGAGTGGGAGCCTGCGATATCATCTCGCAGGCTGTCACTCCTCATGTACATTTACGCAGTGTAGATACGTACGGGCCTGCTGCGTAGCTCATACGTTGCTCGCAGCAGGGCTAATTTAATAGCATTGTAAGTTAGAGAAACTTTGCAGTACGTAGGGCTTAAGTAGAAGCCTCTTATTTACGAGGCTGGAATTTAATGAGGCCCTTAGTTACAGAAGTTCACCCTTTTCTCTCATAGCTGTAACACAGTATTACAATCCTTATACTATATATCTACTTAGTTACAGAAGTTTGTACTTTTCTCTCATAGCTGTAACACAGTATAACAATCCTTATAGTACATATCTACTTAGTTACAGAAGTTCACCCTTTTCTCTCATAGCTGTAACACAGTATAACAATCCTTATAGTACATATCTACTTAGTTACAGAAGTTCATCCTTTTCTCACATAGCTGTAACACAGTATAACAATCCTTATAGTATATATCTACTTAGTTACAGAAGTTCACCCTTTTCTCTCATCGCTGTAACACAGTATTACAATCCTTATACTATATATCTACTTAGTTACAGAAGTTTGTACTTTTCTCTCATAGCTGTAACACAGCATAACAATCCTTATAGTATATATCTACTTAGTTACAGAAGTTTGTACTTTTCTCTCATAGCTGTAACACAGTATTACAATCCTTATACTATATATCTACTTAGTTACAGAAGTTTGTACTTTTCTCTCATAGCTGTAACACAGTATAACAATCCTTATAGTACATATCTACTTAGTTACAGAAGTTCATCCTTTTCTCACATAGCTGTAACACAGTATAACAATCCTTATAGTATATATCTACTTAGTTACAGAAGTTCATCCTTTTCTCACATAGCTGTAACACAGTATTACAATCCTTATAGTATATATCTACTTAGTTACAGAAGTTCACCCTTTTCTCTCATAGCTGTAACACAGTATTACAATCCTTATACTATATATCTACTTAGTTACAGAAGTTTGTACTTTTCTCTCATAGCTGTAACACAGTATAACAATCCTTATAGTACATATCTACTTAGTTACAGAAGTTCACCCTTTTCTCTCATAGCTGTAACACAGTATAACAATCCTTATAGTACATATCTACTTAGTTACAGAAGTTCATCCTTTTCTCACATAGCTGTAACACAGTATAACAATCCTTATAGTATATATCTACTTAGTTACAGAAGTTCACCCTTTTCTCTCATAGCTGTAACACAGTATTACAATCCTTATACTATATATCTACTTAGTTACAGAAGTTTGTACTTTTCTCTCATAGCTGTAACACAGTATAACAATCCTTATAGTACATATCTACTTAGTTACAGAAGTTCATCCTTTTCTCACATAGCTGTAACACAGTATTACAATCCTTATAGTACATATCTACTTAGTTACAGAAGTTCACCCTTTTCTCTCATAGCTGTAACACAGTATTACAATCCTTATACTATATATCTACTTAGTTACAGAAGTTTGTACTTTTCTCTCATAGCTGTAACACAGCATAACAATCCTTATACTACATATCTACTTAGTTACAGAAGTTCATCCTTTTCTCACATAGCTGTAACACAGTATAACAATCCTTATAGTATATATCTACTTAGTTACAGAAGTTCACCCTTTTCTCTCATAGCTGTAACACAGTATTACAATCCTTATAGTACATATCTACTTAGTTACAGAAGTTCACCCTTTTCTCACATAGCTGTAACACAGTATAACAATCCTTATAGTATATATCTATTTAGTTACAGAAGTTCACCCTTTTCTCTCATAGCTGTAACACAGTATAACAATCCTTATAGTACATATCTACTTAGTTACAGAAGTTCACCCTTTTCTCACATAGCTGTAACACAGTATAACAATCCTTATAGTATATATCTATTTAGTTACAGAAGTTCACCCTTTTCTCTCATAGCTGTAACACAGTATAACAATCCTTATAGTACATATCTACTTAGTTACAGAAGTTCATCCTTTTCTCTCATAGCTGTAACACAGTATAACAATCCTTATAGTATATATCTACTTAGTTACAGAAGTTCACCCTTTTCTCTCATAGCTGTAACACAGTATTACAATCCTTATACTATATATCTACTTAGTTACAGAAGTTTGTACTTTTCTCTCATAGCTGTAACACAGCATAACAATCCTTATAGTACATATCTACTTAGTTACAGAAGTTCATCCTTTTCTCACATAGCTGTAACACAGTATAACAATCCTTATAGTATATATCTACTTAGTTACAGAAGTTCACCCTTTTCTCTCATAGCTGTAACACAGTATTACAATCCTTATACTATATATCTACTTAGTTACAGAAGTTCACCCTTTTCTCACATAGCTGTAACACAGTATTACAATCCTTATAGTACATATCTACTTAGTTACAGAAGTTCACCCTTTTCTCACATAGCTGTAACACAGTATAACAATCCTTATAGTATATATCTACTTAGTTACAGAAGTTCACCCTTTTCTCTCATAGCTGTAACACAGTATAACAATCCTTATAGTACATATCTACTTAGTTACAGAAGTTCATCCTTTTCTCACATAACTGTAACACAGTATAACAATCCTTATAGTATATATCTACTTAGTTACAGAAGTTCACCCTTTTCTCTCATAGCTGTAACACAGTATTACAATCCTTATACTATATATCTACTTAGTTACAGAAGTTCACCCTTTTCTCACATAGCTGTAACACAGTATTACAATCCTTATAGTACATATCTACTTAGTTACAGAAGTTCACCCTTTTCTCTCATAGCTGTAACACAGTATAACAATCCTTATAGTATATATCTACTTAGTTACAGAAGTTCACCCTTTTCTCTCATAGCTGTAACACAGTATAACAATCCTTATAGTACATATCTACTTAGTTACAGAAGTTCATCCTTTTCTCTCATAGCTGTAACAGTATTACAGTCCTTATAGTACATATCTACTTAGTTACATAAGTTCATCCTTTTCTCTCATAGCTGTAACACAGTATAACAATCCTTATAGTACATATCTACTTAGTTACAGAAGTTCACCCTTTTCTCTCATAGCTGTAACACAGTATAACAATCCTTATACTATATATCTACTTAGTTACAGAAGTTCACCCTTTTCTCTCATAGCTGTAACACAGTATTACAATCCTTATACTATATATCTACTTAGTTACAGAAGTTCACCCTTTTCTCTCATAGCTGTAACACAGTATAACAATCCTTATAGTATATATCTACTTAGTTACAGAAGTTCACCCTTTTCTCTCATAGCTGTAACACAGTATTACAATCCTTATACTATATATCTACTTAGTTACAGAAGTTTGTACTTTTCTCTCATAGCTGTAACACAGTATAACAATCCTTATAGTACATATCTACTTAGTTAAAGAAGTTCATGCTTTTCTCTCATAGCTGTAACACAGTATAACAATCCTTAAAGTACATATCTACTTAGTTACAGAAGTTCATCCTTTTCTCACATAGCTGTAACACAGTATAACAATCCTTATAGTATATATCTACTTAGTTACAGAAGTTCACCCTTTTCTCTCATAGCTGTAACACAGTATTACAATCCTTATAGTACATATCTACTTAGTTACAGAAGTTCACCCTTTTCTCACATAGCTGTAACACAGTATAACAATCCTTATAGTATATATCTACTTAGTTACAGAAGTTCACCCTTTTCTCTCATAGCTGTAACACAGTATAACAATCCTTATAGTACATATCTACTTAGTTACAGAAGTTCATCCTTTTCTCACATAGCTGTAACACAGTATAACAATCCTTATAGTATATATCTACTTAGTTACAGAAGTTCACCCTTTTCTCTCATAGCTGTAACACAGTATTACAATCCTTATACTATATATCTACTTAGTTACAGAAGTTTGTACTTTTCTCTCATAGCTGTAACACAGTATAACAATCCTTATAGTACATATCTACTTAGTTACAGAAGTTCACCCTTTTCTCTCATAGCTGTAACACAGTATAACAATCCTTATAGTACATATCTACTTAGTTACAGAAGTTCATCCTTTTCTCTCATAGCTGTAACAGTATTACAGTCCTTATAGTACATATCTACTTAGTTACAGAAGTTCACCCTTTTCTCTCATAGCTGTAACACAGTATAACAATCCTTATAGTACATATCTACTTAGTTACATAAGTTCATCCTTTTCTCTCATAGCTGTAACACAGTATAACAATCCTTAAAGTACATATCTAATTAGTTACAGAAGTTCATCCTTTTCTCACATAGCTGTAACACAGTATAACAATCCTTATAGTATATATCTACTTAGTTACATAAGTTCATCCTTTTCTCTCATAGCTGTAACACAGGATAAAAATCCTTATAGTATATATCTACTTGGTTACAGAAGTTCATCCTTTTCTCACATAGCTGTAACACAGTATAACAATCCTTATAGTATATATCTACTAAGTTACAGAAGTTCATCCTTTTCTCTCATAGCTATAACACAGTATAACAATCCTTATAGTACATACAGTATCTACTTAATTACAGAAGTTTATAATTTTCTCTCATAGCTGTAACACATTATTACAATCCTTACAGTACATGTACAGTTAGTTACAGAAGTTCATCATTTTCACTCATAGCTGTAACATAGTACAACAATCCTTATAGTATATATCTACTTAGTTACAGAAGTTCATCCTTTTCTCTCATAGCTATAACACAGTATAACGATCCTTATAATACATATCTACTTAATTACAGAAGTTAATAATTTTCTCTCATAGCTGTAATACAGTATAAGAATCCTTAAAGTACATATCTACTTAGTTACAGAAGTTCATGCTTTTCTCTCCTAGCTGTAACACAGTAAAACAATCCTTACAGTATATATCTACTTAGTTACAGAAGTTCATGCTTTTCTCTCCTAGCTGTAACACAGTATAACAATCCTTAAAGTATATATCTACTTAGTTACAGAAGTTCATGCTTTTCTCTCCTAGCTGTAACACAGTATAACAATCCTTATAGTACATATCTACTTAGTTACAGAAGTTCATCCTTTCTCTCATAGCTGTAACACAGTATAACAATCCTCATAGTACATATCTACTTAGTTACAGAAGATCATCCGTTCTCTCATAGCTGTAACACAGTATAACAATCCTTATAGTATACAGTGCCTTGCAAAAGTATTCACCCCCTTGACTTTTTACCTATTTTGTTACATTACAGCCTTAAGTAAACATTTTTGTTAATCTGAATTGAATGTGATGGATCAGAACACAATAGTCTTAGTTGGTGAAGTGAAATGAGAAAAATATATACATAAAACTATTTTTTTAGAAATAGAAAACAGAAAATTGGCATGTGCGTATGAATTCACCCCCTTTGTTATGTAGCAAATAAAAAGCTCTGGTGCAACCAATTACCTTCAGAAGTCACATAATTAGTGAAATGATGTCCACCTGTGTGCAATTTAAGTGTCACATGATCTGTCATTACATATACACACCTTTTTTGAAAGGCCCCAGAGGCTGCAACACCTAAGCAAGAGGCACCACTAACTAAACACTTGAAAACCAAGGAACTCTCCAAACAAGTAAGGGACAATGTTGTTGAGAAGTGCAAGTCAGGGTTAGGTTATAAAAAAATATCCAAATCTTTGATGATCCCCAGGAGCACCATCAAATCTGTCATTACAAAATGGAAAGAACATGGCACAACAGCAAACCTGCCAAGAGACGGACGCCCACCAAAACTCATGAGTCGGGCAAGGAGGGCATTAATCAGAGAGGCAGCACAGAGAACTAAGGTAACCCTGGAGGAGCTGCAGAGTTCCACAGCAGAGACTGGAGTATCTGTACATAGGACGACAATAAGCCGTACGCTCCATAGAGTTGGGCTTTATGGCAGAGTGGGTAGAAGAAAGCCATTACTTTCAGCAAAACACAAAATTGCACGTTTTGAGTTTGTGAAAAGGCATGTGGGAGACTCCCAAAATGTATGGAGGAAGGTGCTCTGGTCTGATGAGACTAAAATTTAACTTTTCGGCCATGAAAGAAAACTCTATGTCTGTTGCAAACCCAACATATCAAATCACCCAAATAACACCATCACCCACAGTGAAACATGGTGGTGGCAGCATCATGCTGTGGGGATGTTTTTCAGCAGCCAGCACTGGGAAACTGGTCAGAGTTGAGGGAAAGATGGATGGTGCTAAATACAGGGATATTCTTGAGGAAAACCTGTACCACTCTGTGCCTGATTTGAGGCCAGGACGGAGGTTCACCTTCCAGCAGGACAATGACCCCAAACACACTGCTAAAGCAACACTTGAGTGGATTGAGGGGAAACATGTAAATGTGTTGGAATGGCCTAGTCAAAGCCCAGACCTCAATCCGATAGAAAATCTGTGATCAGACTTAAAGATTGCTGTTCACAAGCGCAAACCATCCAACTTGAAGGAGCTGGAGCAGTTTTGCAAGGAGGAATGGACAAAAATCCCAGTGGTAAGATGTGGCAAGCTCATAGAGACTTATCCATAGTGACTTGGAGCTGTGTTTGCTGCAAAAGGTGGCTCTACAAAGTATTGACTTTAGGGGGGTGAATAGTTATGCACATTGACTTTTTCTGTTATTTTGTCCTATTTGTTGTTTGCTTCACAATAAAAAAAAAAAATCTTTAAAGTTGTGGGCATGTTCTGTAGATTAAATGATGCAAATCCTCAAACAATCCATGTTAATTCCAGGTTGTGAGGCAACAAATAAGTTTGTATAGGTTCCAACAGATAATGACCTAAACATATTTTTCTGTCTGTAGAGCAAACAGAGAGGCAACTATAGAAAGTGGTATGGGGCAGTGGTACTATAGGTCAGGTAAGCATAGGTGTCCTACTCAAATAACCTGGAGACTACCTGTGCTCAAGAAGGAATATGCCAAAACCTGGTATATTGCAGTACATTGAGGGCCAGGGCTTCAAATAACTGTTTTGTGGCCATGTGGGGGATTGTGGCGCTTGTGGATTATTAGGCCATAAATATGTTTCTGGATGATATAGTTTGGAAACACTGCTCTATAGCATGTTTGTAAGCCTGCACATCAGGTCGCCTTACATTCAGACTACTTTCCCCCTCTGCCCCACCACACTTGAGAGTGACAGTCACCCCCACAGTGACACAGCAATGAGGCACAGGACAAGCTGACTCAATCACGGGATAATGAAGAGACCAGAGGTTCCAGCACAGAATTTACAAGCAGATGCTCATGTCTTGTAAACAATGGGGGCACCGGCCTCGCTGAGACAGCCAAAAAGACACAAAAAAACATTAATTACCTGGCATGGCTCTCTCAGAATAAGGGAAGAGTGGAATTACCCTGGCGTATAAGACATTCTGTAACAGCTGTCTTACAATTGTAAAAGGACCTTGGTATATAATCTAAACACACAAGGGTGGATTAATTGCCACAAGTCACTTTCAGAACCATATTAAAGGTGGTCAGGGTTAAGTTTGGCATGAGGGGAGAAAGCGATGTGAATATAAGAATGAAAAAAGAGGAGAAAGGGAGAGTGAGAGAGGGACAATTTAAATAGATGGTATGATTTTATTAAAGTTATACAATAATCTTTAAATGCCAAGAAAAATTCAACTTGATTGCTATTTATTTAGATTACTTAAATCATAAGATATCTAAGAGATATTTACAAATCAAATAGAAACTTAAGGAATTCAGTAATAGACTATGTTATTATAACTATATAGAAAGTTTAGATGCAATTTATTTAAATTATACTTTAGTCATAAGGTGCCTGAGAGATACTTACAAATCAAATAGAAACATGTAATAAACAATAAATTATATTAGTATCAATTTATAGAAAGCTTGGACAGGTCGCTGATCAGGGATTTTATGGGAATATTTATTAACGCCAGGCAGTATTAGATCAAAGATGCACAAGATCAAAACTAATGAAGAAAAAAATCATTAGAAATATATCTTAGTGACACAACTAAATATGAATAAATTGAGTTATATATGCTACATGGATGGCATTCATGTCTTTACACATATTGTGAAAATGATTAATCAATATTAATAAAACACAATAAATAAATGTTTATGTGAATAAAAATAGTGTACTTGGTAATTGGTGTGATTTCTAAAACTTCCACAGTTTGTCTATGTTGTCCTTCACTAATTATTTATTGATTTAGCATTTTTTAATCATTCTTTTCAAGCCTTGGTTAAAGTTTTCTGGTATGCCTGTTTCAGACACAGATTAGGGTACCCGCTGTCTTTGAATTTCTTTCTCAGCTTTTTGGCCTCAATTTTAAATTCAGCAATATGACTACAGTTCCTTTGTAGTTGTAAATACTGGCCAGTTGGTATCCCTCTCCTGAGGGGTTAAGCATTTTTTTTGTGGCTGTTGTCAATGTACAGAAGCCATAGGAGTATGCTATCTGTAACGTCCATCATAAAGTCATTAAAGACATGGGTCATTTCCCACCACCATGGGATACTCATGGCTGTTCCCCTTATTTTATGGTCCCATTTTTATACTTAGTACAAATCTTAATGATATAAATAGAAATCTGTTGAGTTTTTCTTGTTTATTACAAAGCATTCTTAAATCATTTTGGACTGGGTTAATGCCAACATCATGTGGTATACTTCTGTAAAGTGTTCAAATATCTATACTTGCGGAAAAAAACATGTAAGTGTACACTTAAATGATCAAGATGAGCGAAACTGGGTTTTTTAATGAATTATTTTAAAAGAAAAGAGTTAAACTTGGCACAAAGTCTAAAATTCAATGATAAATGCAATCATGCATCTAATGGACAAAAAAATTAAATAAAACTACCGTAGATTATAAATTGAGATAACCTTGGGAATTATTACACTAAGCAAACAGTACAACAAAGCTGCAGGAGAAGCCAGTCTGATGTTTGAATGTACTAGTAGAGGAATTAGCAGCAGAGAAAGGTCAGTACTAATGTCCCTCTATAGATCCCAAGGCAGAGCTCACCTAGATATTGTGTCCGATTCTGGAGACCGCATCTCCAAAAAGAGATTAATAAATTACAGATAATTTAAATGTGGGTGACTAAAATGGGGCAGGGTCCAAAACACACAATTTATAAGGAAATAATTTACCTTAATATGTATAGATTACAGGGGAGAATGTATATGAGTGAAATCTGCAAAGGTTTTAGTGTAATTCAAGAGGGAAATATCTTCCATAAACAGCGGAATAAGAACAAGAGGTCATGACTTGAAGCTGGAAGATTTAGGAGTAAAGTGTGAAAATACATTTTACAGAAAGGATAGTGGATAGGTGGAACAGCCTACAGTGGAAGTGGCAGAGTCACACACAGTTAAAGGATCACTGAAAAGCCATACATTTATTTTTTTCTAAAAATACTTCTATGTTCCTGTATTACGTAGTTGCAGGAACATAGACTGCCATGAAAACCAAACACTGCCATGAAAACCAAGGAACTCTCCAAACAAGTTGTTGAGAAGTACAAGTCAGGGTTAGGTTATAAAAAAAATATCCAAGTCTTTGAAGATCCCCAGGAGCACCATCAAATCTGTCATAACCAAATGAAAAGAACATGGCACAACAGCAAACCTGCCAAGAGACGGCCGCCCACCAAAACTCACGGACAGGGCAAGGAGGGCATTAATCAGAGAGGCAGCACAGAGACCTAAGGAAACACTGGAGGAGCTGCAGGTTTCCACAGCAGAGACTGGAGTATCTGTACATAGGACGACAATAAGCCATACGCTCCATAGAGTTGGACTTAATGGCAGAGTGGCCAGAAGAAAACCAGTACTTTTGAGTTTGCGAAAAGGCATGTGGGAGACTCCCAAAATGTATGATGAGACTAAAAACGCTATGTCTGGCACAAACCCAACATATCAAATCACCCAAAGAACACCATCCCCACAGTGAAACATGGTGGTGACAGCATCATGCTGTGTGGATGTTTTTCAACAGCCGGGACTGGGAAACTGGTCAGAGTTGAGGGAAAGATGGATGGTGCTAAATACAGGGATATTCTTGAGCAAAACCTGTACCACTCTGTGAGTGATTTGAGGCTAGGACGGAGGTTCACCTTCCAGCAGGACAATCACCCCAAACACACTGCTAAAGCAACACTTGAGTGATTTAACATGTAAATGTGTTGGAATGGCATAGTTAAAGCCCAGACCTCAATGCAATAGAAAATCTGTGGTCAGACTTAAAGATTGCTGTTCACAAGCGCAAACCATCCAACTTGAAGGAGCTGGAGCAGTTTTGCCAGGAGGAATGGGCAAAATCCCATTGGTAAGATGTGGCAAGCTCATAGAGACTTATCCAAAGCGACTTGGAGCTGTGATTGCTGCAAAAGGTGGCTCTACAAAGTATTGACTTTAGGGGGGTGAATAGTTATGCACTTTTTCTGTTATTTTGTCCTATTTGTTGTTTGTTTCACAAAATACATTTTACAGAAAGGATAGTGGATAGGTGGAACAGCCTACAGTGGAAGTGGCAGAGTCACACACAGTTAAAGGATCACTGAAAAGCCATACATTTATTTTTTTCTAAAAATACTTCTATGTTCCTGTATTACGTAGTTGCAGATGTTTATTTGTTACATACGTTAAATACAAGTCGCTTTGGATAAGTCTCTATGAGCTTGTTGCATCTTACCACTGGGATTTTTGCCCATTCCTCCTTGCAAAACTGCTCCAGCTCCTTCAAGTTGGATGGTTTGTGCTTGTGAACAGCAATCTTTAAGTCTGACCACAGATTTTCTATTGGATTGAGGTCTGGTCTTTGACTAGGCCATTCCAACACATTGACATGTTTCCCCTTAAAACACTCAAGTGTTGCTTTAGCAGTGTGTTTGGGGTCATTGTTGCTGTTGTGCCATGTTCTTTCCATTTGGTTATGACAGATTTGATGGTGCTCCTGGGGATCATCAATGATTTGGATATTTTTTTATAGCCTAACCCTGACTTGTAATTCTCAACAACATTGTCCCTTACTTGTTTGGAGAGTTCCTTGGTCTTCATGGCAGTGTTTGGTTAGTGGTGCCTCTTGCTTAGGTGTTGCAGCCTCTTGGGCCTTTCTGAAGGTAATTGGTTGCACCAGAGCTTTTTATGGGCTTCATAACAAAGGGGGTGAATACATATGCACATGCCAATTTTCTGTTTTCTATTTCTAAAAAATAGTTTTATGTATATATTTTTCTCATTTCATTTCGCCAACTAAGACTATTGCCTTCTGATCCATCACATAAAATTCAGATTAACAAAACATTGATCTTAAGCCTGTATTGTAACAAAATAGGTAAAAGGTCGAGGGGGGTGAATAGTTTTGCAAGACACTGTAAGTGGCAGGGTCAAAACACAGTTAAGCATGCCCAGGGTAAGCATAAGGCCATCATGAAGTTTAATTAAGCCAAGCTTTTAAAGTTGCCTTGATAGGTGTTTTTGGTTCTGATCTTCCTTTAAAGTCTAAAGCCTCATTCAATTTGAAGGCCGCATCTCGCGATATATAGGCCGTATGTCTGGGGGCCTGCTGCGGGCTCACAGTCTGCTACAATTACAGAGCTATTCAGTTGATCAAGCCAGCAAATTACAGACCGAAAGCCGAAACTGTAAACCATGCACTCGTACGTAGCAGTTCAGGGCGGGAACATGATCAATTAAGCAAAGCCTTAACTACCCATTTCGAAACAGCCAATAGAAAATGAGACCACCATCATTACGTCAGTAAAACATGGAGGTTACATGTCAATCAATTAGCGTTTAGAGGTCCCATATGCCATCGGACTTGCAAAACCGCAAAATTCTAAATAAAAAAAATGAATGTGGATGGCCTGATATGTATTAACTCATTGATTCCCAAGATCGATATAACCCCGAATTGAAACATAAAAATTATTTATTAATTATTTTAGCTAACGGGCTGCAATACGGGCGCCCGTAAGTTACAATTGCTCAATTGAATGAGGCTCTATATTTCCATCCCTCTGATATTCCATGACAATGCTGGTTCATTTCATCCCAGTGTCACACAGGAATGGGCCAGGCTCAGCTTACATCGCAGCCAGGTTAGTGTAAAATGAAGTGACATTATTTGGAGGTTTGAACCACCTTTAAATATATGATTTGCATTTTCCTTTGTGAACAGAAGAATAGCAAGTATGGGCACATATTAAATACCCTACACTGTTCCTAAGACTCAATATGAAATGTGTGCTGTACATGAACAATTCATTTGGCACTTAAAAGCATGGCTTGGGAGCGCTGTTACATTTCTATAGGCAGCAATTAATCACTGAGCCAGTACAATGTGTCCACTCCACACTTGTTTGTAAGATCGGTCTGAGGGGCTGTGCATGGACAGCACACAGCTCATTAAAGGATTCATAACTACTTTCATAAACAGGACATCCACATTAATACAAACCCAGATTCAGGAGCTTTCAGTCAGATCCTTGTTTATTTCTGCAACTCACATCACATACTACCAAAGATTTACATGTGTTAGCAAAGGTAATGTTTACATACAGTGCCTTGCAAAAGTATTCACCCCCTTGACTTTTTACCTATTTTGTTACATTACAGCCTTAAATTCAACAAAGTTGTTTTGTTAATCTGAATTTAATCTGATGGATTAGAACACAATAGTCTAAATTGGTGAAGTGAAATAAGAAAAATATATACATAGAACTATTTTTTAGAAATTGAAAATAGAAAATTGGCATGTGCATATGTATTCACCCCCTTTGTTATGAAGCCCATAAAAATCTCTGGTGCAACCAATTACCTTCAGAAGTCACATAATTAGTGAAATGATGTCCACCTGTGTGCAATCTAAGTGTCACATGATCTGGCATTACATGTACACATCTTTTTTGAAAGGCCACAGAGGCTGCAACACCTAAGCAAGAGGCACCACTAACCAAACACTGCCATGAAAACCAAGGAACTCTCCAAACAAGTTGTTGAGAAGTACAAGTCAGGGTTAGGTTATAGAAAAAATATCCAAGTCTTTGAAGATCCCCAGGAGCACCATCAAATCTATCATAACCAAATGGAAAGAACATGGCACAACAGCAAACCTGCCAAGAGACGGCCGCCCACCAAAACTCACGGACAGGGCAAGGAGGGCATTAATCAGAGAGGCAGCACAGAGACCTAAGGAAACACTGGAGGAGCTGCAGGTTTCCACAGCAGAGACTGGAGTATCTGTACATAGGACGACAATAAGCCATACGCTCCATAGAGTTGGACTTTATGGCAGAGTGGCCAGAAGAAAACCAGTACTTTTGAGTTTGCGAAAAGGCATGTGGGAGACTCCCAAAATGTACGATGAGACTAAAAACGCTATGTCTGGCACAAACCCAACATATCAAATCACCCAAAGAACACCCACAGTGAAACATGGTGGTGACAGCATCATGCTGTGGGGATGTTTTTCAACAGCCGGGACTGGGAAACTGGTCAGAGTTGAGGGAAAGATGGATGGTGCTAAATACAGGGATATTCTTGAGCAAAACCTGTACCACTCTGTGAGTGATTTGAGGCTAGGACAGAGGTTCACCTTCCAGCAGGTCAATCACCCCAAACACACTGCTAAAGCAACACTTGAGTGGTTTAACATGTAAATGTGTTGGAATGGCATAGCTAAAGCCCAGACCTCAATCCAATAGAAAATCTGTGGTCAGACTTAAAGATTGCTGTTCACAAGCGCAAACCATCCAACTTGAAGGAGCTGGAGCAGTTTTGCCAGGAGGAATGGGCAAAATCCCATTGGTAAGATGTGGCAAGCTCATAGAGACTTATCCAAAGCGACTTGGAGCTGTGATTGCTGCAAAATGTGGCTCTACAAAGTATTGACTTTAGGGGGGTGAATAGTTATGCACTTTTTCTGTTATTTTGTCCTATTTGTTGTTTGTTTCACAATAAAAAAAAAAAATCTTCAAAGTTGTGGTCATGTTCTGTAAATTAAATGATGCAAATCCTCAAACAATCCATGTTAATTCCAGGTTGTGAGGCAACAAAACACGAAAAATACCAAGGGGGTGAATACTTTTGCAAGGCACTGTATATGTTGAGTCTCTCTTAGTGCTTTTTGCATTACTTTTTATATTTTGTTTCTCCCCGAAAATGAGGGAAGGATCTACAGCTTGAATCGTAAGCACCCATTTTACAGACGGCACAGATTTGCTTACTGGGTATGAGATTGGTTTTGTGTAGTGTACCCAGACAGACACTTCAAAGACATGTGAAGGTCCTGTTAATATTCATAGTGGAGAGAGATAAGCCAAGCCCTGAACACGAGGCCTGGCGGGCGACTTATCTGTAACTATCAACAAGTGCCCTGAATGCAAAGGCCGGCTGCCATTATATGGGAAGATCTCCATTTGTACAGACAAGGGAAACAATATCTTCAGGACAACATCCACCTTGCAGATTAATTTATGGCAGCCAGTGATGAAGTTATGCAGTACCTGGCAAGCAGCCATATTTGCAAAGGTCACCCACCAATATGAATTCACCTCACACCATTACCCAGAATCCTTTGCAAAGTACACTGTGCGTGTATGTGGCCAATGCAGATTTATGGCCCAGTCTCAGACACATAAATGTCTTCATTAGAATCTAAAATTGGCGTGTTGACCCTGACGTGGCCGGTCTGAAAGTCAATCTGATTTTCAAAGAGCCGGCACTTGGAGTCTTAAATACAGGAGATTTAAAGTGACACAGCGGAGGCTCCAATTTATGTGTAATAAGCACTATATCAATTAGATGTTATTTAAAAAAATAGCTGTTGTAAACACAGAAATTTGCAATTTTGAGCCTATTTGATGTTCCCACAAATCAAGATTCGAATTTTGTTAATGAGAGATTGCCATTAAGTATTGATAAGCTTCCAAGGCATTCGGACCAATGTCTTGAGTGCAGTCATTTTCTCAAAAAAGGCTAGGAATGCTCCAAACCAGGTGACTATACTCAAGGCAATGGACCAAGTGCCTCCGGGACTTATCAGTAATTAATAACAATAGTCTATCCTTAACAAAAGATTCAAATATTGTTCTGCGCAGGTGGATCAGAAAGGCTGGCTGACAATTAAGCATGAAAATGGGGTATTTTAAGCATAAATTATCTCTATGCGACATACAGTTCTCTTAGTCTCCTTATCTAGGGGTTGATAGAGAAGATAGCATGTCCAATTGGTGGAAATATGTACAATGATTTTAACAACGAAACATCTCTGTGACTATCATTTACCTATCATTTACTGGGTAAGCTCTTCTTTATCGCCCTGCTTCACTAAGAGAGTTAATTAATAGTCCTATATAAGGAGAGTTAGAGATACGAGTTACAGAGATGTTTATACATGTTTACAGCAGCAGGACATGCTTATATGTGCTATCAACTCTTATCTAAGGAGACTTTGAGAACAAAAGGTCCTGTAGATAGTTTTGGGGTTAAAATACCCAAGTTCAGTTATCTAATACTTACTCAAAAAGTTTAATAACAGCCAATGCATTTATATTTATGTATACATGTACTTTTCTTTACAATAACTGGACCTTTGCTGTGTATTTATAACTATATGCAGTGCTGGGTTGCAATATTATGGCTACTTTAGCACAACCTTTTTGGGTGTCTGAACATATTGTATATATAAATGTTCAGTGTTGCATGATGTGCCTCATAGTAATCATGATGGTATTGTATGTAAAATTATGGGAACTGGAGCAGTTATGGCGTCCGTGTAAACTGAACGCTCCTAGGCTATAATGCACACTGTAAGCATCTCATTACTGTCTGGAAATCTGGGCTCCCGGTCATGACACATCAAGATACAATGATGTTCTGCTAAAGATATCGCAGGTCTAGTCCTGTCACTGTTAGATCTGCCCGCAAGGAATAATGGGCTGAAAAAGGCAAAGCAGATTTAACTGTATGGACATAAAAGAACAGACCAGTGTATTATGCAGCATCTATCCCACTGTCTGTACTGGGGTGCAATGGGATGTCATAGAGAATAAAGACTGAGGCTCCTCTACACACCCTGGGCCTCATTCAAATGTGATTTGGCCAATTGAATAGGGCTCTATATAAGCACACAGCATATTTTTTACAGAAGTTTTTAGTTGGTGAAAACCTTGATTTTGGATACAAGTTCACTAACTAAAAACTTCTGTAAAAAAATATGCTATGTGCTTATATAGAGCTCTATTCAATTGGCCAAATCACATTTGAATGAGGCCCCCTGTGTCTGCATATGCTGCAGTGAGCAGACCCATAAATAAACTATTTGATTTTAGGCGTTTAAAACAGAGTCTATAAGCAATTCTTAATAAACACTGTACATAAAGTAAATAGATACATATATATCTAGTAAAATCCAGACAACGTCCATATCGCATTAATATAATGTATTTTACATGCAAAATAAAATGTTGGTAATGTACAAAACATGTCCTTTTAAATGAATCATAGAAAAACTAAAGTGGCCCTTTACAGGAGAAGTTACCTTCATGTTAGGCTGGTAAGAAGATGCAGTGAAATGAATTCTATTTTTATTTCACACTCACACCATGAGGCCTCCCATGATAAATAACTGTGCCCAGTGAACCTTGTATCTCTCTGTACAGGGCTTTGAGGAGGATGGCACTACATCCCTATGCAAAGATCATACATCTTGGAACTGGACAGGGCACACAGGAGTCATGGGTACCTTCTAACGTAGATGGTCCCAAATTGTGCTTTGTGGGCCCCCGGGTTACCATGAACTCGGTTTATGCGGTCCCACAAATTACAGTGGTACAAAAACAATTGCACAGTAAGTGCCTAAATGTTACATTTTATTATTTATAAATGTGCAGATTTAAATCCAATATGACATAACAGAATATTAAGTGGTCCATGAAGATCATCAGCAACATTAAAGTCGTTTGTGAGACCCGAAACATTATTATTATTAATATCCTTTATTTGTAATGCACCTACATATTTTGAAGCGCTGTACGGGGCAAAAAACAATAAAATCAACAATTAAAATCAAACGTAAATAGTTTCACAAAAGCACCTTACAAAATGGAAAACTCGTAAAAAACGTACAGCTTTACTAAATTGCGATTTGGCCAATTAAATAGGGCTCTTTACAAGCACATAGCATATATTTTTACAGGAGCTTTTAGTTAGTGAAGCCCTTGCTTTTGGATAGAAGTTCACTAACTAAAAACTTCTGTAAAAAAAATATGCTGTGTGTTTATATAGAGCCCTATTCAATTGGCTGAATCGCAATTTAATAAGGCTGTTAATCTTTAAGGGAACATTTTATATTTAAAATATACTGTTTAAGCTAAATGTTTTTAGAATGAAGAACAAAAACAATACAACCTCTAATTTATTACAATGCATATGCAATTATGCTGCAATGGAATCTACCATTTTAGTTTTTCTGCTGAGACTTTAAATGCAGAGTGAAAGCTTCTACTTGCAAAATGAAGGTACACCAAATGGAAAGCCCATTAGTTAACAAGGGTACACCCTCCCGAGAAAGTATCAGACAGAAACAGCTAAGATAAGACAGTGGAACTGTACACTAAAGAATAAATGCATATAAAAGTTAAACATATGCAAGTTGTGTTTATTTATGTATTTAATTATTAAAATGACTGCAGTGGCCTTTTATCTAGTAAACCTTCACAGAGTTTGCATGGCTATATTCTGCATATACAAAATGTAATCATAAGTTTGGTTTTAAATGCAACAATGCATAAAAATAAAACAATAAATGTAAAAATAAATGCTATCTGTATTTAGTGCGTTTAATGATCCTGGGCCCATCTGTCTGCGCGCATCCCTCCCCCAGGATGCCATAAGCGTATACAAGGAAAGTAAATGACATCCACACGCAGGGAGCATTATCAGAAGTGAGTCAAGCCTTTTATTGCCACAAAACGTCACTATTTGTGCATACTACAAAACATCACTATTTGTGCATACTACTGCACCACATGGAGGACGCTCTTTACAAGGTGTTATTACATTGTATGTAAGAGCGTGATTGATAAGTGCAGAGCATTGCAACATATGGGTACAAGAGTTTAACAGATGCAAAGTGCCTGTGTATTAGGTATAGCGAGCGCTGATATCCATAAGCCCACTGCACAGGTACAATGTCTATTATACTTTACTGTACGCTTCTTAATGAAATATAGTTTTGCAGGTATTTCCTTTCTGGATTCATATACAGACACTTAATAAATAGAAAGTATTCAACATTCATCCTAACACAGGATACAGGAGGTTTTTTTTTTTTTCCACTATGACACTCAAACTGTTGATTTAACCTGATCCTTAGCAGGAGTCAATGGACTGCAAGATACATATAGGGATATTCATTCAGGTCCTGTCTGCACCATGAATTACAAACTCCCTCTAAATGCTTATACCGTTTTTGTCCTTACTGCAATAATACATTCAACATTTTCCCTTTGAGATTACAATGTGTGAAGATCTCAAAGGAATAAGCTGACATTTTTTGTTTGCAGTAATGTGAGTTATATTGCCATTTGCAGGTGTCTGACATGTTTGGTCATTGTAGAACCTGAAGACATTCAGTCTGCAGAGAGACAGTTAGTTGCAGGAAAAAAAATATGTTATATAAAAGCTAATATAAAACTGTGAAAAAAAAGTGCTTTTCATTGTGTTTTACAGCTCGTTTTATGATGAATTTCATGTTCCTGTAATTGTCATACAACAAGGTTCTAATTATTTATTCAAAAACTGGTTGTTAATAAAATCAACAACTCCATGCCAGCAACTGAGGCCCTCGCCTGCAGCCCTCGCTATGCGAGGGCCGCGGCTCGCTGCGCGAGCCCGCAAGCATTAGCAACAACTCGTACGCTCACAACTATATATGTGATACTTTAACTTTAGTATTACAGGTTCCAACAGATCTGTTTTTTCTGCATTAGGTGACCAAGCAGTGGGAGAGAATGTGCACAGGAGTGTTCATATTGGAATCTTTATTTGCCTCCTTCCCATCAACTTTAGGCAAACACATCAACTCCCACCATTTGAACACCTAATAGGGATGGAGAGAAGAGGAACGCAAGCTCCATATTGCAATATCTACTTTGAAAAAGCATAAGCATTAGTATTTGACAGCTGGTCGCCCACCCCCTCACACAGTGACAAGCTCTGAGGTATGCACCAAGTACGGAAGAAGTCAAGAAGGGGAGGCCAACCCCTAAAGGGAGCAGTGGGTAATTTATGCATGTAGTGCATTTAAAGACATATATTTCCTGGGTTATGAATGCATCTGATACAGGAGAATCCTTAGTGTATGCAAACATTTTTGTGAATGAAAAAATCCCCAAAAAAACATTTACAAACTTACCTTGAAGTTAAGATGAAGCAAAGGCTGAAACATTTGTATCAAACTCTGGGGTTCCTGTATGTGCTGTAAAGCAGCCTGGGATATGTAGTGTGGCACCATGTAAGAAGGTGCTATGTATTTTCATATAAGAATCTCTCTGTGCATTCACTCTTGATTACCACCCACTTGTTTTTTGTTTTTTTCTCTCTGTTTGGATGAGCTAAGCAGCCACTGAGCCTACTTGTGTCATTAACACATAGGAAGCAGCCAGGCAGGTCACATTCCAGCAGTCACTTTGGGGCTGACATCAGTGCTCTCCTATTGGCTGAGGAAGACACAGCAAGTGAATAATAGGTTAAAATTGGCCCCTAAATGCTCCATGCTGATTGGGGGGGGGGGGGGGAGTCAAAAAAGATATTAATAAAAATAAGATGTTTATTAAATGTGCTTCATATTTCAAGGATGTTTTTTGCCCAAGGAGTACAGAGATGTATTAATCCAGGAAACTTATATATGCCTTTAAGATCAAACAGAAACTATGTAAAACATTTTCTTTTTCACAAATTTATAGCTGTTCAAAAATGCTGCCATAGTAGATTTTATTGCACTTTATGGACATTAACTAAATTAATTTGGACTGCTGTCTATGTATATACACAACATCATGAATGAGGCAAAATAACAACTTGTAGCAAAACTTATGTTAACAAGTCACATGTTAAAGGGACACAGTAGATCATCCTAAACATACACCGATTTTTTTGAAAAATCTGAATTTTTGAAAACTCTGTTTATAAGTACAGGAATCCATTTTGTGTTTGGTGGGGAATGAAGGAACAGAGATTGTTTGTTGAGATAATTGCATAAGACTAAAATTGACTCACTATCCACTTCACTCACACATAAGAAGGATATTGCATCAATAGATGCAACCACAACTCTCCAGAACTGTAAGTGCCCCTCTCACACATACAAATACCACCAATGTATTATGAATTCTTCCAGCAAAGGCATCACAATCTATTTCTTTCTAATTACAAACTTGCATTATGACTTTTTTTCCTACTTAATTATGCCCTTTGTCAGACTCAAAGCTTTCAAACATATATATATATATATATATATATATATATATATATTATTTTATTTTTTTACATTGTACAGCAGTCATTTAAACATATGCAATTTTACTGGATCTGCAGTTTTTATGAGGTTACAGGCCTTTCACAAAATCATTCTTTTTTTCCCCAGTGATTAATGGATGTCCTGCAGTGATAGAAAACTTTTTTTATTTTATTTTTTTCTAGTTAAGAAATGTCTACAAAAAAAAAGAAACAATGGAAAATTCAGTACCCAAAGGCCTAGAAGAAAAGCAAAAGAAATCAGCAGGGGTCAGTGTCTCCCCGAGCTCGGAGGACAAGTGTAGATCCTGCTGACCTTTCTAGAGCCTCACAGACCAATTAACTGCGATTCTCCCTATTAGTTGTGAAAAACGCAGAACAATTATTGAGAGCATACAACAGCTTGTCTGCGCCGCACACAGCAGAGCCTGCGCTGCCAATCACTGCCGTACCCCCCTATGTACCAATCACAGCTAAACCGTGTTAGAATCACAGATGCCTCCGTCTGCTTTATGAACAGTTTTTTCCAATATTGCACATTTGTGTGAATTCTGTAATCATTTCATGAAACCTTTGGATTTTTGTTTTCTTTTTTCCAGATATCTGTCAGCTATTATTGTGGCCGTACAAAGAAACTGCATAGAAACCACACGAATAGCTCATTAAGGCCCCAAATTTGCTTAAAAGAAACCTAACAGAATAAAAAGTATTATTTGAGTCATTTTTCTACAGAAATAAATATTTTTTTAAAGCTTCTATCTGATTATTGATGAAAGTGGTCTGAATTATTATCATAGGCTGAAGATAAGTTTATTTGAAGTAGAGATGCCTCTTAGCAAAACAACAATAAATATGTTGCGCGATGAGGCCCACTCATTGAGGCGCCCACGATGAGTGCCGAAGGCGCGCAATGAGGCCTGCAATAGGCCCACAAGGTAGAGGGGGCAGAGGCCCGCAGTGAGCGCCGAAGGCACGCATTGCGAGGCTCTTAATGGCCACTGGAGAGACCCACAAAGGGCTTCCGAGTTACGGCCTTGAAAATATTGTGACTGTTAAAACCGTAACTTACAGCCGTCAGAAGCTTTTGATCTAAGGTTTTAACGGTCACAATATTTTCAAGGCTGTAACTCAGAAGCACTTTGCCGCAAATGTTTTCACACCTGTAAATGGCAAAAGAAGCACAGGGGGGAGAGGGTGGGAGGGGGACACAGGGGAGGGAGAGTGGGGAAAGAGACACAGGGAAGGGAGTGGAGGGAAAGAGACACAGGGGTGAGAGAGGGGGGAAGAGACACAAGGGGAGGGAGAGCAGGGCAAAGAGACACAGGGGAGGGAGTGGGGAGGGGAAAGACACAGGAGAGGGAGAGGGGGGAAAGAGACACAAGGATGAGAAATGGGGGAGATGGGGGAAAGAGACATGGGAGGGAGTGGGGGGAAAGAGACACAGGGGAGAGGGGTAATAGACACAGGGGAGGAAGAGGGGACAAAGAGACACAGGGGAGAGAGAAGACACAGGGGAGGGAGAGGGGACAAAGAGACCCAGGGGAGGGAGAGAGGGGGAAGACTCAGGGGAGGGAGAGGGGGGAAAGAGAAACAGGGCGGGGAGAGCAGGGCAACGAGACCCAGGGGAGGGAGTGAGGGGGAGAGACACAGGAGAGGGAGAGGGGGGAAAGAGACACACGGATGAGAAATGGGGGAGAGGGGAGAAAAAGAGACACAGGGGAGGGAGAAGGGGGCAAAGAGACACAGGGGAGGGAGGGAGGGAGGAGGAGGGGAAAGAGACACAAGGGAGGGGGGGAGACACAGGGGAGGGGGGAAGAGACACAGGTGAGGGAGAAAATATTATACCGTCATTTATGAGGGGCGAACGACTAGTAGTAAATAAATTCTGAAGTATTTAAAATTGATTTTGTGGCTCCTGTATGTATGTGCGGCTGAGAATACCTGATAAGGATTTGAGAGGGGTCTAACTGCCAGATAACATTATAGGTATTTATCCTGGCCACTACAGAGTCAGACAAGCAGACTGTAATCCTAATTAGCATATGAAAACAGCGAATTCATATTTGAGAGCTGCTCATTTGCATATAAATACAGCAACAACAAGGATTTTCCAAGGATTGAGTCACTTTAGAAACAAATGAATAACAAAACATATAGCAAGTTTTGCATACACTTTAGGAATAACTTTAAAAAAAACAGCAACTTGATTTTC
The DNA here is from genome assembly GCA_027410445.1 of Discoglossus pictus. Lineage (NCBI taxonomy): Eukaryota > Metazoa > Chordata > Amphibia > Anura > Alytidae > Discoglossus > Discoglossus pictus. The sequence goes on from CM050168.1 coordinate 133,943,548, forward strand.
AGGTGAAAAAGAACTTTTAAAAAGGTTTATATATTGTACTAGCCTTTTTCCCTACATTAAATCATTCTTGCAACATTGAGCATTGCTTGCGTGGCTCCTTTCTGTGAATGTGCAACTCGTTTAGTGTGGCATAGAGAAACCAAAGGCATGACAACACTGGGGCATATTGTTTTTGCCACCACAGACTCAAAGAGGCAAACCGAATAGCCAATTAGCATGCCAAAGCAGTTAACTGGCGTTCAGTATCCACTCATTTGCCTAATATCTCAACATTGACAATGCTGAATATCTCAATAATGATTTATTTTAGAAAACAAATTGCTAGTACAATGTATAGTTAACTATTGGGGTGGAATGGCCCCTTCAATAGCACATTTTTAGCATCCACTACAACAATGAACCACATTTTATTATACCAAATATGGTTTCAAACGTTATCGGATGCAGAAAATGAATTGTTATGTTTAACCCCTTCAGTAATGTACTGCTCAACCAATAGTTAAGTGTTAAGCAGGTTCAAAGAATGCTGCCTCTGGTACTCCGCTGGTTTCCATGGTAATGAAGTCACTTTGCCCGTTCAGAACAGTTAATCACGATTAGTGTAAATCTGGGGTCTTTGGCCCTTGTTGGCTTCCAGCTGTTCACTACAAAATCATTTCTGAAAGCCGGTAATCATCGGGGTGCTTAAGGTAGAATAATTACTGACACTGAGGGGTTGGACCGCTTGCAAAACAGCTACCAGGCTGATTCTGTTAAAGTCCCGCTAGACCTTCCACATTTGGGTTAATTGTCCAAGAACGGGATGTAATGTAAACTAAACTGCAGTGGCGAATTGGGATAGAGTGTGAAAATGTAAGGGGATGTGGCTTAGGCCTGGTTATAAAGTACTAAAGTGTTTCACTGGAAGGCACATGTATATCCTCTTTATGTAGGAGGGTTATGCTGTGTCCTCCCAATAATAGAATATGTTCCTCTCCAGGCCCTCAGGATCAATGGATTTCCAATAACCAGGTTCGGATACGCGTGGATGGACTCTTTCCACTTGGCCAACCAGGTGCCTTCTAATTTGAATGTCCGCTGATCTTTTAAAAGGTATGTATAGCCTATTAGTCTTTTCTATATATAAAAAAAAAAACTGGTGACCGTGGTGTGGGAAACATAACATACCACAAGTAGACCACTACAAGCACTAAGTACCACAAATTTAAATGTTATCTGTCCAACATAAAATACAGGGACTTTAATAGTAAAAAAAAAAAAAAAGAAAATGTTTCTGTCTTTGGAAGAGAACATTCTTTCTCACACCGATAAAGTAAAATCCATTTTGCATTACTGCTTATCTAACAGGCAATTGACCAGTCTCCAGCTGAGGATTATTGATTCCCCTCTCCCTTCCTTTTGGCTCCTTTCAACGTGGAATTCCATAAATATCTGAAATAAGTGCGAGTAAAGTCAAACTAAAAAACTGGGCAAAGTAGTTGGGTGCTCAGACTGAAATTCACAAAATAAAAAAAAAAGTCAGAAACATATCTTAGATTTCACAGCGGATAATAACCAAAGATTCCCATGTAGTCTGCACATTCTATGTACCTACAATATGTGGTTTAATTAATCCTCAGGATTATGGTTATCTCAGACATGCTTAAATGATTTAACTGTGTTTGACCCTACTACTTCTAGTAGACCACTCATTGTATCTACTAATCTTTCAACATCAAGGATTCAAAGTAGTATCTTCTCATATGACTCCTATATTTTCCCCCTTCCAGCTTTAAATCATGACATCTTGTTCTTATTCCTCTTTTTCTGGAAGATACTCCCACTAATCAATACATATTCACAAAGTTTTGTCTTTATGAGTTGATTCTTTCAGATCCTGCACCATTTAGTCACTAGGGGTCTACAGAGTGGCATTAGTACCAACCTATATCTGCTGCTAATTCCTTGGTGCATAATTTCCCATAGATCCCGTACACCTGACCATTGCTAAAGTTTCAATAATTCATTACATATCTGAGCTAACTTCCTGGAATGACCATCCTACACTCAACATAGCTTTGTGTCATCTGCGAAGAAGCAACCCCTTCCCTTGAGGCCCACTAGTAATATCTCTAATTAAAATATTAAACCAACAGGACTCAGCACAGATTCCTGAGCACTCCACTTGTAACCATCCCTTCCTCTTACTATATTACCGAACCAACTACTCTTTGACACCTATAATTCACCCAATATCCTATCCACTCAATTGCATTGACTATTAAGTTTAAGAATGTGTTTATAATGTGGGACAGTGTCAAATGCTTTACTAAATTTAGATATTTCACATCTACTGCTCAACCTTTGCCCTAAATAAAAAATTATAATAATTTGCCTCTCTCTGTTGGTTTAATGGTCTGTAAATTACTCGTCGTAGTTTTGCAAAGAAAACAACTCCTAATACACCAGTGTCACATTGTGAAGAAGAAAATAAAAATACTTTGTGTGTATATGGTGAGTACACATACTGTAAGTCTACGGGTGTGCGTAACCTGCTGTAAAGTGAGACCCTGCAGATACCATGAATCTTAGCATACAGAAGCTCCTTGAAGAAAGAAAATGTAGAAACGTATTTAATGTTTTAAATACTTTATAAAGAAGCAAATACATTTTAGCATGCTAATATGTGTGACACGGATGTATTGTTTGTTTTTTTACATTGTGCAGCTTGGAGCTTGAATCTAGATCTCAGCTCTCCACACCAAGCTTGATGTATCAGCTCAGCCAGAAAGTCACAGCCCAAGTACCTGTGGAGTGGGGGGACTAGAGTTTGAGTATTAAATTCCTATGACTGCAGAATAACATAACATAGCTCGTAGGTGTCATTGCATCTAACAGGTAAAAAATACTGCACCAAATGGTTATTTTGAGTCCATTGATCAGGATGCTGATTTAGATTGCCAGCGATCAAAATGATAAAAGAAATTAATAAGTATTCATTGTAGTTTAAAGCTATTCGCCCTAAATCTGAACACCTGTGTTAATTCCTTTTGCAGAAAAGAAGGATGTTGTCAACATTTTGTTTGCATGTGTGTTAATTAGTCTGAGAAAAATGCAGCAGTTTGAAACAGACACCAAAAACAATGAACAAAAAATTTAAATTGTAATGTTTGACCTTTTTGTTTGCTTGAGGGGGCCGCACAGTGCAGTGTCTCTGGCAGCCGAAGAGTTAACCTCTGCGTATGCGAATGATCCACTTGTAAGCAGAGCCTGAGTCTCGGCAGTGTGATAATAAGCGGTCCTTATAGTGAAGATCTGCAGTGCAGCAAATTTCAGGGACTAAACAATTCACATGTGATCAGCTACTAGCGCAACAAGCAGAATGCTCCAGCACACCGTGCAAGAGTCTGCGGCACAGGAGGAGTTAATGTGCATCTTGACCAGCACAAGTCAGGGAGCTGCCCTACCTATGCCCCAGGTCTGTGACTGCTGGTGGGTAGTTGTCATAATTATAACTCATTGTATGGCTGATATCATAACGTGATAGAAATCCAGTCACAAGAAGCTTACAATCTATAGGTACCAAAACCAATCAGATGCAAGATCTAAACCAATGTATCTCCTTATGCAGTGTCTGTTTTACTAGTTATGTTTGTATTTTTATTTGTTTAAAGCAATCAGTGTGCACAGCACTTTACAGAGACAGGGTACGATACTTTTTTATGACAATATGAGTGCATCCTAAAAACAATTTAATGAATGTGTTCCATAGCCCGTGACCAATCTAGTTATATAGGGGTAGGCACATAGAGGCACATTATGGTAAAATGGTAAGTGCATACGGAAGAGAGGATACTACTATGTGTTAAATAACATATTTTCTCTGATATTGTGTGCTGTGCGTTCCAGAGGCATGGGACTGCTAGTGAGAGAGGAGATCTAGAACTATAAGGAACAGAGAGGAGAGATTCCTGAGCAGAGAGATGAAAGGAGAGATATAAGAAGGAGCTGGAGAGTGAATGACTGAAGCCAGAGGAGGAGAGTTTTATTTAGCCATTTGTACAATGAGGCTTTGGACACAACAATTCAGTGGTTCTTGAGTGACCTTATCTGGCTGAGGATATAGGTGGGAGTCAGGGGAGGAGGATAACAGTAGGAGCGCTTTGTAAGGTGTCAAGATCTAAAAGGGGCAGCCATTACACTAAGGAAATGCTGTTATAATACAGTGTCCTTCTATATATTGCTGATACTGACTTGATTATCAGTAAGTGATTTTTAAAGGAAAGCTGACAATTAAAAAATCAATTTTTAACAATACACATATTAACAATAATAACATCCTAAACTTGAAACAGCACTCTTTATTTTCTTTGCATTAAATAGGCAGGTTCTGCTGTATATTTTGGGTGTAATGTAGTTGAGGCAGCCATATTTGTTACTGGCATAGTGTTTGTTTAGGTAAACCAGATACCTGCACAGCACAGTGCCTGAGAGGGCCACTACAACTAATAGCTTGAGGTCAGGACCTGCTAGTTTAAATGACAAAGGTCCTTTAAAGGAAGTCTGTTACTTTCTGCAATAACTGGGCCCTTTGCTGTGTCCAGCAATACAAATGATGGTCATTTCCTGTTATGGTTACGGCACCAGTCCGCCGCTGCAGTGCGGTGACCAACCGCTAGATGGTGCTGCCGATATTCCAGTGCCATATCATAGAGTCAAGGCTTAGGTAAACTGTTAGGGTTAGGGTGAGGGTTAGTTTAAGGGTTAGGCTAACATTCTAAGCTTAGAACTTCTCTAAATATATCAGCAGCGCTGCAAAATTTCTGCAGCCCCAAAGAGGGGTTGGTCACCACACTGCAGTGGTGGATGTGTGTCGTAACTACAATGATTCATTTGGGCTTGGTTTTAATGCTGAAATGTGAAAAAAACTTTATATAGTTCAAAAAGGTGCCATGTTTTGGTTGCAGCAGACTGTATTGCCAGTTGCATGTGCTTGTGATTTTTGGTCCTTGGAGAACCTGTGGGTCTAGGACTATTTGAGGATTCATTAGTTTATATATAAAATAAAGCAGTAAAACACACATCAATGTAAAAATTCTAAAAGTTTTTTCCACTTGGTTTTCCGTGCTGTTTGTTGATGCAGCTCAGTACTGATGAATTGCGGCCCTTTAAGTAATTTACCCAAAAAAAAATATTACCTTTCATTGCACAAAATTACCACACATTGTAGGCAATACCCAAAGATCTCTGCATTTCTCGCTGTGTTATAAATAAAAGCACAAATTCATGCAAGACATTCTGTCTCGCTCTATCGCAGCACACGCAGCTGTTCCTGCACCATCTGTGTGATTAGTTGTATAGGATTCTTTGCCAGTTCAAAATGTTAAATTTGGCTTCTCAGCTTTAAATGCACCTCCTATATCTCAAACACTGGCAGCGGCAAGAGAGAAAGTGCCTGGTGGGGTCACCAGGTGTATGCTGGTGGGACGCAGTTTGACCCCAGAGTTGTTTGCGACTATTAAGGTGACAGAGCAAAGTCAGAGACTTCGGAGAAAAAAAGTAGGCATATTGAAATTGGATGAGTTGAAATGTTAGATAATTGAGCTTGAAAGTTATGTATTTTATGCATTTAAAACATCTATACTATTCAATACTATAATTTATCCTTTGCCTTTTTAGAGACTGTAATGTTGAGGATAAGGTGATCAAGCGGACGATGCTGCACTGCCAGTCCAGTGTAATGCTGGCCATAACAGTAAGCTCCCAACCTTGCTAACAGATGACTGTCACCACCAACTGCTTGGTTGAGCTTGAAAGGGTCACTAGGCTGATTCCATCCAGTGGCTTGGGGGTTCATTTGTATCCCCACTAATCGGATAAGAACCAGAGTTAGGACAAGTTCCATCAATGCTACCGCAGGCCAGGCCAAGTTACCGATTTGTAGCTTGTGTAACGGTTACAGGTCAACTTGCAGGAGACAGGACAAATTACAAGATACCAGCATAAGGTGCAGCAATAATAGTTCCCAAACATAATAAGAATGAAAGCCAAACTTTGGTTCCAAACAGGGCACCTTTATTGGGAAAATCACAACATAGTTAGAGTGAAACACAACAGGAACAGTAACATAATTGGGGGAGTGAGTACTTCAAACCATAGGGAGATGGGCCAGTCCCAGGACCATAAAAAGATGTTACTTTCAGGTAGCCAGACTGTAATAGGGAGAGGGGGGAAAAGCCCCAGGACCATATAAGGAAGTTCCTTCTGGGGAGCCAGACACAGAGGCACCATTCCTGCCACATATAAGTAACAAGTGGTGAATCATACATCTAGACCTACATCCAGCTAGAGCCTATACGGCCCTGATAATCTAATGGTATGGGCTCGGTGGCCCTGATAGTAGCTGTAGGCCTCATGTCACCATTTCCATTACATCAATCATATTTCATTCAATAACCACAATAAACAATGATAGCAAATAAATGCACAAATGTCCACTTGTCCAGTGAGTTGTGACAATGACTATAGTTTGCAAATAGCTTCCTTAGAGCAGAGAGGCAGGGTTAGTTTCATGTGAGTTGCACTTCTATTTAATCCTATTGTCAAATGAAACAACAAAGTGGAAGCTTTTCAATAATAATTGATAGATATTGTATCTACATCCAAGGTAATCATTTTAGTTCTCCCCATTAAAACAACAAAAAACAAAATATCTGTAGCACCACTGAATTTTAATGTCTATAGAATGATCTTAAAATAATGTGGGAAATGTTTTCACACAATTTAAAATGTTCAAATGCATAATTTTATTTTAGCAGACAATTTATTTTGGTTGAGGAACCTTGGGTTCAGGTACAATCTGTAATTAGATCTCTTACAACACTCATTATAGCATGTCTACTTGTATCTTTTCCTATGCACGGGAATTCTGCAGTTGGACAAATCTTTTCTTATCTCCACTACCTTTCGCTTTCCTTCTTTCCTGGGCTACTTTCAAAGCCTCATCAGCCAGCCAGATTTTCTTTCTTTTAGGAATATTCTTTGTTGCTGTTTTGTGGATAATGTTACAAACTTCGGTCCAAAGTCCTTCAGACATTCTATCTTCCACGTCTAGTCCCTTAAATCTATTATTTACTCCCACTGCATATTCACAAGGAATATTATTTATTTCATATCTACTTGGTCTGACGGTTTTCCCCCTTTTCTTCAGTTTAATTCTGAACTTTGCAATAAGAAGCTCGTGGTCTGAGCCGCAGTCAGCTCCAGGTCTTGTTTTTGCTGACTATATAGAGCTCCTCCATCTTTGGCTGCAAAGTATATAGTCAATCTGATTTCTATGTTGTCCATCTGGTGATGTCCATGTGTAGAGTCGTCTCGGAGGCTGTTGGAAAAGGGTGTTTGCTACGACCAGAGAATTATTTTAACAAAATTCTACTAATCTCTGACCTGCTTCAATTTGTAATCCAAGGCCAAATTTGCCAGTTATTCCAGGTATATTTTAGTTCCCTACTTTAGCATTCCAATCTTCTATGATGAGAGTAACATCTTTTTTTGGTGTTATATCTTGGAGACGTTGAATACTGAGCGTGGCTTTTTGGTCCACATACAGATTCCTCAGGAGGTCTGGTACCCCATTTCTTTAAGAACTTTCCAAGTTTTGCTATGATCTACATATTGTTAGCACAGGAATTTGCAGGATTTTAAGCATTAATTTGCTAGCAATGAGTGCAAATGTTCGATAATTGGAGTACTCTTCAGCACTGCCTATGTTTTAAAATTTGGATGTAGACTGACCACTGTTGAGATTTCCAAATTTGTTGGAAAACGCAAACAATACTTGCGATCATGGGAAGCCAGGATTCCCTACAGAAGACTCTGATGCTAGACTCAAGGCACACAAAGAATTGAACGGCCGAGGCAGGGACAGACAGATGAAGCAATGAACATGAGATTGAGTGAGTTCAGAGCAGCAGTGGAGAGATGGACACATCTGAACAATAGCAAACGCTACAGCTTTAAATATCCAGTTTTGTTATCAAGTGGATAAGAAAGTGAGTCCCAGTAAGATGATCCTCCCCTTAAAAAGCACAAACAGACTTGCAGTCGAAAATCGAATCCCCTATGATACAAGCAGAATTAGCTAAATTTAATATGTTCTCTCAAAATGCTTATACAACTCCTAATATTTGTTTGTTTCATCTAAATGTAAAGTTTTCCCCTACAGTGACAACTTCCCACCAGTAGCAGCAGCCCAGCAGAAGCAATACCTAAAATATAGGTGCTCAGGCAGAGAATGAACTATCCTTAATAGGTAGTTCTATGGATATGGTCATCCACTCCGAGATCATCCTCACAGCTCACTTGTGCTCATCAAAGAAGAAATAATATGTGGTTTATCAGTCTGGTCTCATTCAAAAGAGTGATCCAGCCCTGAAATAACTAGCAATTCTACTAACACAGCAAACCGTATACGTACGTTTCGGCCTTAATTTGGCTTCATCAGTAGGGTTTAACTGATAACAGTGAGCAAGGGGGTCCACACCTGGAGTCCCCTATCACCCTTATGGAGACAAAGCCCTAAGGATCATTTGCATAAGCAATACCAACAATAGAGGTGCTCAGGCAGAGAACGAACTAACCTTAATAGGTAGTTCTATGTATATGGCCATCCACTGTGAGAGCAGATTTTTATACTTTCTACAAGGTGTGTAGTTTTTCAAAAGACTATTTTGTAAATAAAATAAAATGCAGTGCAAATGAAAAAACTAGCAAACATAGGAGAATATATAACACAATAAAAGAACCCCACCACATATAGTTACACTTTTCACAAGAAGAAAATCAGATTCTGCTGAAATTTTCTCAGAACATGGAGAGTAATTAAAGTCTGTAGATTAGAAAGCTGTTATTCATCTGAACCAGCTGCCAGTAAAAAGAGATTATTTTCTAGATTTCATACATCAATATCCAGGCAATATATTGTATTTATTAGGCATATATGACCAACTGAGAATAGTGTCTGGTATTAAATAGCATATTTTTGTGTATCTAATTACTCCGTTGGTATAGGACGGTGCCTGGTAATATGGTTTCGCCATTACACTGTGCTGTGTATAAATGGATGTCTCTGTAGAGCACCTAATCCACTTTTATTGTGTTCCCCAGTGTACTAATTAGGATGGCCAATGCAAGACCAAGTCTGTGTACTGATCCAGAGGTAATCATGAGTCCAGAGAACATCTACTAGGGGGAAGGAGCGTGTTTCTGTTTAACTGTTTGTATTCTGGAAATAGAATCAGAGCATTTCCAACATGGACCATCATCAGTCCAAAGGCCACATTTACAGAAAAACTACAAATGGTAATGTGCAAATTAAGAAATTCAGATTTTAAAGGGTCATTGTAGCCATTGAACAACTACACTTGATAATAAGTTCATTATAATAATATAACCTCTAACTTATTAAGCTGCTCTGAAAGTTACCATTTTAGTTTCTGACGATCAATTTACTATGGGAAGAGGAGACTGAACACACAGGAAGCTTCATGTTTCTTTTCAGCTTGTCTGCCCAATGGGAATGTGGCAGCTACAACTTACGGTGCTTTTAATAGGAGTATTGGAAAGTTCATTAGTTTAAAAAAGACCTGACCTCCTTAGAAATAAGAAACAGATGAGAAAAGAAATTGGATTTTCATTAATTTTATATATTATCAGGTCTATTTATTTAAAAGACCACACACAGCTGAGCTATGTAGTCCTTTAAATTATTGATTACTACATTAAAAGATGCTGTTTTCGGAGCAGATGAGCCAGCAAAAAGGGACTAGCTGAATATACAAGTTCAATTTATATTTTTCATAGTTTGATTCAAATGCTAAAAAGTAAAAGGTTTATCATTAAACATTCCTGTATGATGATAACCTGGGGCTTTTGTGTCCATTTTGTGTCCAGAAGACATGTGTTCCTTACTAACCACATTTTAAACATTACAACGTGTATTGGTAGAGAAGCCACATACCTCTCTAAAAAAATCTGAAAATAATGGTGGAAGCTGACAGAATGGCAAGTTGTTGGCTTCAAGGTCCTCGCACTGAATTCCTATTTTGGTGCAGGGACACAGGAAGTAAGTGAGTGAAGCTTGAATCAGACAGCACTCGGATTTGTTTAAAAAAAAATGTTTTAATTACAGTTAAATAGTACAAACTATTTGAATATATTAAATTATTTAAATTTGGCAAATAACGTTTCCTTAAATGACATTTTCCTTAAAACATGAATAGCATGATGGTGAAGCATCTTATACCATCCACATGCCATACATATTATTTTCACTTATTTTAAATATATCTATCTGCTCTACAAAATACATATGTAGTTTATATATTGCTTATAAATACTTAATATTACACAGCCTTTGCGACATCTCTTGAATTATTTACTGAGGAACAAGCCTTGGCATCTTTGCTTCCAAAAAATAATAATTACACAGAGCTGAGTATCACAAACATCACGGTCACAATTAGACTCCAAGGCTGTGAGTACGGAACCTGAATCCTTGTAATGAGAGTGAAATGGAAAAGGCATTTGCATTATTTTTTTCAGAAATGCATCATTGAAGGTCAGATTAGAGCACATCATTTCACTAATGTTCTTTTCATTATTTGGAGCTCTTACAATAAGAGTAAAATGCTTTTCTATTCCAGGTTTCCAGAACATTGTAAACTGTCATTATTAAACAGCTTTCAAATAAAAGAGAAAAAAACAAGAACATATTTTTTTTCTTTTGCTAAATTGTGCCTTTTTCTTTATGTTTGAAATACAGCAGAATATAAACCACCAGTTCTACAGATGTGAAGGAGAAGCACTCTAAATTGGTGTTGGCACATATTTATTCCTAATCATTATATGATATATATTAACTTTAAGTGGCTGACAGATGTGCCTGGCATGCTGCAAATCACAGCATCACAGAGTCAGACATGGCTAAACAATAATATTAAGTTCTGTACTAGATAAAGAGAGACTATATATATATATATATATATATATATATATATATATATATATATATACACTCCTATCATCTATATACACATGTAAAGCCCTTCAGTTAAACATATTGCTACATCCTAAGCCAGTAATAGCCCATTGGTGTTATTTATCTGGGCAAAAGGCTGTTTGTGTAACCAGTCTGCTATTGTTTATCGCATTGTACATCACATCACTCATCTGTTGATCTTCACCTCACTCTTCTGTTGGTCATCACATCATTCTTCCCGTCTTCATCTCTTGTTCCACGACATCACTTATGTTCATCATCACACATCTCATCTGTTCATCAATGTGGGTAACCATAGCAGATTTGTAGTCTGATGTACAACATGAGTAATGTGGGTAACAGTAGCAGATGAATAGTCTACTCATCTGCTACTGTTACTCACGTTGTACATCAGTCTACTCATGTGCTACTGTTACCCACATTACTCATGTTGTACATCAGACTACTCATGTGCTACTGTTACCCACATTACTCATGTTGTACATCAGACTACTCATGTGCTACTGTTACCCACATTACTCATGTTGAACATCAGATGACTCATCTGCTACTGTTACTCACATTACTCACGTTGTACATCAGTCTACTCATCTGCTACTGTTACCCACATTACTCATGTTGAACATCAGATGACTCATCTGCTACTGTTACCCACATTACTCATGTTGTACATCAGACTACTCATCTGCTACTGTTACCCACATTACTCATGTTGTACATCAGACTACTCATGTGCTACTGTTACCCACATTACTCATGTTGTACATCAGACTACTCATGTGCTACTGTTACCCACATTACTCATGTTGAACATCAGATGACTCATCTGCTACTGTTACTCACATTACTCACGTTGAACATCAGATGACTCATCTGCTACTGTTACCCACATTACTCATGTTGTACATCAGACTACTCATGTGCTACTGTTACCCACATTACTCATGTTGAACATCAGACTACTCATCTGCTACTGTTACCCACATTACTCATGTTGTACATCAGACTACTCATCTGCTACTGTTACCCACATTACTCATGTTGTACATCAGACTACTCATCTGCTACTGTTACCCACATTACTCATGTTGTACATCAGACTACTCATGTGCTACTGTTACCCACATTACTCATGTTGTACATCAGACTACTCATGTGCTACTGTTACCCACATTACTCATGTTGAACATCAGATGACTCATCTGCTACTGTTACTCACATTACTCACGTTGTACATCAGTCTACTCATCTGCTACTGTTACCCACATTACTCATGTTGTACATCAGTCTACTCATCTGCTACTGTTATCCACATTACTCATGTTGTACATCATACTACTCATCTGCTACGGTTACCCACTTTACTCATGTTGTACATCAGACTACTCATGTGCTACTGTTACCCACATTACTCATGTTGTACATCAGACTACTCATGTGCTACTGTTACCCACATTACTCATGTTGAACATCAGATGACTCATCTGCTACTGTTACTCACATTACTCACGTTGTACATCAGTCTACTCATCTGCTACTGTTACCCACATTACTCATGTTGTACATCAGACTACTCATCTGCTACGGTTACCCACATTACTCATGTTGTACATCAGTCTACTCATCTGCTACTGTTACTCACATTACTCATGTTGTACATCAGACTACTCATGTGCTACTGTTACCCACATTACTCATGTTGAACATCAGATGACTCATCTGCTACTGTTACTCACATTACTCACGTTGTACATCAGACTACTCATCTGCTACTGTTACTCACATTACTCATGTTGTACATCAGACTACTCATCTGCTACGGTTACCCACATTACTCATGTTGTACATCAGATGACTCATCTGCTACTGTTACTCACATTACTCACGTTGTACATCAGTCTACTCATCTGCTACTGTTACCCACATTACTCATGTTGTACATCAGTCTACTCATCTGCTACTGTTACCCACATTACTCATGTTGTACATCAGATGACTCATCTGCTACTGTTACCCACATTACTCACGTTGTACATCATACTACTCATCTGCTACTGTTACCCACATTACTCACGTTGTACATCATACTACTCATCTGCTACTGTTACTCACATTACTCACGTTGTACATCAGTCTACTCATCTGCTACTGTTACTCACATTACTCATGTTGAACATCAGATGACTCATCTGCTACTGTTACCCACATTACTCATGTTGTACATCATACTACTCATCTGCTACTGTTACCCACATTACTCATGTTGTACATCAGACTACTCATCTGCTACTGTTACTCGCATTACTCATGTTGTACATCAGATGACTCATCTGCTACTGTTACCCACATTACTCATGTTGTACATCAGACTACTCATCTGCTACGGTTACCCACATTACTCATGTTGTACATCAGACTACTCATCTGCTACGGTTACCCACATTACTCATGTTGTACATCAGACTACTCATCTGCTACGGTTACCCACATTACTCATGTTGTACATCAGACTACTCATCTGCTACTGTTACTCACATTACTCATGTTAAACATCAGATGACTCATCTGCTACTGTTACCCACATTACTCATGTTGTACATCATACTACTCATCTGCTACTGTTACCCACATTACTCATGTTGTACATCAGACTACTCATCTGCTACGGTTACCCACATTACTCATGTTGCACATCAGACTACTCATCTGCTACGGTTACCCACATTACTCATGTTGTACATCAGACTACTCATCTGCTACTGTTACCCACATTACTCATGTTGTACATCAGACTACTCATCTGCTACGGTTACCCACATTACTCATGTTGTACATCAGACTACTCATCTGCTACGGTTACCCACATTACTCATGTTGTACATCAGACTACTCATCTGCTACGGTTACCCACATTACTCATGTTGTACATCAGACTACTCATATGCTACTGTTAGCACGTTCCTGTTGTTCTCCATCTCACTCATATGTCCTTCATCGCATCGCTCAGCTGCTCATCATGTTGCTCAAATGTTGTTCATCACGTCACTTATATCTTGTTCACCACATCTATTGTTTACAAAATGATTGATCTCTTGCTCACTACACTCCTCATCTGGAGTCCATCACTACTACACCAGTATTCTCCAAATACACTCCAACGTGCATTCTCCACTCTGCCCATGATTGGCACCTATCATTTCCTATGAATACATCTTCCCATGCTCACCTACAGAATGTCTACAACTTACCTACCTCACTTCAACAGGCTCTCCCCTCACATATTCAGATGTTCTCTAAAAAACCTGCTTGATCATAGAAACATGCCACTTACATACTTAACTTCACTTTGAACTCAAAATAAGGCTGTAAATTCTGGCTCTTGTGCATCTTGCTCCCTATAGCATCTATCCATTAAGCCTTCCTCTAACCTTATGTCTCTACAACCCATATTTTCTCTTAGATTGTAAGCTTGCATGACAGAAGTAAGTGGTGTGCTTGTTTGCACAGGTGGATTTTCAGAGAACATTGTAATATCTGAAGAACATGGGGATGATCTAATGAAGAGAGGTAGGGAATTCAAGGGAGTGGGGCCACTCTTGAGAAGTCCTGTAGGTGGGCATGGGAGGAGGTTATGATGGGGGATGAGAGGAGCAAAGCAGAGGGGGTGGTGTGATTCTGGAGACTAATGTAGAGATGTAGGAAGGTGTAATTCAGTTCAGGGTCACATCTTATGGATGTGTTCATATGGTACTGAGAAGATTTGAGTACATGTCCATAAAGCCCTGAAATCTGACAATAAAGCAGAAGTATTCAGTACAAGACGTCCAGTCTGACAATAATCCAGGGAGTCAGGGCTTCGATTTTAACTCAACTTTTCTTACATTTTGGCTAATGGCTTTTAACAGACTTTCCCCACCATTGTTATACAGTATTAATTACTCTGGAGTATTCTTCTAAATTACTCATGTGAAGATGGGAATTGCACCATGACTGAGATGAAATTAGTTTTGTATTTTTACCTTTCTTCACCTTAATCAAGTTTTTAAATTAGAAAGACATATTCAAACTGTAACCTTAATATGCCAGATATCTAGCTTTCCAATACCATAGTTGTGGATTAGACTGTATGCTTCTTGGGAAAGATAAGAAATAAACTAGAAGCCTCCACTATTGATTCCATTAAGATAAAAGTATCAGAGTCCACAGAAGCATAATTATTGTATATATAATTATACAAAGTAATAAAATAGAGGTTGAATTAATTATTTACATTCTAAAAACATTTAGCTTCAAAAGAGTACATTTTAAATATATTGGCTTTAAACAGGCACAAGTCTCCCATGATCAATGTACTGTCTGACTGAACATTTTTATTTTGTTAAAGCATTTTTTCTTTGTTAATAATGATTTTGCTAAAGATTTAAAAACTTTACCCATAGCTATTATGCAAAGTACTTGGATCAGACTGATGTTTGTGCAGAGTAAATGTACTACATGACGAACATTAAAACATAAAGATATATCAATAAATCTCAGTAATTTTATAGTAGCAACATTAATTATATATTTTTTAAATATTTATATAGTACATATGTTATATATTGATTGTTTTTTTCTTTGCTAATGTCTTGAAGAATTGACATTGTCTTCATTGTTGCTATCTGCCATCAGCAAAAGGATTAATTAAGCCTTGGAATTGCCCCATGTATCAGCCTATCTCTAATAAGCCATGTGTGCACCAGATGGTGCAGGGCTCATGAATACGCTAAATGTTTAAGTGATATCATTAATGTTACACAGTAAAGGTATCAGTTATTGCAGACATATAAAGCACACAACAAAATTATAATAACATTGTACAACTGATATAATAATATAACATAAACAAATATGTATTGTAAATTATTATGTATTTATTTTTTTCAAAAGTACAAGAATTACAACATCCATACAAACAACAATCATGGTGGCTAATTCATTATCTTATACAAAGAGAAGAAAATATTGTATTTAGCTTATGAAAATATATAATCACATTATATATATAGGGGGAATAAATACATTTTTTTGTTGCATACAAATCCCACAGATGCCAAGTGGTGGATAAACCCTTTTTATTAAACCTTTTTTGGGCCCTTCTTTTGCAAAATCTCTATTTTTTCCAATTAGATTTTCAACCTTAACCCAAGATGGAATTTGTGTGAGTTTCCAATATTTTACAAAAAAAGCCATTTCACTGTCAGTAAAATGCGTGATATTAAATATTTGCATTGGGGAGCTAACAAGTTAATATCTAAATGTAATATCAGAAATTGGGCACTACATGGGATATCTTTACCAACTATCTTTGAAATGTGTTTGCAACATTGAAACCAAAAGGGCTTCACTTTTTCATATTTCCACCATACATGCATGGTAGTGCCCTGTCTTCCACATCCCTTCCAACACTTAATTTGAGATTTTAAATCAATCTGTTCATAACCTCCGGGACTAAATACCACCTCCATATATTTTCCATATATTTGCAATCCATATATTTTCATTATAAACCATATTTAAGTCTTTCTCCCATTCCTTTAATCCTCTAGCTTTAACAAAGGGGTGATTGGATAATATTACCTTCCCACACATAGAACCTCATTCTATTATCGGCCGTAGTAGATGCGAGGCCGCAAGGACCGGCCGCAAGCTATTTGCCTATTCTATTCCCCTCCGGCCGGGTATTCCGGCAGGCTTGCGGCCGGCGCCTCGCTATCCCTTGCGGACGCTCGCGCCGGATAAAGCCTTTGATCTAAAACGGCCGCAAGAGTTTCGGCCACAAGAAAATCCTGGTTGCTATTCTATTGCTCCGGGAACCCTCTCTGCAAGGCTAAAAGCGAGCCGCAGCTTACTTGCAGGAAAAAGGTCCCGCTAGCACCAATTAAGCACATTTTAAAGCCATAATAAATCCATCCTGCACTCTGAAGAGACTATAAAGTGATTGTAGGTGTTAGCATTCATAGCACAACATTCCCCTACACTCAAATCCGTAAATAAATTTTATTTTAATTTATATCAAATATCCATTTAAAAAGTCCAGAGGGCTTGGAGCACCTCAGACCCGCCCACGCTGCGGCCGGAAAATAAACAGTTAATGAAATCTCGGATTTGGGCTGATGTGCAAGCTTGAGAGGGGGTTGCTATTAATCCTCATGTCCCCCAATATGATCCCTAGCATTTACAGAGCTGTACGGTGCCGTCTTGAATATATTTTTGCGTTTAAAGATTTCTGAGCTTACGGCCGGTTGCAAGATATGCGGCCGGCCGTAAGGGGAGATCCTTGCGGGCCGTATAATTGAATTGCAAGATAACGGGAGCCGCGCAAGGAATCGCAGCCTTGCGGCCGTTTTACGGCCGATAATAGAATGAGGCCCTTAGAGATTATATGTGAATTATTTTGCATATATATTCATTCTTCAAATGGGGTTAGATTTCTCATGTTTGCTCCTTTAAATCCCCATTGTTTCAGGGACTTATCTATGGACTTATCTATGGTCTCATAGTTTAACCAAGTAAAATTATTTAAATCAAATTTATTTTGAATTGTCACCAAATCTAATAATGTAATGTATTGTAAATGATTTATATTAAACATACTGAGTGAAAGTGTTTCGATAACTGAACTCAAAATTCAGTAGTTTAAACATAACTTATCTATAATTATTAATATTTAAACTTTCTCTAAATAAATTCTCTAAACTTTCCCTTTTTTCTAAAGCTCTCTCTCAAGGATAATTAACACTCTCAGTGGAGGTGATAGAGAAGAAGAGCATGCCAGGTAGTATCATTGACAATAGTCACAGAGGCATTTGATTAATAAAGTCTGTGTCATTATAAACATATTTCCCAACAGGGCATACTTATCTTCCATATCAAATCCCCACTGTCAGAGTTAATTAATAGCCTGTGCTAGTAAGACCTAGCTCTAGGAAGGTTATTTATAAATAATTTATGCTTAAAATACCCAAACTTTAAGCTCAGTTATTTAACATTTCTACTCAAAATCACATAGCTATAGACTTTAAGAATTATCATTGTACCCAAGTAGGAATGAAGGCTGATAAATGTGAGATGCCATCACTGAATATAAGAACTGAGATATTGCCAAATACTTCTTTATCAAGGAAGGTGTAGTGAAAATTATCAGCCTTATTAAATTGCAAGTCGGCAAATTCTAAAGGGCTCTATATAAGCACACAGCATATTTTTTTACAGAAGTTTTTAGTTAGTGAAGATCTTGCTTTTGGATAGAAGTTTACTAACTAAAAACTTCTGTAAAACAAATATGCTGTGTGCTTATATAGATCCCTTTAGAATTTCCCGACTTGCAATTTAATAAGGCTGTATGTGTCCAAAATTAACACTTTTGATAGATTGAGTAGAGTATATATATAATGTAAGAAAAGCAGCTTATATACTATATAGCCAGACAGTTTTTATTGTCTGTTTTTTTTTAACATGAAACCAACGTGTATGGTGACAGTGTTCCTTTAAAAAGGCAAAATACTAAAGAGGGAATGATATCTGCCTTGGACAAGTCTGCCAGGGTCCAGGTAGCCTGCTAACATGAAAACACACTCATGTGCCTCTGCGGGGGTACCACACTGAGGTCATAGCCTTGTAGGGACCCCTGGGGGGCTAAGGAAATCATGCATTAATCTGCAATCTGACCCAGCTTTTACTGTAGTAAAAGGAGAACTTGTAGTCTTAACCCTTTCACTACTACAGGAGCCACAATGCAAAAAGAATCCAAGCACTGTTGAGATATATATAACACTATCCTGTGGTTTTATTACTGGATCACGGGGAAAATAAATGCTTGTGATGTATGTAACAACCTAACAACATAAGCAGCTGTGTACGTCATCAACATAAAACCATTGTAAAGAAAATCTTAACTTTTCAACTGAATATACAAGTTTCCATCTTGTCTGACTTGAGCACTTCTAGAAAGCTTGATGCCCGATGGCATGTGCTAATTTACTGAAGAGTTTGATGGCATAAGCTAATAGGGGTGCAGGACTTGTTAAAGGACTACTGTATATTAGGAAAAATGTGCATGTTTTTTATATATATATATATATATATATATATATATATATATATATATACTGTATATATATAAAAAAAACTATTGAAAAACATTAGAAGCTTGGTAAGTCATGGACATAAAATCATTTTGAGAAAATCGTCCTTTTAGCAGACTCTGCTAGTCCATGGAAGCTGCCACGATAGTCATACTTCCTTTTCAAGGTACAAGGGGGAGGTTACACAGCTGGCAAACAAGGCTTGCAAGTACACTTGCAATCTGGAGTGGGAGATGTCCTGTGCTGAAATCTTATCTGAATCCACCAGTGAATGAGCAAACCCCCTTTCTCTGCCCTCCTTCAACTCTTGAACATATTATTAAAGTTAGGAAAACCGTTGCACTCAGTGTCCAATTAAATATCCTTCAGTCCCAAGCAGTGTCTACTAAAATAAAGATTTTCAATAAAAAAGTATTTATGCCCGAGGCCTATACAGTTGCTAATTATGTTAATTTGTTACAAACCTCGCAGCCATATACATTTTTCTCAATCTGCAGTGATTTTTTAAATAATCTTCTGGACCAAAAGGAGCGTTTGAATTAGACACCTGCCCCCCTTTCCAGAAACGTTCTGATGCAGGCAATTTGCATCAATGAATTAAATCCCTATTTGTCCAGAGATGCAAACACTCCTCGGAAACATGCTACCAACATCATAGATCATGGATGCCTCCAGTAAATTGTTTTCTTTCTCTCTAGTTAAAAACTAGTCTAATGGCATTTTTGCTGCCTAGTCAGACTGCATTTTTTCACACATACGGTATATATTTTCATTATATAGTGGTTCTTTAAGTCAAAGTGGCCCCTTAAATCCTGTGTTTGATTCTCGAGGACTGATTATACCTGGTCTATAACAATTCCCAGTAATATCTAAATAAGATGCCAGTTAGACAGAGTAAGCTGGTGAGTGAGAGTTACAGAGTGAGGGACAAAGGACAGGTCACGATGTACACCTATTGGTTTATTTAAATTGCAGGTAATGGACTTCAAGCAATCTAATACAGGCTTTATTAACTAAGCAGTAGATTAGAAATTGATAATTGATAATTGTGTTGGAATTTAACTTTTTCTATGAATAGTCCTTATTGGATAGAATGCTAGTCTTTAAGTAAAACAAAATAAATTCTGATAACTCTGCTGGATCCTAAATGCATCCATGATAGTTTGGAGATGGTTGTGTGTCGGAGGGGGAATTTACATCTCTGCAGGAGCAGAACTTGTATGTATTGATGCCTTTGAGCCTGTGAAGAATAGGGGTAAAATAGTCAATGTGCCAATCACATATTATAATTGTCGACCTACGAGATGTCATTACGCCTTGCGTGGTGCGTACGACTTAGGGGATGAGCGGCAAAGGCGCTCATCGCCTGCGAGCCTCGCATAGCGAGGCGAGCCGTTAAGGCACTAAAACTGGCAGCACTTGGGCCATGAGGGCCAAAGGAACGTAAGAGGTACAAAATACATTATTACAAAGGACGGCAAATGCTCGCAAACAGCTAACAACATTACGCATCTAAAGTAGCACTTTACACAAATAAACCAACGGTTTGCCCTCACGTACACAGCCTATTTCTAATGCACAGTTGGGACATAACACTATCTCCTCAGGCTAGCAACAGTCCAACTGGACATTAAATGCTGCAGGACAATACAAATAGATTGTTACCTCTTCAGGCTATTGATTGTTACATATATTAATTAGAAAAAGGTAAACTATATTAATTTATTATTCAATTAATTCATTATTAGTATTTAAAAAAATATAGAGAGGAGCCAAAGGACACGCGAGGAGAGGATCGCAATGAGTGCCAAAAGTGCTCATTGCGAGCCACTGGATGAGCGCCGAAGGCCCTTAGCACGAGGCTCGCAATAAGCTCCGAAGGTCCTTAGAGTATAAAAAGCTTAACATTGTGTGCCAAACAGCTTGAAATTTTATTAACCATCATGTTTTGACAGGCAAGTCGCTAGTGATTTGATAAAAAGAAAAATCCTCCCTAAATGAAGGCAGAAAATAGGTTAAATTATAATAAAAATGAATGCATGGCTTAATGCTTATACTCTGCTAGCCCCTATGAGCTTGAGTTCCACCAGGGATCCCCTTCCACAACCTGTGGTGCCCCTTGCCCCAAACCCCATGTAGGTTCCTGTGGACCCCTATGGAGCCCCTAGCTATAACCATCAGGGTCCCTGATGGTATTAACAAGCATAAGCCTCTATAACCATGGGTTTCAATAGCCAATCAAAGAAGGGTATGACTATGCTAGTTTTGCCATTCAGAATAGGAAAAAATAGAGCCATACGATTGGTTAAAAGCATAACCAATCAGAAGGCACACATTTTCTTTTCTACATTCTGATTGGTAAACTTTTATTTAGTTAGAAATGGGATGGTAGCCTTCTCTGGTTGGTTACTGAGTAACCAATCAGTATTAAACAGATCAAATACTTGATTATGATTGGTTGAATTATGATTGACAGATATTTAGCTAATCAGAGACTGATACAAAAAGTATATAAGGTGAGGGAGCAGTCAGAAATTCATTATTTGGCAAAGAGCACCTCAGAGGAAAAGCTTTGTTAGTAGGATTAAGGGTCTTTAATCAATAAAGAAGAATACCAAATTCTTCACACAACAAGTATGTGACCACTTATCCAGGGCTAAAGATTGACAACCAGAGTGTCGAGGATCATCACTGGAGGATAATCTAAGGATGTATTTTAATAATAATTATTATTTTTTTATTTTTTGGTAATATTATTTTATTTTAATAGTTGTTTATTTATTTTCTGTAATTCCTTTTTATATTTGATATTTGTTCTTGTATTTCTTTGTAATATTGTGTAATACAATTTAGTGTATATAGTTTGAGAGATAGTTTTAGGGACTATAGACACTTATGCTAGTAATTAAGGTGCCATGGTATAGGGGTTAATGTTAGGTGCCATGCGGGTCAATAGTAACACCTATTAGTTTAATGGATCCCCCACCACAAAGCAGAAGGGAGGCAGGGATACCCAGGCTCATATGGGTAGCGGGTATTTAGAAGGATTCTAGGGGATACCTGGCAGAGGGTTTACTAACTCCCTGCATTCCTTTATTTTTGTTATTTAACCCAATCCTTCCAATTTAAATGGGGATAGATAGATAGATAGATAGATAGATAGATAGATAGGTTGGGAGGCTACATATTATATATATGATAGACAGGAGGATGTAAGGGCTAGTGTAGTGTGTTCACATTAGGTAGTGTTGCTGTGGAGACTGCTGAAATTCATACTCGGAGTATCCTAAGGATATAGTTTAGGCAGATTGTGAGTACGGTATACAGTGGATATAAAAAGTCTACACACCCATGTTAAAATGTCAGGTTTCTGTGCTGTATAAAAATGAGACAAAGATAAATCTTTTCAGAACTTTTTCCACCTTAATGTGACCTATAAACTGTACAACTCAATTGAAAAACAAACTGAAATCATTTAGGTAGAGGGAAGAAAAAATATAAAAATAAAATAATATGGTTGCATAAGTATGCACACCCTTAAACTAATACTTTGTTAAAGAACCTTTTGATTTTATTACAGCACTCAGTCTTTTTTGGTATGAGTCTATCAGCATGGCACATTTTGACTTGGCAAGATTTTCCCACTCTTCTTTGCAAAAACACTCCAAATCTGTCAGATTACGAGGGCATCTCCTGTGAACAGCCAACTTCAGATCACCCCACAGATTTTCAATTGGATTCAGGTCTGGGCTCTGGCTGGGCTATTCCAAAACTTTAATCTTCTTCTGGTGAAGCCATTCCTTTGTTGATTTGAATGTATGCTTTGGGTCGTTGTCATGCTGAAAGATGAAGTTCCTCTTCATGTTCAGCTTTCTAGCAGAAGCCTGAAGGTTTTGTAACAATATTGACTGGTATTTGGAACTGTTCATAATTCCCTCTATCTTAACTAAGGCCCCAGTTCCAGCTGAAGAAAAGCTCCAAAGCATGAGGCTGCCACCACCATGCTTCACTGTGGGTATGGGGTTCTTTTGGTGATGTGCAGTGTTGTTTTTGCGCCAAACATATCTTTTGGAATTATGGCCAAAAAGTTCAACCTTGGTTTCATCAGACCATAACACCTTTTCCCACATGCTTTTGGGAGACTTCAGATGTGTTTTTGCAAAATGTAGCCTGGCTTGGATGTTTTTCTTCGTAAGAAAAGAATTTCGTCTTGCAACTCTACCCCATAGCCCAGACATATGAAGAATACGGGAGATTGTTGTCACATGTACCACACAGCCAGTACTTGCCAGATATTCCTGCAGCTCCTTTAATGTTGCTGTAGGCCTCTTGGTAGCCTCCCAGACCAGTTTCCCTTTCGTCTTTTCATCAATTTTGGAGGGAGCTCCAGTTCTTGGTAATGTCACTGCTGTGCCATATTTTCTCCACTTGATGATGACTGTCTTCACTGTGTTCCATGGTATATCTAATGCCTTGGAAATTCTTTGGTACCCTTCTCCTGACTGATACCTTTTAACAGTGAGATCCCTCTGATGCTTTGGAAGCTCTCTGTGGACCATGGCTTTTGCTGTGGGATGCGACTAAGAAAGTTTCAGGAAAGACCAATTAGAGCAGCTGAACTTTATTTGGGGTAAATCAGAGGCACTTTAAATGATGGCAGGTGTATGCTGACTCCTATTTAACACAATTTGGAATGTGATTGCTTAATTCTGAACACAGCTACATCCCCAGTTATAAGAGGGTGTGCAGACTTATGCAACCACATTATTTTTATTTTTTATTTTTCTTTCCTCCACCTAAAAGATTTCAGTTTGTTTTTCAATTGAGTTGTACAGTTTATAGGTCACATCAAAAGTGGAAAAAGTTCTGAAATGATTTATCTTTGCCTCATTTTTTTACCGCACAGAAACCTGACATTGTAACAGGGGTGTGTAGACTTTTTATATCCACTGTATGTGATATAAATATATCAGGTAATACACCAAGATAATACCACTGCACATTAATACTGCACTAAGATAATACTACACTGTAATTAATACTACACTAGTATTCTCGATCCCACTCTGAAGGGATTTACATATGTTATTGGTCCTGTGTTCTTGATGTCCTGAGCCGGTTCCTGTCCTGGAGAAGTGCTAAGATTACCAGAACACTGACAATCCAGGGGTGTTCCTGTGACGGTAAACAGGAGGGATTGGGGGAGAATCTGGTCTCCCTCACCCCTGGGTCGTGACATGAACCATGGAATAGAATAGCTCTGCAAATTTGCTTGTATGATCACCCGTAGCTATGAGGCCGTCTTACAGGAGTTCTTACAGCAGCCATGTAATTGAGAAATTACTTACTTAAATTACCAGTGGTGCATTAACTACTCAAATTTAGAATAAGATTAATGAGGAAAAGGTATAAGCTGCCATTAGTTGTAGTTTTTTGGCCATTTCTATATTAAATAATTATAAATAAATCTGCTGAAAAAAATACATTAACATTTTGGAAGCAGAATCACAAATATAGAACATATTCAATTAAATGTGCAAATACACAAATCAAAATGAATGTGCAGCTATGAAAAAGCAGATCCTCAGACACTGGGCACACTGATGAAGGATAAAACCAAACAAGAGAGGGGCTGTATTTCCAAGTGAAGCAAGATGAGTAAACACAAATATGAGATGGTTTTATGATGGGTTTGTGCGTAAACAAAGGTCAGTACAATGATTAGAAGTCAACTCCGTGCAGGGACTGAGAATCCAACTTTAATTATCTGTGTTTTGGAACTGCAGTGAATGCTCCATTATTGCTATGGAACTCGGTATATTCATTATACATTATTCAGCCATCACAGGGGTCAAACAAAAGAGTGGAAAGTTACTGCAATGGATTAATAATTTTATATATTATGTTTTTTTCTGTGCTGAGCCATAATGACATTTGCACACTAATTATCTGAAGTCTAAACCACGGCACAAATTATTGCATGTAGGTAATGGTCAAATGTTTACTATATGATATGTTAAATTAATAAGCTTGATAGCTTTTATATACAACGATTTGTTAATACAGTGATCAATTTGCTTTTCTCAGCCTCTGTCTCAGTATTGTTGTAAACAAATGATCTTCCATTACTTCTAATGAAAGACAATCCACCCAAGCACATGCTGTTGACAGCTTTAACTTATTTAAAGTTTGGGGTACTTTGGGTCTGGTTTTTAATTCTAAAGCCAACTGAGAAACTGTTCAATGATTTCCAGACAGCAATATTCACTTATAAACTTACTGTCAAACACCAGCTTCTAAACTACCAACTGAGCCTGGGGATTCCACCGCTATCTTCAAGGCATAGGAGCAATTCTGAGTCGTTGGCATCCCTAATATCTAGACAGGACCAGATAGCCAGAAACTGGTTTTCCTATGTAAGGACACAAACCTGTATCTGTCCAGTTAGGATAGCCTCCCAGTCCTAGAGAGTTACTCCCACCCCTTATTGATTTTATAAGGTGTGGAGACAAGCAGCTCAATTGGAGGTTTAAAAGTTGGTGTTTAAAACTATGTTTAATATTAAAAATGTAACATTAATCTAATAGTTTAATTCCTACTTAAAACATATAGTTGTTGTTAATACATTATAAGGGTACCTTACAAAATGTAATCAATACAAATCTAAATCAAATAATATATATATATATATATATATATATACATACAGAAGATGAGTCCCTATAGTATTGTGTATAGTACTGCTGTCTTAAAAGAGAGCTATTTCAGATTACTGTGGGTGGCTGCTATGGTGCTCTGGCTATAACCACCATAGATTGAATGGAAGTGTAGTAGAGGTGTGTGTTTGTCAGACACTCGTCTTATAGTGTTTATAGGTTACATGATTTGCTTTTAGTTTAGGAGTGATACAGATTAGCACAGTTATACTTCCTGGGCACCCCTATGGCTCCTCTGCAGTTGGCACAGCACAAACAAGACTGTGGTTGCACAATGTCTGTGCTTGTTATTATGCAGCACGCACACCCACCCACCAGTATTTGATTTAGGTAATCCAATGTTAAAGTCAGCATGGAAAGCTTGGATTGCACTACAGACATTTAAATAGCTTTCTTGTACACTTTGCTGCAAATGTTCTACACTGAAGATCCACCAGCTGCTCAACAGCTGAATAATATAAATGATAAAATCTGATGAATGCCTGTATTGTAGGACAAGGGCAGAGAAGGTGGAAGTTAGAACCACTTATAGTGTAAGATACATGTGTTTAAAAGTGTATATACGAATATTAATACTCATAAGATTATCATGACCAATGATGATAGTGGTGTATTTCTGCCTTGGCCAAAATGGCCAGGATTAGGGCAGTATAATATCAAGGGGCAGCAGGCTGTCTCAAATTGCACAGAAGTCTGGGTGAGCACTGTACTATAAACACTGCAGAACAGACACAATCCTGGACTCCGTTCCTGCAGCACATACAGTACATACTCTTAGCTGACTCTAGTGCAGAACAGACCAATTACTGGTCACGCATTTAGCCTATTTTTAGTTGTTGCTCTTTAAAAAAGCATATTTTTCCTATATGACATTTGTGATATCTCTCATTATGCAATTATACTACAAATATCTCTCATTATACACTTATACTACAGAAAATAAACACCCCTGGCCTCTCCTTTTAAACATATAAAATGAATCACTTTTCATGTATGAATAGTGCAGAACAGACAAACGTATGGTCTCTCTTTATATACAAGAGAACACCACTTCTGTATCTCTATGTACATAGATCTCAGAGCAGCTACACCACTGCTCTCTATAACCACATGTGCTACAGAACAGACACACAGCTTCTATCTATCCGGACATGTACTACAGAATAGACACTCTCCAGGCTTTTTTATATGCCTATAAACTGCACAACAGACTTTATATCTTTCACCCTCTCCCAGCCACTCACTAAACATACATTCAGTGCTGCTGACCTACACATAATAATTAAAGTAAGCAAACAATTGGTTTGCTGTAAAAACTTACACTGTATCATTTAAAACTGTCTTTATTATATAACTTCCTGAGAGCTGAAGTTTGAGGGGTGTTTTTATCCATAACTGGATCTACAAAATCAAGTTCAAAAGCGCTTAATATTGCTGAATTTGACACGACTCCCTGCACAGCCTTCATCTGTACATACTTAGAGGCTGCATCAATAATTGCAAGTCCAGCCCCTCCAGAAATGTAAACACCCTTCACACACACAACCTTAACTAAGGTATCATGGATACCTCCAGGGTCCGGTAGAGATGTAAAACAGTTTAACTAGCTTTATGACTTCTCCCTACTTAAATATGTTTGTAGGTGGACTAAGAGTTTTCAAACCTATTTAGGTTTTCATTATATATTGGTACATTGAAAGGCCATTGTCGTCATTAAAACAACTCTGTATCATTATGTAGATCAGTTAAAATGAAACAGAAAATGTGTAAAATCTTTTTCCTTTGAAGCTCTTTTAACTATTTTAATCTGGCCAAAAGCAGAATTCAACACTGGAAGAATCACTGAAATCACAGACTCTTTCCTTCAGGTCCTAAATTGACAATACATTATTACTAATCTCTCCCTCTAATTACTCATATATGTTTTACTGCAATAATACATTCCAAATTTGTTTAGAATGTCCAAAGAAACCAGAGGAATAAGCCTACAGTTTGTGTACATCAATTAGAGTGGTATTGCTATTTGCAAATTGCTTGTGATTTTTGGTCCTTGCAGATAAAGCAATAAGTAACTTATATAAAAGCTCTTATAAAACAGTGAAATATGCATCAGTTTTAAATATTCAAAATGATTTTGCATTTGATTTTCAGTGCTCTGTTTGATGATGTAGAGCAGTATTAATGAATTCCATCCCTGCAGAGAACGTGATGAGCCGGTCCCTTTAATTCCAGAATTAGGCACATGACAATAAACTACTGCAGTAACAGCCAGGAGATGAGTAACCTCCCCAGCAGCGTTAAAACTCAGATTTAAACAGCGCATGTATAAGTGCTCTCCGCTGATTTGTGATGTTCTGTGTCTCCCCCACATTAAACGCTCAGTTAATGGTCTATACATCACCAGCTGCTCTCCTTGTTCTTCCTCCAAGTACATCTGAGCCAACATGACTACTGCTGCAGAGAAGAGTACCCTAAGCACCCCTTGTGTGCCGAGGCCCTGCGCACAATACAGTCCAGTGTCCGCATTACTGTACAAGACCAGCTGCACAAATCCCAGCGCTCCATCCCAGCTCTATCTATCTCTGCAGACTGGTAATGTGTGGATCTCAGACACAAAACAGATGGGTCACTAAATGACATAATGAATTGCAAGCTACTGCAAGATATAACGACTTAAATATCTTCCATTTTATTCTCTTTATTAGATGAGATTGGCAGCAGCCAGCGATCATCCAGGCTCAGAGGAAAGGACAAGCTGCTCTTTGCTACAGCTTTTATGTTCAATGAACTCTTTTTATTTGAAGATACCCCACAAATTTGTGATTCCTTTGCAAAAAGTACCACACACTTATAGGAGAGGCCCAGAAAAAGGAAACTGGTACCCTGATTAAAGCATCCACTGCAGTGCTCATACAGTAGGGTTGTGAGTTTATTTAGTATAGTTCTTAAAACTTGCATTGAACTTCAGTAGAGCACTAGACTCACCCTTATGAGGCAAATCTTGGAAATAAATCCTCCTGAGATTAAAGCACAATCTCATTCTGATTTCTCCCTGGGCAATGTGGGTTTGAGTTAAAAGCCTGCAATCCAAATTAATGCCTGGCAAATGAAAGCTCATCACACTTGTATATTCCTCTACAGTTATTTATTTAAAGGGTCGAGGGATCCCTAGTGAGACCACTCTAGTGAGTGAGACCAGACTGATGTAATACAGGATACTTCTCCCTGTGAAGGGCACAAGTGAGCTAAAAGAGGCTGCTCTCATATCCATAGTACTATCTATTAAGCATAGCTTGTTATCTGCCCGAGCACCTCTATTGTTGGTAATGCCATTTCTGTGTTATCATATGTGGTACATGAACAAATATTTAAGATCTACAAAAATATAATTACTACTATTTTCTAGTTTCCCCTCTGCTCACCTCTACAGGGCTCCTACATTAGCCTTTGTCGCTCCACCAACCCCTCAGAGCTGTATCACGTGGGGTGGGCAGCTAGCTGTGAATCTATATATAATGCTCAAAGTGCATTAAAGGAGCACAGTAATCAATGTTGAAGGTAATAATAAATTAATGAGTAAAAAAAAAAATCCAACCTTTACATTTTTTACTTTTATATGCAATTATTTTCTTTTCTCAGCTGCATCTGCCTGCTATTTTTCAGGACAGTGTGCTTGTGAACTAATGAGCTTTTCATTAGATCTAATGAAAGCACTGACAGTCTTAACTGCCACACTCCCATTGTGCAGATAGAGCTTTCTCTGCATTTAAAGTCTCCTCACACCAACGGAAGTTGATCAGAAGAAACAAAGAGAGTACATTCCACTGAAGCATAACTGCACATAAATATTAACAAAAATATAGACTGTATTCTTTTTTACAATAATAATAAGTGTGGTTCTTTAAAAGGGTATATTTGTTTGTTACATACTTCAGAAATATGTAAGTTTTTTCCTAGAATGCAATGGCCCTTTAAATAGGACTAAAACATCCTCTATGATCTACCTTATATTGAATAAAAGTCAGCAGCTCAGTATGGTTGATAAGGCTGCAGCTGACTGCACTCAGTTCCTATGAGGCCCTGATGGATTTAGGAGGTAGGTCTGCTAGGGTCAGGGTTCTGCCCAGAAATTGGCCCTGGGATTTATCGAGCATTTGCCTCAGTTTGGCAGAGTCTTGAAGCCATTACTCGATGACAGCCAAGTAGTGTGCTAAGTGAAATAATGTGCTTTCTGCATCCTCCCTGGTGGGCAAGAGTCCGCGTTACAAAACTACCAATAAAACTGACACTAATTGGCCGCCCAGATGATGGGTCCTGGAATTTGCAGGAAAAACGTCTGCACATTAAGATCTCAGTGGCAGATTCACCCGTCCTCGGAAGGTTTAAAGTCTGGAGCACATACAGTCATGGCCTAAAGATCTGCAGCAAAATGTGATGTGAAATCCATGTTAACTCTTCACCTGGTGTGACTGGATTTCACTTTTAATATGCTTGTTTCTCCCCAAATTTGATAGGGCCTCCTGTGTTATGCTGTTGCATGAGCCCAAATCACTTCTTTAAGGTAATATATTGTCTCAGCAGTCCACACATATTCAGCTTATCATTGGAGGGCTGCCTGGTAATCAGTTCAAAGTGTTTTGACAAAAGGAGAATCTGTTTGTGCAACAGAGATGTATATAAAAGGTCTACTAGGGTGTACAAATGGGAAATGGTAACCAATAACCCATTCTGGATAGCTCCCTTTTCATGGTGAAGGGGCTTGAGTACCTCAATGAAGCTGTGAGCTATACCATGTAGGGCCACCCAAGATTGGCAGGTCACTGGAGAAGGAACTGGTGACCCACTCCAGTATCTTTGCCAAGAAAACCATACGGATAAGAAGGACCAGAAACACAGACAGATGTCCCTGGCGTGCTGCATCTATGTGGTCATCAAGAGTCGGACATGACTGTAGGACTGAAGACAGACTAGGAAGACAGAGAAAATGGAGAATAAAGATGAGGAATGGAATAAACAAGCTATAGGAAAGAGGAATATGACATGGGAAGACAATTACAAAAGGGAGGCAGCAACTGAAGATAAGTTAGGCTCGTGTAAAGGAAAGGATATAAAAAAACATGTGAAAGGTGAGACATGTGGATGGTATGAACAGAAAACATAGGGAGGGAAGAGAGTTTAAGAGTGTCCAGTTGGATGTCATTGTTGTCTTGCCTTTCTAGGCCCAAGCCACCTTAGGAAATCTGGCACAGTTCCTAAGTATACCATCTTCTAAGATTCATAGTATGACCTCTTATCCTCACACAATATACTTTACAATTTTCTTTCTGGCTTGATAAAGGCTCACAATTGTGCACCAACTTAAATGCTGGGTTATTTATAACATCAC
Source organism: Discoglossus pictus (assembly GCA_027410445.1). Taxonomy (NCBI): domain Eukaryota; kingdom Metazoa; phylum Chordata; class Amphibia; order Anura; family Alytidae; genus Discoglossus; species Discoglossus pictus. Next base: position 133,974,814 of record CM050168.1, read on the forward strand.
AAGGAGTGAAGTCAATATGTAGCATTAAATATTCTGTAATAGAAAATATAAATGAATATCAAAATGATACATTGGACATAATGGTGAGATACAGATGTACCAGGGCTCTTACCTGTTGCCAAGAGGACCCATGCGAAGACACAGCTATTTTGTCTCAATGCGGGTACCTAAAAAAAGAATAAATGGTGATGCAGTGTTAGTGTGCACCTGTTTTATTGATACAAGCGCAGAACACACAGGTGGGAGAGACCTTGGACACGCTAACAATTTCTAATTACTGCAGGGAATCTTGATGTGATAATTGCAGATCAGGCGCATCCAAAGCACTGTATTTATCTATCTGTCCTTATTGCAGCCGAAACAACGTCAGTTTATCAAAAGCAAATTATTTTTTATTATCCCTTCATAATCAAGTTTTGTGGACCAAAATGCTTTGGCCTTAAAAATATAATGCAGAATTTTCTGACTTTACCATTAAGATTCTGCTCCAATGAAACAATGCAAAAAAAGCATTTTGTTCTGTGGGTAGTATGGATATGCTAAGAACCCTTACTTACAACATTAATCTACTTCTAAGAAGCTTAACCAGAGTGGTACACTTGTGTGGGCTCTTAATTCATTATATAGGACAGGAACATAACTTAGCTGTATATGAAAGCATAAGATGCTCAGATTTTTTATAAAAGACCCCCACTTATGCTGAGTACAAGAATGGATCATAGAACATCTTGGTCTCCAACTGTTTCACATAGCAGACTTCACACACACATATATATATATATATATATATATATATATATATATATATATATATATATATATATATATATACATACATACTCTTCAATTAATCAAAGAGGTAGAGAAAGTGGGGTCTATAAAAGAAGAAAGGAAGAAAGAATAGATTGGTGAATTTAAAGGAAGAGAGATGATTAGAAGGGTGTGCAGAGGAGAGGATAGAAAGAAAATTATTTCAATTTTGTCTTATTATTGAAATCTTACAATGACGTTTTATAGCATTTTTGAAAATATAAGAAAAATACAATAAACCTTTATAGGAGTACTCCATTGGTGATATGTTGTAAAAATATATATTGTATATTGCAATACTATATATATATATATATATATATATATATATATATATATATATATATATATACACCTTCCAACACAGTGCTTTCATTCTGATGATTATTTGCCTTTAAGAGAGAGCAGTTGCTCTTACATCCTTCCCCCCCCCCCCCCCCACTCCCTTCCTCACACTCTCCCCCTCCCTAGGACCAGCCTCCCCTACTGTGCCTGTCAATGCTCTGCAAATGCAGATTTCTGCTCTCTGCCAGGCACATTGTAGCTGTTCAATGGGATATATAAAATAGGTCAGAAGGACACTGACTCTTTGCCTCTTCCAGCTCCTGGTGTTTTGTAGGTTTAACCCTGTAATGTCTTGCTCTGTATAGCTTGCTCCCTACATGTAACTCTCACAAGCCTTGTGTGTGTCTTATTCATCCATCAGGGACCCCCTTGTGATTTCATTCTCCATAACAGCCAAATTATGCACTTCTGCTGCTAGAAAGTAAAATCTTTATTTTTTAACAACATTCCAGGCTCATTATTTATATTTATATTCACACTAGCGAATTGCCCGTCAAAAAATGACGGCAATGAAATTGTAAGGTACCTAAATGAATAAATGAATATAGTGTACCTATTTTGAAGCATTGTGATGAAGAGCTGGCAATCTGTGTTGATGTTGCTGCAGCATTAGTGGTGTGGAGCTGCTGTATAAGCATGCTGAATGTGTGCAGTGTAACACTGTGCGTGCGCGAGACCAAACCGTTAGCGTAGTGGTGTACTTCCGCATTGGTGTAGAATGGCGAGTAATGTGTGGTATAGGTCTGTATCGGAATATCCGTAGGTGTTTTGTGGTGTTTTGCGAGTTTAGAGTGCTGTAGCCTCGTTTTCGTTTTGTTCGGCGGCCATTTTTTCTCTCGCTTAGATTTTTTTTTAGTCTCTAAACTGTTTTATTTCGAGTAAAATCGAGGTGTAAGTTGCATTTTTGAGGTCCTGGGTGCTCCCTCTTGGTGTAGGTAAGTTTTTTATGTATGTGCTGTGTGTATGTATTGTGTTTTAAATGTTTGTATGTCGGCGTGTTGCGTCCGATGTTTGCGAGGTCGTAATGTGTGGTAACGTGTTTCGTACGTTGTTTGCGTTCCTCGTAAAATTTAGCGAGTGTCGTAATTTGTGTGTCGTGTTTTTTGAGTAGCGACGTGAATTTTGCGAGTGTTTGAGGCCCTTGCCCAGTGACCTCGCCAGCAACTGAGTCCCTCGCTTCGCGAGGGGCCTCAGTTGCTGGCATGGAGCGCCTTCGGCGCTCCATGCCAGCAACTGAGGCCCGTGCCCAGTGACCTCGCCAGCAACTGAGGCCCTCGCTTCGCGAGGGGCCTCAGTTGCTGGCATGGAGCGCCTTCGGCGCTCCATGCCAGCAACTGAGGCCCTTGCCCAGTGACCTCGCTACGCGAGGGCCGCGGCTCGCTGCGCGAGCCGCGGCCCTCGCTTTGCGAGGCCCGCGGCTCGCTACGCGAGGGCCGCGGGCTCGCTACGCGAGCCCGCAAGCGTGAGCAACGACTCGTACGCTCACAACTATATATGTGATTTCTATTTAATCATTACATATGTTATTTTACATGAAAACAATGAGAAATATAATGTGTACAAATCTTCCTTGTTCTCCTGCCTCTGCAAGCACTGATCCACCCATCTCCAGTCCCAAGCTGGGCTTTAATATCTCCGTCCCCATCAGTATAGAACCTGATTGGCATTACAAAGTTACAATGCATAGGTACAGTAAAACGTACTGGAGGTGATTACCCCCTCAAAGTGACCCTCTTGGATGTAGGATACACTTGGGATACACTGAGGAAGATTACAACTAATACAATACATTTTGCCAGCTAAAAATCCCAGTAACTTTAACACAACTAACATTGTTTTTAGAAACCCATCCTCCTGAGCAAGGAGCTGAAAGAAGCAGCTCCGTAAAAGAAATGGAACTCCACAATAAGGAATAATAAAAAAGAAAAATGAAATAACGTATGTATATTACTTGCTAATAAGCATTGCCCAGTTATAAGTTTATTTATTCAAATGATCACATAGTAAAAATGGATTAGACCTCTAATTTTTCATGAGACGTGATGGGGACACTTTGTTCTTTTTTAATGTAGAATAGAAAATACTGTGGTCATAAATTTAAAATGTCCTGTTTTGAAGAACTACACCTGAAAATAAGCAACACGTTTTGAAAATATAAACAATACTACAGCCTATCATTTTTTAGTTTTATATACACTTATGTTGCTATTGAATGCACCATTTTATGTTCTTGTCATCTACTTCTTAAGGTGGGAGCTACAGATGCAAGTGCTCTCATTAGGATTAATGATAAGCTCATTAGTTTATAAAGACACATCCGGTTAAGATTGAAGTTGCAAGAAGCAGCTCTGTAAAGAGAATGGGTCACTGTAGAGAAAATAAATTACCATAGTGGTCTTTTCATGAAAACTAATAAAAAAAAGGCAGAGTTTGTGTTTATTGCATGGATATTACAATCCAAATCACCAACGCATTTCAGGCTCCTCTGATAATAAGTGAGTTTATTTTGAACAGGTGTGAGCCCTAACCCCAGCAATTAACGAGTTAATCTAAGTGCTGAACACAAGAAAGCTGCTATGTTTTTCTCTATATTTTTGCCTCAATATATTCCCGGCTCAGGATGCAGCTGGGAGCCCTAAACTTCCTAAGCCTCCCCATCTGCTTGTGTATAACTTGGGTCCCTTCTGTGCTCTGCGGGAGGCAGGAATTTTACAAGTGTTATTCAGATATGAGATAGGAGTTTTTTTGTTTCCTTATATTGATTTACTTTTTTTGTTGCTAAGAATGTGTGAACAGGGAGAGAGCAAGATGTATATTGGCTTCTATTCCTGGTATTGCCATCAAACTCATGTCTCAATGAAAGACACAAAGAAATATATATAGGAGCCAGACAGCGCCTTACAGATAACATATATCAATCTTAAAGGATTCTGAATTGATGGATAATGCTCTATACCAGGGGTGGGCAATAGGGGTCCCAGTCAGGATCTCTGGCCCATTAGTTCCAGATCCACATCATTACAAGTTTTTTTTTTAATATATAAATTATAAAGCTTCCATATCCATAAATAATCTACGAGTCAAATGTTATCCATTCTCAGTGTATAATTCTGTACTTATTCTTCCATACCAAGTTCTTTTCAGTGCCATTATTTTAAATTATTTGTATATGTTTGTCTAAGCAAATACCTTCTGACATTTGTGGATTTTGTAAAAATATGACTGCCAATGCACTACACTATCATGTAGAACAGATAAAATCAAGTAAAATGCACAGCTCTTTTTATTGATTTATATGATTTATTAGTGTTAGCTTTTACAGCACTCAAACTGTTTATTTATCTCAAGCCTTATCTGTAGTTAATCTGCACCACACCACTTTTTGATCTCCCTCTAAAAGCTCATTACAATATGCATGATGATACCAGGCACTTTGTTTTGGGTGTGCCAGGGCCAATAACATGGAGTAAAATACTTCTCAATAAAACCCAATAACTCATCCGGTGCCATGTCCTGACACATACTCATATCAGTGTGACACTATGGGAGAGATGTCATGGTATAAAATATAGAATGGCATTAAACAGAAAAAGCATAAAGGTGCCACCAGCTGCTGTCCAGCACCACTTCTGGAGACCAGATCTCCAATGGGATATTAATGGAGACCATTCAAAGGAGGGTGACTAAAATGGTGCAGGGTCTAAAAAACAAATCATATAAGGACATATGTCATACATAGCTTAGAGGACACAAGGGAGAGGAGGGTATGGGAGAAGTCTGCAAATATATCAAAAGCTTTAATAAAGTTAAGGAGTGTATTATCTTCCAGAAAAAGAGAAAAGCAAGAACAAGTGGCCAAGGTTTAGAATTGAAAGATTTCGAGGTAATGTCAAAATGCGGCTGTACAGAAACCGTAATAGATAAGTGGAAAAGCCTTCTAGTGGTAGGGACAAACACAGTAAAAGAACGAAAGCATGATTGAGACATGCATAATGCCATCCAGAGACTTAATAAAGTTAAGTATTTGGTAGATAGAATGAGCAGAGTAGATGGGCTTCTTTATATGCTTTATAGTCTTCATTGTAAGATCCTAATTGACACAGCTGGGTCTCAACCTTCATCAATTGTTCCATGCTCTTGCATGACCAGGGTGTACTGCACACCGCTCATGAATAGTGGTAGCGAGTATGCTCCAGACAAAAGAGACACAATCAATATTGCTGTATGACATGGAGGTCACTTGTATGCTGCCTGAGTGACAAGGGCACATTGGTCAGGGGGGAGGAGGATGACTCACAGCATTTAATAAGGCTTGTATAATAACACAACCTTAGTTTTTGTTCAGTTTAAACTCATTATCCTGTGTTATAAAAATCCAGGGTAAATTGCACAAGGTGGTTGTGTAAACGTATTGTGTGACTGATACAGATACAGATTGGAAGTAAATTAGATAACTCAGACTGGCCAGCAATAACTCAGCCTGTATATGGATGTTTTATAATGTGCTCAAAATGTGGTTTAGTAAATAGGAGCAGTAAATATGTCTGTGCTCTATATAGACAAATACTATCAAAGACAGCAAAAGCTACCAAAATTATGTTAAACCTAGTTTTCTATCATAGTATAACATATTGCAAAAAATAGTACCTATTTATTATTATGCGTTCTTTAAATTGCTGTATAATCTCTGGTTAATATAATACTACCTCTTTCAAGAGATGAGTTTTTCCAAAGACTATGAACACTGGGGGTATTTAGTGATGTAGAGAGCAGGAGGTGAAGCGCTGCATTTCAGCACCACTTTGACAATGGACAGCACCAATTTTTGGATGGAGAGCACTTGTCTGGATTGAAGCACAAGAGACTCATGCAATCTGTGGGTCAGGGGTCAGGATGGAGTATGCTTGGGGCAGACTCCATGGGATGGCAATATCAGCTGATATGCATGATGACTTAGTGAGACCTGCCCGGGCTGTGTTTTCGTCTCTGTATAGCTTGAGATTACTCCTTTAAATGCTTGCAACACATCATGTTGCATGTAAAAGTAATAGAGCTACCAATAGGTATCAGCATAGAGATTGGCATATCTACTAAACCAAGTCACTGTAATCCAAATGAGAATGGTTTGCTGAACAAATAGATCATTTTACAATATTACAATGTTTACAAGCAATTGACTACAGTATAACCACTATCTGTGTAGATCTAATATTTTTTGAGTGCAGATCTATTATGCTAATTTGGGACTAATTTATTTCTGTGGTGGGGAAAATTATGTACACCAGTGTTATCATACAGCCAGGAGACCCATCCACACCATATATTACAGATGCATACATAATGTTGTATACCTAGAGCTATACAGTAGATCAAAATCGGCTTGTACAATATATAAGCAGTATTAAACATGCATTGGGGCCATGGGGTATCCTTAAAGCCATTAAAGGAGTGCTGAAGTTCCGTACTGTCTGTTACTTAAATGTTTGTGAGAAATGTTTTCTATTCTCACATCTAATGCTCTTATCTCTAATCTTCAAAATGTAGTCTTCATTATTTACTCCTCATGCCCCTCTGCCCAATGGCCATTCATCTCCTCCTGGTTTTCATCCCTCACTTTCACACTTTATCCTTCTCACTTCCCACTCTGCATGCTTCTCTCCTCATACCTCAGACCACTTTCTCTCCCCTAATTCCTCTCCCCATTTCTCATTCCAGCCCATTCCTCTCTCCCCATTAATGTTTCTCTACTCCCTTTTGCCACATCTCAACCTCTTTCTCTGATAACACCCCACCCCCATATCTTCCAAATCATCATCTCTCTTCTCTTTCTATTCTTCATCTCGTTTTCCTTTCACTTTTAGCCCCACTCTTCCCATCCTCACGTTACCATCTTCTCATTTGTCATCCCTTTTCCCTCTACTTATCCCTCATTCATTGCTCATCCTTTTTTCTATTTCTTCTAATCTTTTCAAACTCTTCATTCCCTCTATATCAAGTTATCACAAGCCAGCTATTGAGAACTGCTACTCTAGATTGCCCCTTCTGGATTGCTACCTTATTGTGGTGAAAGGGCTTGTATACCTGAATGAAGCTGTGAGCTATACCATGTAGGCTTACCCAAGATGGGCAAGTCATAGCAAAGGGATCAGACAAATCTTGGTCCACTGGAGAAGGAACTGGCAACCCACTCCAGTATCTTTGCCTGAAAAAACCTTATGGATCAGCACAACTAGACACAAGATGTGCCTGACATGCTGAGGTCCATATGGTCACGGAGCGTCGGACATGACTGACTGAAAAACAACACACTAGATTGTAAGCTTTAAGTATGTAGTATGTAAAGTGGTTATACAGCACTGCAGAACATCAAAGCACATGAAACCATTATTAGACTGCTAATGTGTGACGTCCTTGGGCTACTGTACACATATCTAACTAGTGTGTGACGTCCTTGGGCCTCTGTCCAGGTATCTAACTAGTGTGTGACGTCCTTGGGCCTCTGTCCAGGTATCTAACTAGTGTGTGACGTCCTTGGGCCTCTGTCCACGTATCTAACTAATGTGTGACATCCTTGGCTCTCTGTCTAGGTATCTAACTAGTGTGTGACGTCCTTGGGTCTCTGTCCACGTATCTAACTAGTGTGTGACGTCCTTGGGCCTCTGTCCACGTATCTAACTAGTGTGTGGCGTACTTGGGACTCTGTCCCTGTCTAACTAGTGTGTGACGTCCTTGGGTCTCTGTCTAGTTATCTAACTAGTGTGTGATGTCCTTGGGTCTCTGTCCACGTATCTAACTAGTGTGTGGCGTACTTGGGACTCTGTCCATGTCTAACTAGTGTGTGACGTCCTTGGGTCTCTGTCTAGGTATCTAACTAGTGTGTGATGTACTTGGGTCTCTGTCCACGTATCTAACTAGTGTGTGACGTACTTGAGACTCTGTCCCTGTCTAACTAGTGTGTGACGTCCTTGGGTCTCTGTCTAGTTATCTAACTAGTGTGTGATGTCCTTGGGTCTCTGTCCACGTATCTAACTAGTGTGTGGCGTACTTGGGACTCTGTCCATGTCTAACTAGTGTGTGACGTCCTTGGGTCTCTGTCTAGGTATCTAACTAGTGTGTGACGTACTTGGGTCTCTGTCCACGTATCTAACTAGTGTGTGACGTACTTGAGACTCTGTCCACGTATCTAACTAGTGTGTGACATATATGGGTCTCTGTCCAGGTATCTAACTAGTGTGTGACGTCCTTGGGTCTCTGTCCATGTATCTAACTAGTGTGTGACGTCCTTGGGTCTCTGTCCATGTCAAACTAGTGTGTGACGTCCTTGGGCCTCTGTCCACGTATCTAACTAGTGTGTGACGTCCTTGGGTCTCTGTCCAGGTATCTAACTAGTGTGTGACGTCCTTGGGTCTCTGTCCACGTATCTAACTAGTGTGTGACGTATTTGGGCCTCTGTCCACATATCTAACTAGTGTGTGACGTATTTGGGTCTCTGTCCAGGTATCTAACTAGTGTGTGACGTCCTTGGGACTCTGTCCATGTCTAACTAGTGTGTGACGTCCTTGGGTCTCTGTCCACGTATCTAACAAGTGTGTGACGTCCTTGGGTCTCTGTCCACGTATCTAACTAGTGTGTGACGTCCTTGGGCCTCTGTCCACGTATCTAACTAGTGTTTGATGTCCTTGGGCCTCTGTCCACATATATAAAGCTTTCCAGCTTTTCTCCCATTGAACTAGAGGGATGTTTTCTTCCACGCATTCCAGTCATGTCCGCACACAGCAGTGCACCGCGGCAGTTAGAAGGGGTCATGTACACTGCCTGCCTGCTTTTAATTAGTCACCCTTCCTGAGCAACCGTGTATGAAGCAGCCTGAATTAAAATCCTGGGAAATGCAATTACCCAAACGTCTGTCAGAGGGGCACACCTGTTGCAGCAGTTACTCGCCTAAAGAGTTCTCATAAACACAAACGTCTCTGGATATCACCATTCGCAGTGTGACAGTAGACTGATGGCCCTTTGGCTGTACTGGGGGCTACTGAACTGCACAGTGGGACTAGCATTTCCAGAATTGAACTGGTTAAACGTAAAGCTGCAGGCCACGCCTGTGGAGATGGGGGTTAATGGCGGCTCAGCTGCTGCCCTCCCCTGCTCCGCGCGGTGATCTGCCAGACGCTGCTTGTTTCAGAGGCTCCTCACTCCAATCCTTTCTCCTTCTGGTTTTCACTTGTCTCTCGATGCAAGATTGAAGTAGACAAGTGTGAAAGAATCAGAGGCCGCAGCAGCGCTGGGCTCATCCACACGGCTCACAGACTGACAGGTCGAGGGTGGAAACTTTCAGCTCATCTCCAGGGGGCAGCGGGGGGAGGGGGATACAGTATTCTAGCTGTGTGTGTATTTATACAGGCTGTGTGTGAGCAAATAATCTCCCTATTCTGCAGGGATTTGGAGGAGCTGAGCCCTCTCTAGATCTCCCTACTCTGTGCTACACTGCTTGGCTTGCTTCCCTTTCCTGTCTCTATTATTACTATGTCTATGCATTTACCCCTCACTCTCATTTACCTTCCCTTCTTCTCATCAATCTATTTCTCCCTTATCCCAAACCCTTCATTGACCTCAGTGTCTCTCTCATCATTCTCTTCTCTTCACATGGCTGTCTCTCTCCTACTCTGCCCTCACTTTCACTCTCCTGCCTGCACATCTATCTCCCCTTACTCTCCTCTCTTCCTATTGCTGTCTCTCCTACGCTGTCCTCAGTGCCACTCTCCTGCCTGCACATCTATCTCCCCTTACTCTCCTCTCTTCCTATTGCTGTCTCTCCTACGCTGTCCTCAGTGCCACTCTCCTGCCTGCACACCTATCCCTCATCACTCTCTTCTCTTCACATGGCTGTCTCTCTCCTACTCTGCCCTCACTGTCACTCTCCTGCCTGCACACCTATCCCTCATCACTCTCTTCTCTTCACATGGCTGTCTCTCTCCTACTCTGCCCTCACTGTCACTCTCCTGCCTGCACACCTATACCTCATCACTCTCTTCTCTTCACATGGCTGTCTCTCTCCCACTCTGCCCTCACTGTCACTCTCCTGCCTGCACACCTATCCCTCATCACTCTCTTCTCTTCGCATGGCTGTCTCTCTCCCACTCTGCCCTCACTGTCACTCTCCTGCCTGCACATCTATCTCCACTTATTCACCTCTCTGCCCATCACTATGTCTCTTCTCCTCTGTCCTTACTTTATCACTCCTGTCTGCACAGCTATCTCCCTTCACTCTACTCTTATCCAATGCCTGTCTCTCTCCTTCTCTGTACCATTCATCTATCCTTACTTGCACTGGCATGCTCTCTCTCCCTTCTTACATTGTCTGAATTGCTCTTTTTGCTGTGTTTCTCTGTTCCCTATTGCTATATCCCTTGTCCTGGACATTTCCTCTCTTTCCTGGCTGTCTCTCCTTTTCTTATTAGTCCTTGCTGTCTCTATCATCATTCCTCCAGTCTCTCACAGCTCCCCCCCCCCCCCCCCCCCCTTGCAACAATGCTTATCTTTAGTTGTTTGGAAGAGAACCCAGGACTGATGTTTTCATGTAGGTTACAAAGGAAGCATTGAATGTGTTATATCCGTGATGTGGCTCACAAAGAGTTATGTTTGTGTGTGCTTATATTTGAAACATAGATTTGATAACAGATAAGAACTGAGAAGTATCAGGACAGGCCATGGTGGAAGCAGCTTGTAGAGAGAGAGAGAGAAAAAGGCTAAAAGGCAAAGAGAAGCACACATTTGGAGCTCCACTAGAATATGGCACAAACCACATGGGAACCAGAGAGATCAAAGACATCTTGAAGGAATAACTAAAGCAGAGTGGGGGGTCTAGTGGTCCCATCTGACAAAACAACTGTTGATTGAGATTTCTCCCAGTAAGATATTCTGGAGTCTCAATTATGTGATGACTATCAGGAGCAAACAAGAGGTAGAGCCTCAACGTTCAGGTGGTGGAGCATAGAAAATATGAGCCCTGACCAGCAGCCCAGCAGAAACACTGCCAGTAGGTGGACACCAGTAACGAAGTGGAGACTAGAAAATAACAGTCAAGAGGCCGAGTCTCAGAAGCACCAGTCAGGAGTTAGAACCTAAAAACGCTAGTCAGGAGGTGTGGCCTAGAAAATACCAGCCAGTGTGCAGTCTAGCAGAGCACTGCCAGTAGGTGGAACCAGCTAAACCCCAACCAGAAGGTGGAGCTTAGGAAATATCAGTCAAGAGATGGAGCCTAGAACATACCACACATTAAGAGATGGGGTTCAGCAGAAGCACTAGCTATTAGGTCGAGTCTAAAAACATCAGTCTAGTAGCACCAAGGGAAGACAACAGAAGTCAAGAACAAAGCAGAGGACCCATCCAGTATGAATTAAACGGGTGTACAGAGAGAAGGCCAAGACATTCTGGGCCACATACTTTGTCAGCTTGACATCTTTTCAATCAGTCAGTGGTACCTTGGGTCGGTATCACACATATTTATACCCATACATTCACACTCTTATTGTTAGTTCTGCATTAACAGCATTTTCCTTTAAAGATTTAAATTTAGAAGCCAAAACCTGCTAAAATGCCTCATTTCTCAAACCCACAGACTGACTAAAAGGGAAAGATAATTACACACAGGACCCAGTTTTGTTACAATCTCAATATTATTCCAAATATTTCCACTGGCAGCGAAAAAAATGTTTAATCATAGACATTAGCAATGACTGCAAGCACATCTCTGGCCATTTCCAGCTGAGTATAAAGAGCTTCTGTTTACTGGCTTTGACTGATAAATACAAATAATCATCTACCCCATTATTAAAAATCTGCACCTGAAAATAAACACTGAAACAATACATAAAAACCCATGTTTTGGATCCCACTCTAGTGCTAGTATAATTGCACTATGTATGTTGAACAGACAAAAAGAAAATATACATTTTAAAGGAAAACTGACTTTTAATTGTTTCTCACATTTGTATTGCAAACATGCGTGCTTTTACATCTAATTATTTGTTACTATATATTCTTAATAATAATACAACTTACTGGTGATGTGGGGGTCATGTTTGTTAATATCTAAGCTTTAACTAGATAGCTATACCAGCACAGTGCCTGCAAGTGACATTGCACTACAGCACTTACATGAGAAGGTGTAGCTGGAGTCTAGGGTTGGCCATTTCAATATGTCTTGATAAAGTCATTATTTAAATGTTCTTACATTTTATTGTTTATGGTGTCCATAATTGTATGCACATATATAAATTAATAAAACACAACTTTTGTTATTTATATTGCCCCTTTATACATAACATCCTTAAAAGGAACAATATAAATCCCCTTAAATGTCACATCTGGCTGCTCAGACTGCTCCCGTCTCTTATATTTCCTCCTTTCACTGAATGCGCCCATACCCCCTTGACTCTTATATCAATCCTTAACCCTTCCATTTAACATACCACTGTACATTGGAAAAAAGATGTTTGAAAACTGAGTCTAAGGGCATAATTAAGCAGGAAAAATACATATTTGTGCATCTGCTTGACTGTGGAAGAATCCATGATACTTAATGGAAGTTATGTATTTGTAGGAGGGGCATTTACATTTCTGTAGAGCTAGTGATGCATCTTTGTATGACATTTCCTTCTTAAGGGTCTTTGAGGGGGGGAGGCTGTGGTGTGCATTTTAATTATATCCAATTATCTAAGAAAGATTACTGGATTTTGCCGCTTCCCTCCTACTGCATTCCTCCCTCAACTGATAACAACAAACACAAACACCCATCATCCAGCTCACATGATGTGATGTAACAAGCACAACATGTATGCCTGTACTCATAAGCAGTCTTCAAACTTTTAGTTTTTCTAAAAAAAAAATGTTTTATGTCTATGGTTTACAGAGGTGTTCATGTTGTGAGTTTGGTACATACCTGATACACAAGTGTCTTATTTGTTAGAAATACATTGGTCCTTTAATATCTTCTGAAAATGCTCTCTCCATTGTAAGTCATCATCAATCACACAAGTCTCAACTTGCACCACTTCATCTTTTCACCTCCACCTCACTGGCTGTTACACTTCAATTTTGCCCAACTAGATATATAGAAATGTGCACATAAAATGACTATATATGCAGAAGCATCTTCTAGATCTATTTTGTAATGGAAGCAAAAAACTTACTTAGAAGAATCTGATAGACTGGGAAGTGGATTTGATCTCTGTGTACAAACTCCCTGTTTCTATCAGTTCCTATCTTAAGTGGAGCTTTAGTTGCAAAATAGTGGTCATGCCAAGTGACAGGAGGTTAGTGAGAGGAGCTTGAAGCCAACAGCATATCTGACTGTCAGCTTCTTTAAGGTATATGGCTTAATACTTTCTTTTGTTTAAACTGAACAAAGCGTGAAAATAAAAATTACCTGAAAGAGGAACCGTGTGTAATTTGTGACATTTTGGAGTTTTACACAGAAAACAAATAAGAATGATACATCTTACACAGTCCTACAAATAAAAATCATAGACTGGAAACTAAAACCGGTATTATTCCTAAACTAATGTCAAAAAGTAAATTGAATTCCACGGTTATATCATTGGAAATCAAATGTTCAGTTGTTCATCTGTGCTGCGTTAAGAAAGGAACAAGACGAGGCTGTTATTAAATCCTTTTCTATCCTACTCAAGTTCACGAATGAAAGAAAAAAAAGGAAAGTGAGCAAGAGCAGCCACAGCAATCTAAGTACTGCCAAAATCTGCTATAGAATGACAGCCCTTATTTTGAAATTGACTCAAATTAAAAGGGATTCTCATCTCATATATGGTTGAAATATTGTTTTAAAAAAAGTAACATATAATAGTCATGTTTCCCAGTAAATCATTCTTGACAGTTATACAATTGTCTTGGTGTCTCCAATATGCTAATATGGGGCATAATATGCTAATTAAGTTAGAGAGGGAATCTAATTGCATGATGGAACTAATATCATTTTAGTTACTACTGCAGTAATTAGGCAGAGGACAGTATAGCAGAAATATACATTATCATAAGAGAGCCATAAATAGACAAAAGTATATACTGTATATATCAAAAGTATGAAGATACAATTCACTAAGTGAGGGGAATGAAGCGAGCCGCAACGTCAGCACTTCCATGGTGTGTGATGTTAGATTAGCTAAAGGTAATAGAGAGCCTTAAGAGCCTTTTAGTCTCTGTATCTACTACACAAATCTGAGCATTCGACCACATCACTAATGTAAAGCGTTGCACCAAGGAGAGAGCAAGAGAGAGAGAGTCTTGGGAAGAGCAAGAGACACAAATAGCTGCATGAGAGGACAGCAACAGCGGAGAAACAATTAACAACTAAATCCCGGTATTAGGCACTTCTTAAATAAGGCTTTGACCAGCACATGCTGCCTGCCTCTCCAGCACTGCAAGGGTCTTCAGGAGGTGTCAAGTGTTACATCCCTGTATCAGGATACTAGGAAAAATGGAGTGACAGAGACAAATATAATTCCTTTTGCTCCCAGAACTTAGAAAGGTCAAGTGAGCAGAGCTGATGATAGACTGCTCACAGCCAAGCCATCAATCTCTTAAAAGAAGCAGCTTACTGCAATCGTTCTGCAATACTTCCAGCCATGCGAATCTCCGATGAATACGCACCGCTGTCTACCATCTTTTTAAATCTATCTGGGTGAGCAGTTAGTGTGTGACAGAAGAAGTGTCCAATTCGTGCATTTTTGGTAGAAAACAATGTGTTGTTATCTAAGCATTATGAGTTAAAGGCTAATGAAGCATCAAAGCTTCCATTTATTACAGATTATAGATAAATAGAATTACAACTGGATGCTATTACATATGTTGTGCAGCAGTGTCTGAAAACTGATCTTGAACGTTGGATATTTTAAGTGTAAAAAACATGAAAAGTCCTCCCAGAGTTCATCCCATAAATTATCACTCACAGTGGAGGGGATACATCACATGAGCAGGTCTACTTGGTAAATCTAAAGTGCCTTGCAAAAGTATTCTCCTCCCTTGGCACCTTTCATGTTTTTGTTGCCTCACAACCAGGAATTAACATGGATTGTTTGAGGATTTGCATCATTTAATTTACAGAACATGCCCACAACTTTGAAGATGTTTTTTTTATTTTTATTGTGAAGCGAAAAACAAATAGGACAAAATAACAGAAAAAGTCAGTGTGCACAACTAATTCCCCCCCCCCCCCCAAGTCAATACTTTGTAGAGCCACCTTTTCACAGCTCCAAGTCACTTTGGATAAGTCTCTATGAGCTTGCCACATCTTACCACTGGGATGTTTGCCCATCCCTCCTTGAAAAACTGCTTCAGCTCCTTCAAGTTGGATGGTTTGAACTTGTGAACAGCAATCTTTAAGTGTGACCACAGATTTTCTATTGGATTGAGGTCTGGGCTTTGACTAGGCCATCCCAACACATTTACATGTTTCCCCTTAAAGTGTTGGTTTAGCAGTGTGTTTGGGGTCATTGTCCTGCTGGAAGGTGAACCTCCATCCTAGCCTCAAATCACGCACAGAGTGGTACAGGTTTTGCTCAAGAATATCCCTGTATTTAACACCATCTTTCCCTCAACTCTGATCAGTTTCCCAGTCCCGGCTGCTGAAAAACATCCTCACAGCATGATGCTGCCACCACCATGTTTCACTGTGGGGATGGTGTTCTTTGGATAATGTGATGTGTTGCCTTTGCGCCAGACATAGCGTTTTCTTTGATGGCCGAAAAGTTCAGTTTTAGTCTCATCAGACCAGAGCACCTTCCTCCATACATTTTGGGAGTCTCCCACATGCCTTTTCGCAAACTCAAAACGTGCCATTTTGTTTTTTTGCTGAAAGTAATAGCTTTCTTCTGGCCACTCCGACATAAAGCCCAACTCTATGGAGCGTACGGCTTATTGTCGTCCTATGCACATATACTCCAGTCTCTGCTGTGGAACTCTGCAGCTCATCCAGGGTTACCTTAGGTCTCTGTGCTGCCTCTCTGATTAATGCCCTCCTTGCCCGATACATGAGTTTTGGTGGGTGGCCGTCTCTTGGCAGGCTTGGATATGTTTTTATAACCTAACCCTGACTTGTATTTCTCAACAACATTGTCCCTTACTTGTTTGGAGAGTTCCTTGGTCTTAATGGCAGTGTTTTGTTAGTGGCGCCTCTTGCTTAGGAGTTGCAGCCTCTGGGGCCTTTCAAAAAAGGTGTGTATATGTAATGACAGATCATGTGACACTTAGATTGCACACAGGTGGACATCATTAATCACTAATTATGTGACTTCTGAAGGTAATTGGTTGCACCAGAGCTTTTTATGGGCTTCATAACAAAGGGGGTGAATACATACGCACATGCCCATTTTCTGTCTTCTATTTCTAAAAAAATTGTTTTATGTATATATTTTTCTCATTTCACTTCACCAACTTAGACTATTGTGTTCTGATCCATCACATGAAATTCAGATTAACAAAACATTGAACTTAAGGTTGTAATGTAACAAAATAGGTAAAAAGTCAAGGGGGTGAATACTTTTGTGAATGACTTTAACGGCCGAATCACTGAACAGTAAAAAAACAACAAACATGCCGCAAATTAACTTACACACAGCACAGGGGGAAAGCCACGGAGCCTGTGAGTCAGGTTGCAACTTAATTTGTGCCATATTTGCCATTTTTTCACAATCGAAAATCGCCTAAGCGAGAGAAAAAAATGGAGGCCGAAAAATCGCAAATCGTATTTATTTACATTTAAGTACTTTGTTATACTAAGAAGCGCTTATAAGCTCTGTTTTTACTGCAGATACAGACTCTGTAGGGCTGGAAGTGCAGTGTAGTATACTAAACTATCACAGACCATGTCTCATTAAACATGCTGATGAGACATGGTCTGTCATAGGCTAATACACTACACTATGCATCCAAATAAAATCCAGAAACCTTCCAAATCCCTCTAAATGCTGAATAAGGTAAACATTGTTAGAGCAGGCTCCCACAGCATCAAAGCCAGAAAGCAGTGTTCTGTGGGCCCAATATGGAAGCCTCTAGACACAAGCAGGATTTGCCAAAAGCTTTCTCTAAAAATGCTTTTACACTGAAAGTTTACATAGCTGCTAATGTTGTTGCTTTATCTGTGACGATAGAGAAAGTGTCCAATTTGTGCATTTTTGGTTGGAAAAATGTGTTGTTATTTAAGCATAATCCACGAGCTACAGTTTAGTCCACGGGATTGTGTTTATAATGTCATATTTCATGTACATGTGTATTATTTCCTCAATAACTTCAACTGGTGCAGCAAAGCTCCCATTCTAATGTTGCGGGTTTGTTCTACTGTATCTCACACAATCCTTTGCTGCGGATCCCCTCCCAGCACTGCCAGTGTTATCACTGTACAGCCCGTGCACATCGGCAGCACTATACACTTAGGGACTGCTAGAGATTCCCTGATTTAGGCTGGTAGTGAATATTATTATTATGCTCTCGAACATATTCTGCAAACTGGGGGCTGGATTCTACTGTCAAAATCTGCAAAGGAAGGGACTTCATTATGTCTGCCCTATCAGGAAACACAAGATGCACAATATGCAAAAATAAGAAGTTAATCATCAAGCATTGTGTTTCTCTATCTGCCGTTATAGAAATGTCATAACACAGGCTCTGCTCCTCTACATCACGTTAAAGACACGTCACGGGCTGAATCATTTCATGATCTGAACCCCCATTTCTGGGCACCAAATGGCAAATGATGTCTACTTAAAATACACTCAAGATCTGTATTTATGGTAGGCTCTTATAAGGAACGCTCGGAAAGAGAAAATATACAGCTTTTAATTATTAAAGAGCCATTGTACTCCTATTTTTAAAATATCCACTTGTAAAGAACTAGACTTAAAAATATTAAACCTGATTTTAGAATGTAAAACAATAATACAGTCTAGAATTTATTACCTCTTACATGCTGCTGTGAAATATACTATTTTGGTTTCTTCTAATCAACTTCCAGTTGGGAAGAGACTTTGAATGCAGAGGAGGCTGACACTTTATTGTCAGAACACCTGCATATCATGATATTAAAGCAGCTATCTGATTATGAACACTCAGCATTAAAGTGTCTAATGATAAAGGGGTACAGACTCAATTATTTGTCTAGAAACCTTTTAAAAGTCGATATTTAAAAAATGTGCTTTGCAAATGTGAAATAATATGACTGTTATTCCCACTGCAGACTACATTTGCAACAATATGAAGACTCCTTTCTCACTGGATATGTGTGGTCACTGCACTCAGCTAAGTTATGGCAGATAACTGACTTCTGTCTGAGTGCCATTCTGAAACATGACAGTGCTGCAAAGCTGCATGTCCAGAAATATGTTTAACCTTTGGAAAACTCAATCCAACTGGCATTGTCATCATGAAGCTCTGAACCTCTCACCCTTCTGGGTGGGTTACTCATTACACATATATAGTGCTTTAATAGAAAGCAACAGTTGCTGATAAAGTACTTTATATTTCTATCGTACATTTTGATATTTGGAGGCTTACACACAGATACATCTTACAGCCATGTTCTGGTGCTCATCATAGTAGTGTTATGTGTAATGCCCCCGTTATACAGACACATACATGCCAGTAAAGCAATGCCTCATGGGATATAAGGAGATCTCACTTGTTATGGATTTCAATTAGAGGCCTGCTGTAAAAGCGTTAAACAATGAAAACTAGGGTTTTCTTTAATAAAATCCGGCATTTTAGCCCTGCAGACATTGAGGTGACAGTGCTCCTTTAATTACAGCTATGAAATGCAATAACAATCCCACGTATGTGACTGCCAATAAAGAAATGCCAACATTACTCCTCTCCCTGTGTCACTGCGACGCTCCTTATTTGATGTCACAGAAGATGGATGTGTCTTGTGTTTCCGCAGCCCACTTGCCTCATGTCTGTCACATTTCACTCATTGTTTTATCATTTGGAAGCTTCCATAAAAATCAATGTTACTCTTTCTGTTTCTAGGAGTCCTATCTGTGGAGGTCCCACCGGCGCAGACCTGTCAGGCAGAGGAATATTAGCAATCTGTTAGCCCCAGGGCGAGGCCTGAAAAGGAGGGGGCAGCTCGCAATTAGGCCCATGTATTACCACAGATAAACCCTCTATTGTTATGTATTTATTTCACATTATACATTTATATATCTGCTCACTGGTGTTTGCTGATCTTGCTTCTTCCACAAATCCTACTAATCTGTAACACAACACAATAATCACACATCTTCACCTGGAATATTAGCTATAACTACTCTCCCCCTTCCTTGCCTGTCTCTTTCCTCCTTCTAATGACATCTGAACTCAAATATATCCTGTTATGGGGTCGGGACAGGCAGTGCGGCCTCCAACCACTAGATGGCAATGCCAATATTTTGCAGCACTGCTGATATGTGGGAGAAGTTCTAAGTTTATAATGTTAGCCTAACCCTAACCCTTACCCAAACCCTAACAGTTTACCTAAACCTTGACTCTATGATATGGCACCAGCATATCGGCAGCACCATCCAGCGGATGCTCACCGCCACTGCTGCTGCCTTGTGCTGCGCTACCATAAGAGGATAGGACCCTGAACTCCACTTAAAAGGACATGGAAGGTTTCTGGATTTCACTAGGAATATTTTTTTTACAAAGTGCTAAACACCTCTGTTTTTTCTGCCTAAAATCTTGCATATAATTGTGGCTTCTCCCTTCTGCAGCTCATGAAGACAGTGTACTTCCGATTACAAGGTGTGCAGTGTCTCATAGTAACCAATCAGTGGCAATATTCTGCAACTAGCTGCTTGAGAGGGGTCACTCATTTGCTAATCTGAAACACTGTTTGTTACAGTCTGTGTATTCATGAGCTGCATGAGCAACAGAGAGCAGACCAAAACAGGTACAAATTGTATAATTTTAGGCAGAAGAAAACAGAGCTTATAGGCACTTCTTGATCAAATAAAGTACACAAATGTAAAAAGATACATAGGTCCATGCCACCTTAAAAATAGTCAACATGGTTTTTTTTTATGTGAAAAAAATTCAGCCTATATTTTTTACAATTTATATATAGGGAATGTGCCATGTTTGTTTCTCCTGAATCCATAAAAAAACATCCAGACCATTATCACGTTCAGTTATTCAAGAGACCAAAAACAAAGTGGTCCATTAAGGTGTTTTACTCTCTCCTTCCGTTCCCTGGCTGTCTCTTCCTCTGCCATTTCTTCTTTGCTGGCTGTCTCTATTTCTCATCTCCTATAGTCTCCATAGCTCTTTATGTCACTTTTCCTGTTCCTGTCCATCTCTGCCATATATCCATCTCTTTTTCCCATCTCCAGACTGTCCCTCTCACCCTTCCTACTTACTTACTCACCATAATGCTACTTTTGGCTCTTCTACTTCTTATCATCGACTGTCTCTTGTTTCCCATGTATGTCTCTTGTTTTTCCTTGCTATTTCTCTCACATCTCCAGTCTCTCTACTTCTTTGCATTTTACCATATCTGTCTCTCTCAACCACTGATCTGATTGTCCATCTTCCTGCTTCATGTCTTTAACCTCCCTTCCTATGTCATCTCTAAATATCAGCCCAAATGTCTGCTCTGACTCTCCTCCATTCCCCTGCTTTCTCTCTTCTTTTGCCCTGACTGCCTCTTATCTCCCCTTCTCTTCTGTGGTCTGTCTCTTTAGACTTTTGTGTAGCGGTCTTCCTCTTCTTCTCACATCTCTTTCTCTCACACACTCTCCTCCGGTCTCTCTCCTGTTGTAACTTGCTGCCTCTCCTTTCATGTAACAATCGTTCTCTTTAGTAGTTTGGCAGCATTTTTATAGTGTAGGGTTCAGCCTCTATATGTTAAAAACCGGATGCATCGCATCTTAGAAACAATATATATTATTTCTATATCTTCATCCCAGCCAGCTAATTACAGACCTATTTATAAACTTGATTTTGTTAATTGACACAATTCTTAAACAATTCAGACAAGAACATGAGTTTTGTGTATTTTTAAATCGTCATGGAAACCAACTGCTTCAGAATTTGTTTACACTCCTCAATGCGTCTCTGTGTTTGGCTAATGATATCACGCTAATTACTTGGTAAGGTTACGATTAAATCAAACGAAAATAGAAACACACTCACTTTCCCACAAATACAGAAAAAACGTAAGGCTAGCTTCAACGTCAACTGGATCTGACCCTTAAAAAAAAAAAACTTGCAGTGAATTTTGAGTAAACAGCTTGTTACCAATAAACAAACTGCATTAGCTTAAAGGGATATGGAAGGTTTGTGTGTTATATTAGGTATGTAATATACCTTCCCTTTTTATTTCCTTGTATGTACTGCCTAAAATCAAACAAATAATCCCTGCATGGGTCTACCCACTGCAGCATTTGCAGATATATTAGGGCTGGATATGCAGTGTAGTGTCCTAGCCTATCAGGGACCTGGTCTCTGTAGCATGTTGCAGTATGTTTTCTGAGATATGTGCATTGCACATCCAGCCCTACATAGTCTGTATCTGCATACACTGCAGTGGGCAGACCCACACAGGGATTATTTGTTTGATGTAGGCAGTAAAAACAGAACTTCTAAGCACTTCTTAATAAAATAAAGTAGAACAAAGTAAATTGGTATATTACATACCTAGTAAAATCCAGAAACATTCCATATGCCCTTAAAGAAGAACAGCAGTTTAGGAAGAATATTACATTTGTATGAAATATACAACATACTAAAACTTCAAAATCTGTCTAATTCATAAATTGAAATATGTTTTTTTGGGGTTATATTTGCTAGTATATAGAAGCTGACAATTGATGTATTAGTAAGGGGGGAGTTGTCAAATGTTAAAAGTTGATCTAAGTCATCAAGTGAGATAAAAATATCCTCCTTCTTTCCTCTACTCTTTCCTATTATCGATCCACCACTTTGTTGTTAAGGTTAGTGGCACATAACAGAAAAGATTCCGTTACCCTAACATTAAATTGGTTGGCAGATAGCAGGTAAGGTCTCTAAATAGATAAGCAACATTTGCATAGTACCCTTTGGTTCAAAACCAGCAGGAGGTACTGAAAACAGACTCTATGGAGGCCTCTAAAAAAACAGGAAAATGGCAAATACAAAAGGACGGCAAATAAAATGGTGCAAAATCTATATAATGAAAAACAACATGACCTGAAACTTGCAAATGTATCAAAAGATTTAATAGAGTTCAAGAGAGCAGTACCTACCTGGAAAGAGGGGCAAGAACAAGAGCTCATGATTTGAATTTGGACAGTGTTAGATTTAGAGACAATGGGCCATATTCTATTAGCTACTTGCAAATGCCTTGAAATCATACATTTGGCTTCAGTGTTTTTTTATAAATGTTTATATGCATTATATTGACTTAAGAATTTATTAGTGCCAATAAATAATATTTGCCGAATATGTATCAATATTAAGAGCGATTTTAAGTGTGTATAAATTCACAAATTGGGCAATAGAATAGGGCCCAATGTGTACAAGTATTACTTTCTAGAAATAGTAGTAGATAAGTGGAAAAAACGTCCAGTGGAAATGACAGGGTCAAATATATAAAGAATGTAAGCATGTCTAGGTCTTTCGGGTAGATAGAATTGGTGGACTAGACAGTCCTTTTGGTTCTTATCTGCCATCATATCTATCTTTCTAGATAAGTGCCTGGGATACACACAATGCTGAAGTAAAAAAAATGGTTTGTAAGTAGATAAAACTGACTGTCTAGATGGGCCTACTGGTTCTTCTCTCCTGTAATGCCTTGTGTGACAGGAATCTCTGGAAGAGGAAGGGGTTAATGGTAAGGTAGGAGATAAAAGCATTTCTCTTGCAGCTGTGCTTTCTATTCCGCACAGAACAGACGTGGGTAAAAGTCTGATTACTGGCCCCTTCCATGCAATTATTCTTTCATTAGGAATAAAAACACATGCTTTTTTTCAGTGCACAGTGATTAACAAGCCGAGCTAATTCATACAAAATACACTTAGAGGGAAAACAGCTAGTGTTTCTCTATAAATCCATTTATTTAGATCAAGGTCTGCATTTGAAAATCCTGCAACAGATCAGACAAGGCGCCGTACTGCAGCTCCGCTGTTGTAAATGAGAATTATATTCTATTGCAGCCAAAAAGCTAATCCACGGTTTTCCCACCAAAAAAACACAAGATTTTATGGTGGTGAAATCCTACATTTCAAGTCTGCGTCAGTAAATATATTAATACCAACTGGGCATGCTCTTCTTCCTGATCGGGCCTCTCTGTGAGCACTTATTAATGGCCCTAGATAAGGTGACTAAGAGGCACGTCCTATATAATTTTTTTATGCATAATATACCCAACTTTTAATTAAAATTTTATAACACACTCAACATTTTCAATGACAATTATTAATTCTAGGAGAAGGTATGACGAGAAGGGATATTAGGGGGTGAAGGGAGGTACAGACCAAAAAGGGACGGGAAAGGTTGCAAAAAGTGATAAAGCATAAAAGTGAATCTAAATAAAATAATCTTAATGGTTAACCTCTGCATAGTGGTTTTAAGGTAGTTAATGTAAAGCAGGGGTCTTCAACCATTTAATACCTACCAACCACGTTTGAGGATAACACTTCCTTACCTTCCTTTACCTAATTTCCAGTTACATAAATCTTATGACCCTAGTTATGTATCACCCTGTGATCCCATCCTGACTGCTGTCCATAGGCTCTCTCACCAGCTCTCCAGTCAAGCATGGTGCTGCGGGTCTCCAGCGTCTGACGTCACTCGTCAGCGATGCCACCTAGCCATTACCCCGCCACCCATCATGAAAGCTTGAAACACCCACTAGTGCGCAGTAGGGACAAGGTTGACTATCACTGATCTATAGGTAGACCAGTTGTGTAAAGTAAACAACTGAGAAGCAGCTCAACACTATATGTGGTTTTTAAAGGAGGACCAGACAACATTATATTACAAAACTCTCAACAAGTAATTGTTTTATCATATCAAAAATGTTTCTCCACATCTGGTACAACCCAACCACCCCTGGACTAGAGGTCAGCAGCCTAAGGCACTAGTGCTGGAAGTGAAGGGATTTTGGTTGGTGGGGTGATGGGGATTGTAATATCAGTTATTAGATGAGATGTAGATCTAATGATGGTGATGTGATGAGATTAGGGTTGGGGAAAAAATGGTAAGTATGGCGTGATCTAAATGCATGAGGAAGCAAGATAACAGGGCACTTATTAGAGTCAATCTGGTCTTGTCAGGTGCAAACATGTGATGCTCACCGGAAAGTTCAAGAATAACACCAAATGGTAACATCTGCATTAGAATCTCATTTTATTTAATTGCCAGGAATTAATTTACATTATTTTATGTACAGCAATAGTTCTATTATAGCAAGGTTCCATTTAGAGATACTGAGAGCCAATAATACATTTTAATATTTGGGCACTATTTTCCTATATATATCAGGTGAGCCCTTTCAAGTCATTTCAAGCTAGTGATATATTCACACTTTAATGAAAAGGCCAAATAATATAGGAAACAGAGGTGCTTTATCACACAATGTCTGAGCAGTTACTTCCAGGTATGTGATAGCCACTCAGTTTTCTTGTTAGCCCAGAGTATCACATGCTACAACCAGAATTTGGCATTAAAAAGTACAGCTTGTCACATGCAGGGGAGATTTTTAGCTGCTCTAATTAAAATGTGAGAGGGGCTCGAACCTCCAGGGCGAGGGGCCACAAGACCTTTCTTTGTGTAATGTTTGTTTTTAGAAGGGTTTGGCCCTCTTGGCTGGGATTTATTTATGGCTGAGTGTCCTAATCCTCCTGCTTTGAGATAGAGCATGTCTATTTATTGGGGTCAGAAATAAATTAGTATTATCCAGGGATCAGTGGTGGCTGCACAAACTCTGACACTTGGCTGCAGTCAGTGAAACCCTGGGGTAACTGCACAATGGCATCACTGGGGTCCCCAGACACCTCAAGCATAATAGACATGGGTATGATGGGTACAGTAAATACATTGTAGGGTATATGTCCTGCTGATATATTGGGGGGGGGGGGGGGGGGTGCAGCAGACACATTGTGATGGGTGTGTTGTGTACAGTAGATACATTGTAGGGGATATGTCCTGCCGATACATTGTGGGGGAGGGGGGGGGGGGTGCAGCAGACACATTGTGATGGGTGTGATGTGTACAGTACATACATTGTAGGGTATATGTCCTGCTGATATATTGGGGGGGGGGGGGGTGCAGCAGACACATTGTGATGGGTGTGATGTGTACAGTAGATACATTGTAGGGGATATGTCCTGCCGATACATTGTGGGGGAGGGGGGGGGGGTGCAGCAGACACATTGTGATGGGTTTGATGTGTACAGTAGATACATTGTAGGGGATATGTCCTGCCGATACATTGTGGGGGAGGGGGGGGGGTGCAGCAGACACATTGTGATGGGTGTGATGTGTACAGTACATACATTGTAGGGGATATGTCCTGCCGATACATTGTGGGGGAGGGGGGGGGGTGCAGCAGACACATTGTGATGGGTTTGATGTGTACAGTAGATACATTGTAGGGGATATGTCCTGCCGATACATTGTGGGGGAGGGGGGGGGTGCAGCAGACACATTGTGATGGGTGTGATGTGTACAGTACATACATTGTAGGGGATATGTCCTGCCGATACATTGTGGGGGAGGGGGGGGGGGGTGCAGCAGACACATTGTGATGGGTGTGATGTGTACAGTACATACATTGTAGGGGATATGTCCTGCCGATACATTGTGGTGGAGGGGGGGTGGGGTGCAGCAGACACATTGTGATGGGTGTGATGTGTACAGTAAATACATTGTAGGGTATATGTCCTGCTGATATATTGGGGGGGGGGGGGTGCAGCAGACACATTGTGATGGGTGTGTTGTGTACAGTAAATACATTGTAGGGGATATGTCCTGCCGATACATTGTGGGAGAGGGGGGGGGGTGCAGCAGACACATTGTGATGGGTGTGATGTGTACAGTACATACATTGTAGGGGATATGTCCTGCCGATACATTGTGGGGGAGGGGGGGTGCAGCAGACACATTGTGATGGGTGTGATGTGTACAGTAAATACATTGTAGGGTATATGTCCTGCTGATATATGGGGGGGGGGGGGGTGCAGCAGACACATTGTGATGGGTGTGATGTGTACAGTAGATACATTGTAGGGGATATGTCCTGCCGATACATTGTGGTGGAGGGGGGGTGCAGCAGACACATTGTGATGGGTTTGATGTGTACAGTACATACATTGTAGGGGATATGTCCTGCCGATACATTGTGGGGGAGGGGGGGGGGTGCAGCAGACACATTGTGATGGGTGTGATGTGTACAGTAGATACATTGTAGGGGATATGTCCTGCCGATACATTGTGGTGGAGGGGGGGTGGGGTGCAGCAGACACATTGTGATGGGTGTGATGTGTACAGTAGATACATTGTAGGGGATATGTCCTGCCGATACATTGTGGGGGAGGGGGGGGGGGGGGGGGTGCAGCAGACACATTGTGATGGGTGTGATGTGTACAGTACATACATTGTAGGGGATATGTCCTGCTGATATATTGGGGGGGGGGGGTGCAGCAGACACATTGTGATGGGTGTGATGTGTACAGTAGATACATTGTAGGGGATATGTCCTGCCGATACATTGTGGGGGAGGGGGGGGGGTGCAGCAGACACATTGTGATGGGTGTGATGTGTACAGTAGATACATTGTAGGGGATATGTCCTGCCGATACATTGTGGGGGAGGGGGGGGGGGGGGGTGCAGCAGACACATTGTGATGGGTGTGATGTGTACAGTAAATACATTGTAGGGTATATGTCCTGCTGATATATTGGGGGGGGGGGGGGGGTGCAGCAGACACATTGTGATGGGTGTGATGTGTACAGTACATACATTGTAGGGGATATGTCCTGCCGATACATTGTGGGAGAGGGGGGGGGGGTGCAGCAGACACATTGTGATGGGTGTGTTGTGTACAGTACATACATTGTAGGGGATATGTCCTGCCGATACATTGTGGGGGAGGGGGGGGGGTGCAGCAGACACATTGTGATGGGTGTGTTGTGTACAGTAAATACATTGTAGGGGATATGTCCTGCCGATACATTGTGGGAGAGGGGGGGGGGTGCAGCAGACACATTGTGATGGGTGTGATGTGTACAGTACATACATTGTAGGGGATATGTCCTGCCGATACATTGTGGGGGAGGGGGGGTGCAGCAGACACATTGTGATGGGTGTGATGTGTACAGTAAATACATTGTAGGGTATATGTCCTGCTGATATATGGGGGGGGGGGGGTGCAGCAGACACATTGTGATGGGTGTGATGTGTACAGTAGATACATTGTAGGGGATATGTCCTGCCGATACATTGTGGGGGAGGGGGGGTGCAGCAGACACATTGTGATGGGTTTGATGTGTACAGTACATACATTGTAGGGGATATGTCCTGCCGATACATTGTGGGGGAGGGGGGGGGTGCAGCAGACACATTGTGATGGGTGTGATGTGTACAGTACATACATTGTAGGGGATATGTCCTGCCGATACATTGTGGGGGAGGGGGGGGGGGGTGCAGCAGACACATTGTGATGGGTGTGATGTGTACAGTAGATACATTGTAGGGGATATGTCCTGCCGAAACATTGTGGTGGAGGGGGGGTGCAGCAGACACATTGTGATGGGTGTGATGTGTACAGTACATACATTGTAGGGGATATGTCCTGCTGATATATTGGGGGGGGGGGTGCAGCAGACACATTGTGATGGGTGTGATGTGTACAGTAGATACATTGTAGGGGATATGTCCTGCCGATACATTGTGGGGGAGGGGGGGGGGTGCAGCAGACACATTGTGATGGGTGTGATGTGTACAGTAGATACATTGTAGGGGATATGTCCTGCCGATACATTGTGGGGGAGGGGGGGGGGGTGCAGCAGACACATTGTGATGGGTGTGATGTGTACAGTACATACATTGTAGGGGATATGTCCTGCCGATACATTGTGGGGGAGGGGGGGGGGGGGGTGCAGCAGACACATTGTGATGGGTGTGATGTGTACAGTAGATACATTGTAGGGGATATGTCCTGCCGATACATTGTGGTGGAGGGGGGGTGCAGCAGACACATTGTGATGGGTGTGATGTGTACAGTACATACATTGTAGGGGATATGTCCTGCCGATACATTGTGGGGGAGGGGGGGGGGGTGCAGCAGACACATTGTGATGGGTTTGATGTGTACAGTAGATACATTGTAGGGGATATGTCCTGCCGATACATTGTGGTGGAGGGGGGGTGCAGCAGACACATTGTGATGGGTGTGTTGTGTACAGTACATACATTGTAGGGGATATGTCCTGCCGATACATTGTGGTGGAGGGGGGGTGCAGCAGACACATTGTGATGGGTGTGATGTGTACAGTACATACATTGTAGGGTATATGTCCTGCTGATATATTGGGAGGGGGGGGTGCAGCAGACACATTGTGATGGGTGTGTTGTGTACAGTAGATACAATGTAGGGGATATGTCCTGCCGATACATTGTGGGGGAGGGGGGGTGCAGCAGACACATTGTGATGGGTGTGATGTGTACAGTACATACATTGTAGGGGATATGTCCTGCTGATATATTGTGGCGGGGGGGGGGGGTATGTGCAGCTGATACACTGGGTGGGTGTTGCATTTGCAGCAGATACATTGTGACAGGTCATAAGCACAGTAGATACATTGAGGAGAAAGGCTCTATATACAGTAGATATAATGTGGCAGTTGTTGCTGTATACAGTATATACATGGTGGCGTTTTACACTATATACAGCAGGTACATCATGGTGGGTAAGATATACATTGAGGGTGAGTGGCACTATATACAGTAGATATATTGTGACAGGTGGCACTACACACAACAGATACTTTGTGACGGGTAGTGCTACATACAGCTGTTACATCATGGTGGGTAAGTTATACACAGAACATATATTGTGGTGGGTGAGGTATATACAGTACATACATTGTGGCAGGTGGCACTATATACAGAAGATATATTGTGGTGGGTAAGAGGTATACACAGCTGATGCATTGTGGGTGGTGGTATATAAATAGTAGATACATAGTGGTGGATGGTGCTATATACAGTGGATACATTGTGTCCAAATACATCATAGTGGATGAGATATATACAATAGATATATTGTTGTAACGGCGGTACATACAGTAGATATATTGTGCTGGGTGGCACTATATACAGCAGACATTTCGTGGTGGGTGGCGGTATATACAGCAGTTACGTCATGTGGGTGAGGTATATACAATGGAAATATTGTGGTGAGTGAGGTATATACAGCTGATACATTGTGATGGGTGGGGATATATATATAGTAGATACATTATTGTGCGTGGCACTATACAAAGTGAGTACATTGTGGTGGATGGCACCATATAAAGTAGATACATCATTGTGAGTGTACTATATGTAGTAGCTACATCACAGTGAGTGGCACTATACATTATACGCAGTTGATACATTGTGGTTGGTGGCACTATGTATATATATATATATATATATATATATATATATATATATATATATATATATATAGATATACTAAATACATTGTGGCGGGTGTCACTAGATGCAGTAGATACATTTTGGCAGGTGACACCATACACAGGAGATACATGTCGTGGATTAGGTATATATTGTGGGTGGGTGGAACTCACATTGATTCATGAGATACATCATGGTGGGTGGAACTTTATACAATAGACACATTGTGGTTGGTGGCACTATCTACAGTAGATACATTATATTGGGTGGCACTATATGGAGGAGATAAACTGTAGCGGGTGGCACTACATACAGTAAATACATTGTGGTGGATAGCATTATATACAGTAGATATATTGTGATGGGTGGCACTATATGCAGTAGATACATTTTGGCAGGTGACACCATATACAGGAGATACATGTCGTGGATTAGGTATATATTGTGGGCTGGTGGAACTCACATTGATGCATTAGATACATCATGGTGGGTGGAACTTTATACAATAGACACATTGTGGTTGGTGGCACTATCTACAGTAGATACATTATGGTGGGTGGCACTATATGGAGGAGATAAACTGTAGCGGGTGGCACTATATACAGTAGATACATTGTGGTAGATGGCACTGTACACAGTAGATATATTGTGATGGGTGGCACTATATGCAGTAGATACATCAAGGCGGGTGGCACGATATTCAGCAGATGTACTTAGCTGTGCATTGTTAATACCCATCCTCACTAAAGCTAATAATCTTTTTTTTTTAAATTACTCTGGCTTGGTAAATAAACTCAAGCTGTGAGGTTTCCATGGTTCTGTCTCAGTGGGTCGCTGATCAAATTTCAAGTATATTACAAGAATAAAATATCATAGTCAGCAAGCTTCTCGAGTAATGCGGGCCAATATGGCTGAATTTACTCTATTGTTATACAGCTTGTGAACACTGCGCGTATAGAATGTATTTATGTAGTGACAGCT
Organism: Discoglossus pictus; assembly: GCA_027410445.1. NCBI lineage: Eukaryota > Metazoa > Chordata > Amphibia > Anura > Alytidae > Discoglossus > Discoglossus pictus. Next base: position 134,005,597 of record CM050168.1, read on the forward strand.
GTGTATAATACATACCTACATAACCACTATATATACCAATTATCAGTAACACAGAAAAACATTAGTATTAAAGCTAACTATTGACTATAACAGCCCAAGGATAGGCATTATTTCTGGAAAACAATTCATTTTATTTATTGTTTTGCGTTAATTTTAATGTTTAGTTATATTTTTTATTGCATTTCTGGGAGAGGGTTATGAGCCAAAACTGGTAGGCATATTAAATGCCGCTAATCTTCAGCATGGCATACTTTCAAGGATGTTTAACCATTTCAGTGCACAGGGGCATATTTACAACATCTTGTTTGCAAGAACTGCACTTCAAAATCAGCAACATGTTTTCAATAAGTAAAAATAAATGAATACAGTTGTGATTTATTAAGTTTTATGTGCAAATATTCTGTAATGGGGCTGCCATTTTTTTTATTTCTGTTCATCTGCTACTACAAGTAGGAAGGTGCAAAGAGGTTTAGCTGCTATAATTGAAATGTGTAAATCCAGGATTAAGTAAGGGCCAGGAAATCTAACAAGACTAAAAGGTCCTCTATTAGGAAAGCGACCCAATCAAGCAGTTCAATGTAGGCAATATCTGTTCACAGAATAAGGCAAAATGTCATATAATATCTAATACATTAATGATTGTGGTTCTTTTTTTCCCTTATTTAGTTTAGATCTGAGAACGTGGTGCCTCACTTATCCTTAAAATATAATGTGGCACTTAATGTAATTTCTTAATAATATGATTATTTTTATTTTAAAATAAATGTTCTATAATTATTATCTGCCTTATTAAATTGTGATTCAGTAAATTTAAAAGAGCTCTATTTAAGCACATAGCATATATTTTTTACAGAAGTTTTTAGTTAGTGAATACCTTGCTTTTGGATAGAAGTTCACTAACTAAAAACTTCGGAAAAAAATATGCTGTGTGCTTAAATAGAGCCCTTTTAAATTTACTGAATCACAATTTAATAAGGCTGTATATTAGTGAAAACTTGCTTAGTATCAATACTGGGACTGATGTCTTCAAAACCTTAGAAATATAGGTTCAACATCAGATAAGAAAAAAGGGTCATCTAATCTGCCCATTCTATCTACCTAAAACCTTGGCATACAAAAAACTTAGGATGGCAATATGAACAACCCAGGCATGCTTAAATTCCTTAAATATTTTTGACCCTACCACATTATCTTGCTGCTAATTGCTCTTCTAATACAACCATGTATCCTACTGGCTTTTTCTGCAGTTTGTTGAATTTATTTACCTACTTCTTGCAAATCATTTGATATAGTAACTTCCAAGGATCTTCCGCCTCTGTTGCCTTCATCAAATTACCATTATGTATATAAGCAATTAAAAAAAAACTGATTAAATCTAATATTTCCACAAACAACAGAATCATACAACCAGGGGTGTAGGAGCCAGACTAATTTGGGGGGGGGGGGGGGGGGGGGATCCAGCTCATTGTATACACTGGCCATAAAATAGCTTATTTATACATAACATAGAAAAAACAGGGGGGGATTTGTCTCCACACCCCCACACCCCAGTTCCTATGCCCATGCATACAACACACATTCACACAGACTAGATACAAATACAGAAATGCCCATCTAATCTGCTCATTATATCTAATGAAAAGCCTTGACTTAATTAATAGTCAGTATGGTATTTTCTTTTATACTTCTTGCTTGTAAAATGTAACATATAACGGGGTCCTCTTTATGCCATTTTATTATGTGTATAATCTTGTACAGCACCGTGGGATGTGCTAATACATTATAAATAAATAATAATAAAAAGGAAGACATATAAATATTGCTTGGCTTAGCTAGCCTGAACATTTTTCTGTTCTAATGATAATTATTCCTAATTAGCAGAGTGAATATTGCCAATGATTGTAACTCCAAACCAGAACTGTGACATGATCCATTCCTGGCTTTTATATCAGTTTTTTTCCTTCTTAACGAGGGTGGCTTGGGTTATTGCCATACAGAAATAAAAATCACAGATTAAGGAGATAGAAATGGTGCAAAGTCTGGATAAAATGCAGCTGTCTAGGGCCCTCATTCAATTGCAATTTGGCCAATTGAATAGGGCTCTAAATAAGCACATAACATATATTTTTTTAATAAGTTTTTAGTTAGTAAGCATCTATCCAAAAACAAGGTTTTCACTAACTAAAAACTTCTTTAAAAAAAATATGCTATGTGCTTATTTAGAGCCCTATTCAATTAGCCAAATCGCAATTGAATGAGGGTCTCTGTTAGGGCATGGAAGCTGTGATGATAGCCATACTTCATTATTAAGGGACAAGGGGTAGTTATAGAGCAGGGAAAGCAAGGTTAGTAAGTACAGGCTACCTCTGCTAAGCTGTCCTGTGCTAAATTCTTATCTGAATACACCAAAGGATCTGCAATTCTCTCTGTCTCCTCCCTCCTTTCAGTCTTGAATAGATAATAAAAGTGAGGTGGACACTCACCCTCAGTCTCCAAACCAGCAGGACACGTAGAAGACACAAAAATTGCATATTTCATTCAGGCACAAGCCGTGTCGACTAAAATAAAGATGTGCTTGTATTCATACGGCATACATATCTTCTACTAATGGTAATTTGTTACACCCTTCACAAACATATGGCGTTTTTCACAATCTACAATGGTCCTTTAATTCAGAAATATAACATGGAACTCTGATATTCACATAAATCAAACAGGAAATTGCATATATTCAACAATGGAAGCATTCATTTGCAATGTGAGATTCCTCATGTTATGCTGTAGAGCCTACTCATTAATGTGAGAAACAATTTCTTCAACTTGAAAAGTCCTTGTACAATAAGATAGGAATTGGAAAGGTTTCTTAAACATAAGTAAATGCCTCCCTAGTCTTGTAAAGTTACAGAATGAAAATAATATACCCAAAAAATTAGAAATGTTGCTGCTAATATGGAATAAACTCCTTTCATGCACAGAAGGGGTTAATCACAGACAGGCTTGCAGGCATCTGAGCTTTGATGGCGCTTAATCAATGAAATCTATCGTTCCTCTCTTGCTCTTTCAGTCAGACCCTAGAAAGATGTATTTGCTGGAGAGACTCGTTTATTCAGATCACCCAGTAAAGTTGAGCGCTTTACAATGGACCATAAGTTTTCACAATGGACCATAAGTCAATAGAGCTTCCATGGTGCTTATCAATCCTAACAGCAGGATTGATCACTAAACGGGCTAAGCCCTCCCCACTCTGCAAAAGAAGGCCCCATCTCCAAACCCAAGAGCCCTCCCCACTCTCCAAAAGAAGGCCCCATCTCCAAACCCAAGAGCCCTCCCCACTTTGCAAAAGAAGGCCCCATCTCCAATCCGATGAGCCCTCCCCACTCTCTAAAAGAAGGCCCCATCTCCAAACCCAAGAGCCTTCCCCACTCTCCAAAAGAAGGCCCCATCTCCAAACCCAAGAGCCCTCCCCACTTTGCAAAAGAAGGCCCCATCTCCAATCCGATGAGCCCTCCCCACTCTCTAAAAGAAGGCCCCATCTCCAAACCCAAGAGCCCTCCCCACTCTCCAAAAGAAGGCCCCATCTCCAAACCCAAGAGCCCTCCCCACTTTGCAAAAGAAGGACCCATCTCCAATCCCAAGAGCGCTCCCCACTTTGCAAAAGAAGGCCGCATCTCCAAACCCAAGGGCCCTCCCAACTCTGCAAAAGAAGGCACCATCTCCAATCCCAGGAGCCGCAGGCTCATTGCAGGCCGCAAATGCAGACCCGCGCGAAGCCGCCATTTTATAACCCTAACTTACAGAATGTGGAAGTACCCAGCAACACAAACGCCTTCCCCTTGTGCCCGCAGCCTATTTACACTACACACTGCACACATTGCTGACACTTACACCTCAGCTCAACAACACTGCAAAGCTACATTATATGCTGCAGGAACATCAAAACAGATTGTTAGCTCTTCAGCACATTCCTTGCTATATATATTAATTACAAAGAGGTAAAGTATATTAATTTATGATTTAATTAATTAATTAATTAGCATTAAAAAAAATTAGGCACAAAACAAAAAACAATTAACACCACACTAGTGCAAACACGCCATTTACAAGGAGCGCCAACGCTGCTCATAGGACACAAACAATAAGCGACAAAACGAGATCACTGCGGACCTTACAATAAGCGCAAAAGCGCCTATCATAACAACAAATACACCAACCCAGAGCCTTGCAATGAGCGCACAAGGATCTCAGACCACCAAAACACTTACTCTCTGTGGCAAACAGCATTACCTGCCTTACAATTTTATTGCCGTCATTTTTTGATATATATATATATTTGAAGCTTTTTGAGTCTGAATAAAAGCATACCGGCCCAGAAATAGGATATTACATCTAAACACCCCTCTCACATACAACTTCCACTAGTGTATCATGGATCCCCCTCCATGGTCCTGCAGAGGCATCAATAATATTTTTTTCTTATTAAATCCTAGCTAGACATCTTAATTCAGAAAAAGTGTTCAAACATTTATTACTTTCTATGTGTGGTAGCCCCTTAATTCTAAAAAGAGCACCACACTGGACAAGTTTTTATCACTCAGCTGACCTGTAGTTTGGTGGGAATCCAGATTCCCTTCAGCAGTCATTGTCCTGGCAAGCTTACAGCCCTCGCCCATAACATGCCAGCCAGCCTGGCCCTCTAAAGATAGGAATCGGTTATTGCTGTGCTAAGGATACTGAAATGCCTTTATTGAAATAGACCTTTATTGTGAAATGCTCCTTTCATGTGTAATTGGACCTTGTGGGAAGCAGAGGCTGAGGATTCGGGTTCCAGCTGCATTGACAGACATGGCAGGAAAAAAAATCAACTGTCCGGGAGATTGTAGAAATGAAAGAGCTGAGCTCTAAGTATGACTCACAATATATGGGAGAGGGGCACCATGGGGGAAGAACAGGTGATACCAGGAGATTGGGGGCTCAAGATGAAATATCAGGAAAGATTAAAGCTTCCTGTGACCTTGTGAAAGGTTCAGAGCCTGAATATTCATGCAAAGCACGGCCAATCTCTCAGAGAGTAAAGTCGGCACTGTGGGGCACCAAGGGGGTCATATGCCTCATCCGATATAATAGCGTTTCGCACTTTCAGTGCTGCAACCCCGTAAAAGAGCTCCTTTACTATATACATATATATATATATATATATATCAGAAAACTAAATCAGATTAATGCAGGAAATGGCTATATTGGCTGTTATTGCTGGACCAATCCATGATACCCTCCACCCACAATTCTGTAAATTACTACATGTCCTCAGGCTTCAACCCATCAAGGAGTGCTTCAGTCACACAAAATATACTTGCATTATACAACAAGCATTGACATTTTCTCTAACACACTTATGACTTACACAGCTGCTAATGCTGTTAGTTTGTTAATTCACAAATATGTAAGGCTTTTCTTAACATAAAGATCCATGGCTGCCTTGATCTGTCCGGATTTCTGGTATACTGTCTTACTTCATATTAAATCTGTATTTTTTCATGTAATTATATGTGTGCGCTGTGTGTAACATTTCCCGCCCCTCGTTAAACTAAGCTCACACTACACTGTATATATAGCAGGTGCATTGGGATAATGATCTTGCTTCTCCCCCCTGGGGATTTGGGTTCATATCTACCGTTTTTGATGATGAAAATGAACAAGAATTGTGAAGCTTCCCAGACTCCTGAGTGAATTTTATACAAACTGAGAAAGTATTGGGTCACGGTAAAGAGTGCACGTTATCATTCCACTGCCACTGAATGAATTATTGGGTCACGGAGACGGTAAAGAGCGCAAGTTACCATTCCACTGCCACTGAAGGCATTTTTGGGCCACGGAGTCGGTAAAGAGTTCAAGTTTCCATTCCACTGCCCCTGAAGGAAGTATTGGGTCAGGGAGACGGTAAAGAGTGCAAGTTACCATTCCACTGCCACTGAAGGAAGTATTGGGTCACGGAGATGGTAAAGAGTGCAAGTTATCATTACACTGCCACTGAAGGACTGTATTGAGTCATGGAGATGGTAAAGAGTGTAAGTTACCATTCCACTGCCACTGAAGGAACTATTGGGTCAAGGGAACGGGAAAGAGTGCAAGTTACCATACCACTGCCACTGAAGGAAGTATTGGGTCAAGGGGACGGGAAAGAGTGCAAGTTACCATTCCACTGCCACTGAAGGTATTATTGAGTCACGGGGATGGGAAGGAGTGCAAGTTACCATTCCACTGCCACCAAAGGAATTATTGGGTCACAGGGATGGGAAGGAGTGCAAGTTACCATTCCACTGCCACTGAAGGAATTATTGGGTCACAGGGATGGGAAGGAGTGCAAGTTACCCTTCCACTGCCACCGAAGGAATTATTGGGTCACAGGGATGGGAAGGAGTGCAAGTTACCCTTCCACTGCCACCGAAGGAATTATTGGGTCACAGGGATGGGAAGGAGTGCAAGTTACCCTTCCACTGCCACCGAAGGAATTATTGGGTCACAGGGATGGGAAGGAGTGCAAGTTACCCTTCCACTGCCACCGAAGGAATTATTGGGTCACAGGGATGGGAAGGAGTGCAAGTTACCATTCCACTGCCACTGAAGGAATTATTGGGTCACAGGGATGAGAAGGAGTGCAAGTTACCATTCCACTGCCACTGAAGGAATTATTGAGTCACAGGGACGGGAAAGAGTGCAAGTAACCATTCCACTGCCACCGAAGGGTTCTTATAGTAGATGAAGGATCTATTAGACCAAAATGACATTATAGGATCATATGAAGATGAGAAACAATGTTTTTATTTATTTTTTATTTATGCAGTGAAAGCTATAATTTCAGTTTCTTCTGATTTACTCCCACAGGGGTTAATGGAAATCTCAATAATAATGGGAATCTCTTTAGCATACAAGGACACGCCCTGCTGAGGAAGAAGTTGAAACAAGCAGGTTATGGAAACCAATGGTGAAAATGAATTACATGTAAAAAGTTAAATGTTAAAAGGACCACTGTGGTTACATTATTTATATGGCATTTTAGGCAACTAAGCTTGATAATGGGTAAAACAATTTTGCAAAATGAAACATATATTTAATTCATTTTAGGTATATATTTTTTTAAATATAGTATATATAATATTTATATAGTTATATTTTTAACTTGTGTATGCAATATTTTACCGCAGGGTTCAATTTTATTTTATACTTCTGATTCTCTCTTATATTTCTCAGAAGGTTGTGTCGTTACAAACAAATTAACTTTTTATTACTCTTAATGATAGCACAGGCAGTTATAGATGTCACATTCCATTCTGTGCAGGAAAAGTCCTCTCCGTTCAAAGCATCTTCTCACTTCAGGAAGTTAATGAGCAGAAAACCAATATTTCATATAAATATTAAAAGATTATAGTCTGTACTTACTGTAAATATAAAACTGTAGTGACCCTTTAAATGCAGTTATTTTTTACACCCATGGAAACATTTTGTCCTTTATCAAATTTAGTTACTGAAAAAACATATAATAAAAAAGTGAGTTCAGCGTCCCCTTGATGGACAAGGCTTTTCAGGCCCATTATGTGCTGGCCCTGTACACAAGTGACCCTTTATTCTAGCAGTTTTAAAGCTGTTAAAAATATTAATATTTTCCTATTGGTCTAATAATAAAGGAGCTACACTTTGCTGCAGCCGTATGTGCTCTGCTGGAGGGGGGACAGAACAGCAGAAAATGCATCTCATTCACAAGCAACTATTAATCTGCATAATTATTTGAGCCAAGGGCACAGATGGAGCACGGAGTGTGATTGTGGAGCTGGTTTATGAATATTTGTCACGTTCCGGGGTTATTGTTATTCTGTATACGCAGTTTCATACTAAACAGCTAAATGATTTTATGGGGAATAATGTGGCATTGCTTCATTTGGGAGAGCCAATGAAAAGCTGTGATTATTATAGGGCTCTATGAGAGGAGATCAAAAGGATCAGATATAGATAGATGTATAGATGTATAGATAGATAGAGGTATAGATAGATAGAGGTATAGATAGAGGTAAAGATGGATAGATAGATATATAGATAGATAGATATATAGATAGATAGAGGTATAGATGGATAGATGGATAGATAGATATATAGATAGATAGAGGTATAGATAGATATATAGATAGATAGAGGTATAGATAGATAGATAGATAGATAGAGAGAGAGAGAGAGAGAGAGAGAGAGAGAGAGAGAGATAGATAGATAGATAGATAGATAGATAGATAGAGGTAAAGATGGATAGATAGATATATAGATAGATAGATATATAGATAGATAGAGGTATAGATGGATAGATGGATAGATAGATATATAGATAGATAGAGGTATAGATAGATATATAGATAGATAGAGGTATAGATAGATAGATAGATAGAGAGAGAGAGAGAGAGAGAGAGAGAGAGAGAGAGAGAGAGATAGATAGATAGATAGATAGATAGATAGATAGAGGTATAGATGGATAGATAGATAGATAGATAGATAGAGAGAGAGAGATAGATAGATAGATAGATAGATAGATAGATAGATAGATAGATAGACCAATGTGATAGAACTGCATTAGTGAGATGCCATATTGCTGCAGTCACAGTTATTACATGAAAAGTACACATATTACTATGGCAGTGTTAACTGAATGTTGGCTATTTTAAGACTCTCAGTTAACCGGAACTAAAGCAACCAGATAAAAATGTAATACTGTACTTTAAATAACAAATTGCATTTTACAGGGCTCAACAAATGCCAGGAGCCAGGTTGTCATGCCACACAATGCTTTACAGGCACCTAGATTACATGCACTGTATGTCTCTGCAATTCAGTGTTACCTGGAAGCAGACAGGGATGAGTGACTGAGACAGTGCAGTGTTGGGGTTACATGCCTTGGGATCAGCACCGCACCCTCCAGCGGAACGTACTTGTGTGTAAGTGAGGAGTGAAAGCTGCTGCTGCTAGAACAGCCCTTGCTGACAAATATACTTAGCAGAGCATCCTATGTGCGGCTGATCTAGTCCTCTTTTATTAGTAACTCTCAAGCAACCAGAAACTACATTTATCCGTCATCTACCAATCCCTGTGGAGGCCAGATAACTTAGAGTCTACTGTATAAACCATCTATACAAGATCACCCTCTCTCTAAGTCTTCTTATCTAGGGTCATCACCTAATTCTCACAGCGGTGGTTGGTAAGGAAGTCAAATGTGTATAAATAGAAACAGTCTTTAAGAAATAAACATTTCTGTGACAACTATCATGTATCCAATTGGACATGCTCTTAATCTTGGCCCTTTATAATTAGCCTTAGAGAAATAAAGGTCTTATCCACTCAATTAAAAGTACATTTATGTATTTATGTCATCTTCATTTCTGACATAACTTGTTTGCATTTAACATTTCTAATACAGTATTAGTGTACCTTGGATGTACTCACTAAATGCTAATAGTACACATCACCAAACAGCCTTGCCTAGTGTCAGCTCCCATTATGAACTCTAATATCACACATGTATATTATAACACAAATCAAACATCTGATTTATATTTTTCTAAGTTAATACACCAGTTGCCCAGGAAATTGCAATATAAAATCTTAGATTTCCTTTAGAATATTTATTCTGAATTACGTGCTGTTTTACGTTTTGTGCATGTTTTATTGTAACACCAAATCACTGTCCAAATGGATATGAACTTAGTAAATGTGCATTAGAGCCATGATCTCCATTACAGTGTTCAGCGTATATACAGATGTAATGTTATTAATCATTATGGAAATAGAGACTATAATAAAGAGCTGTGGCTCAAAACATATCAAATAAAGGTGGCAAGAGAAACCTATATAAAGAAAATAAGATCATTTTCTTTATTAAGCCATTTTCCTTACTCTATTCTTAAAGCGGTTTTATTATGAGACTCTCTGATTGTGCTTATGAGCTGACCATGGGGTTTGGACTTGCATCTCCTGCAGAGAAGATAATATTTTTATTGCAGTTATATAACTGGACACTATTTTTTGGTCAGGTTAAAGGGACACTGAATTTATAAATCCAGTACTACATCATCAGACAGAGCACTGAAAATCAAGTGGAAAAAAATGTGTTTGAAACAGATTCATATTTCATTGTTTTATACGAGTTTTAACATAACCAAATGAATCCTCAATCTGGTTTCCATAACAGTTACTTAAGTTCCTAGACTTGCATGTTCTGAAAGGGCCAAAAAGCAAAAAGCACATTCAGATATTTGCTGTAATAAAAAAAGAAGTCAGTTTCTTCCTTTGGGTGCAAAAGGACAAAAAGTGAAATGTAATTTTTCAGTGAAGAGAATATACAAGTAGTGAGAGGCAGCAAATATCTACTGGTCCCCTAAGAACTTGAGAGCTTGCTCAATAAATCCTGGGGTACAGCTGGACTCCCAATAACCGAAGGTAAATAAACAGTGCTTACAAATAAGTATAAAATATTGAAAATATCTTGATAATTCTTCACAGAGACCACAGAGATCCTCTGGATACAACAAAAATATAGACCTATATAACTGCTAAATGGGGATATTAATATCTTAGTAAAGATTATGGCCAATAGAGTTGCTCAGTTGTTACCAAGGCTTATACACAAAGATCCAGTTTATTCCAAAATAGGCAAATGGGGGATAATATTAGGCGAATTGCTAATATATCACATATCGTGATGAATTTAAAGTCCCAGCCTGCCTACTGGCCATCGATCTAGAGAAAGCTTTTGATTCTGTGGAGTGGCCTTATTTATTTGCTATCCTGAATAAATTTGGGTTTAGGGGTGAATTTTTATATTTAATTAGTACATATTATCGTTCCCCTAAAGCCACTACTAAACGTCCGGGCCAGGAATCTTCGAATATCCAGATCAGGACAAGACAGGGGTCTCCTTTGACACCTCTTTTATTTGCTTTAACTATAGAATATCTTGCCCAGGCTGTTAGGCCCGACCCTGGCATCCACAGGCTGAATGTAGGACTGCACCAGATCAAGTGCTGCCTTTTTGCGGATTATCTGTTATGTACCCTCACAAAACCCCATACGCCAATGCCCTTGCTTATGCACACTTTAGCTATATTTTATACATTTTCAGGCTTAAAGGAAAATAATGGAAGCATTGAATTGACCTTGTCTCCAGCAGAGATTAAATTATTTTAATTTAATTATAATCTCTCATGACCTAAATCACATTTAAGATACTTAGAGGCTAATATTACCTGTCACTGTAGGGATGTTATATAAAGCAAATGACACCTCTATATATAAAGACTTATATTAACTGATCCACCATTGTGGTATAATCTCTGGATATCATGGTCAACCGTACTCCTGGGATAAGATAATTTGGCTCCTGAAACCTTCTTCCCTATTAATTAGCTCTATCAGCCCTCTGATTAAACAGACTTTGAGACACTGGGCCTGGGCAATTCATCTGCATCAACTAGTTCCCGTAATTTCTTCTTTAACTCCCATAAATACCTCATCTGCAATTCCCTATAGGGATTACAGATAGATCTAGTGGACTAGATAGCTTTGGAGCATGGCATGAAGATTATTCCCTGCTATCATGTATATCTCTCAGGGTTAGGCTTGGTCTCCGCTTACAAGAACACTAATTAATTAATTAATTAATTAATTAATTAATCATTTTGTAACCTACATAATTCGAATATGGGGGTATCCTGGGAAAAGTTGGTTTACTAGTATTTGTGACAAAGCCCTATTAGCCCAGAGTATACTGGACATGCTGTATGACACATTTAATACAATGCCAGAAGGGCATACATTTAGGTTTGTTATCCATTGGGAGAAAGATTGGAATCAAGATACCTGGCTTGTATCTTAGGCTAATTTTTCTAGAGGATCTCTTAATCACAGCAGACTTGAAATCTCCCTTAAATTACTTTATCTGATATACATTACTCTGGAGAAACTTCCCCAGTGGAGAGCTTCGGTGAGTCCTTTGTGTTTCAGGGGATGCCCAAGGTGTGAAAATTTATTTATACATGGTGGATTTGCCCTAGACTTCAGAAACTATGGGGGGACATGATGAGCCTTGCCTTGCAGCTAGACCCATGTATAAGGTCTTGTCTTTTGGGCCTATAGATACAGGGTCTCTCTAATGCCCATAAGAAATTATTACAAATGTTGATGCTCGGCATATAGCCAAGCAGAGGAAATCTGGGGTATAGAGCATACAGGCAGTCAAAAATAAATTGAACTTTATTCTCATAAATGATAAGAGTTTTTTTGGAGGATACTTTGCCTGTATTGTTTAAAATATGGGAGCCTTGGCTGGCTACTAGCTACAGCACTGCCCTAGAGTAGGGTTCCTGACACATCTTCAAGAGATGTAGTGTTGAAGAGAGAGGACTGCTGGGAGAGTTTGGACGCTTGGTGTTGGACTTCATGGGACGACATGGAGGTAAGGGTTTTGTATAGTATTTTTTAATTTAAGTTCTCATTAAATTTAGTACAGATGAGAGTTACATTTCAACGTTTTGTTTCATCGTTCTACCTTTTTGTGTCATAATGGAGGAGTTGGGAAAGGAAAATAAGAAGAAAATAAGGAATTTAAGGATGTATTGTCTTGGGAGAAAATATATTCTTTATTTGCGTTTCTCCTGTGGGGGAAAGGAAACTTGGGAAATATTTGTACATCACTTAGAAATTGATGTTAGTAAAAACTAAATACGAATTGTCTAATTGTTACAATGCTTCCTTTTTTCTCAAACAAAATATGAAAATGAAAAAATAAATGATCTCCAAATGAAACATTTTTCACACGTTTAACCTGATTTTGACTGCTCTTCATGATGGTGCATAGCAGTATCCAGGAGTTCTTTTAAAAGTTCACTGTATCAATGTGTAAAAAGGAGTGTCACTTAAAAATACAGATATAAAATGCTAATCTATAAATGAAATTGTTGTGTTTGCCCTCTCAGACTCCATACGTGATACAGTTTATAATACCACTCAGGGGTGTGAAATTCAGAGGCTGTTGGTGGAGCTCCTGCAGAAATAGATGACATTAATAATGACATAGTTACTTGATTGAGCCCCCAGAGGCACAGAGCCAACAAGATTAAATCAAGAATGTATCTGCTCGGAGTCCTGGGGGAGCTTTGATTGGGTGACTTTAGAGAAATGAGCCAACGCAAGGCCCCAAGGGTAATTGTTCCTAAAAAAAAAAAGGAACAGGAAGGAATTTCTGGGAACATAATACAAATAAATAAGTAACCCTTCCATGCCAATGGCATTTCTATAAAGGAAGAGTCGATTTAAGTATAAAATATCTTTTTGCATAATTTAAGCTAACATTTTTGGTAAAAATTGCTATGATTTACAAAGAATACAAGGATAAATTCAGTGATAAAGTGTTAGTGATAAAGTGTTTCCTTGGTAGTGAAACAACATCAGACAAACACATGTTAACATTTCAAACCAACCAAAGAGATACATTTAGCTAAAATTCCTGCTGAACTAATGCTGTGAACGAAAACAGAAACTACAACAATATTGACACATATTAAAAAGTGAATGGCTGCTGGAATACATAGCAATAGAAGCGTGACTATAAAATAAGCTTAGCATCAGGTATCAAGATTCCTTTAAGAGGTAAACATGTTTATTTTAGAAAGATACTAGAGAGGGTGATTCTGTATTAGCCTGTTGTAATAAAATAATAAAAAAACATGGGAATAAAGATGGTGCATTTAATGGCTAACTGAAGAGAAAATTACAGTAAGCTTTTGGAGCACTATTGTGCCCTCCATCGCTCCAATACTAAACTAAGACTCAGTTCAACAAATGACTGTGTCAGTGGAAGATACTCATAGAAAACAAAGAATTATGCCAATGGAGTCATTCCAGCTCATTTGAAGCTGAATCATTCTGTAAACATCCATTTGGGTGGGTTGCAATTGGACTCAGCTGTCAATCACATAGTCAACATAACAATGGCACACCCATTAGAGGGTTACAATTATTAAAATATTCTTCAGGGGAAGTACAAGCATAGAAATGACTGTTAATATTAATAAGAACAGAGTATAATATAAAATAACAAAATATCATAAGTAATACTATAAACAATATTATATGTGAACAATAGGATCAGCTATAGTTTTTGTTCAAAATTATGTTATAAATAACTCCTTGTGCTATATTATATTTTACACAACGGTTCAACAAAATATGGTGTACTCAACTCATTAAATAACAGTCCTATCTAGCTTACCAGGCAGAATCACTTATCTAAAAAAGGGAAATTCATTATAAGAAGGCCTCTTTGTTTGGAAGATGGTCCCATTCATCAGGAGATACCATTTATCAGAAGGAAGTATAACTTTTAGGAGAGATATACCTTCAACAGAACAATGTAATATTCATTAGAGGTCCACATTCTTTCAAATCAGGTCCCTCCTGTTGAAGTTCCAATCATAGGAAGTATGTTCCATACTTTGAAGGTCCAAATCATTGGAAGAAAGTAGCATTCATCAGAAGAATGTAGCAATAATCAGAAGGCAGTCCTGTTAATAAGAAGGGGATCTAGCTTACCAAGTAAGGTACCATTCACTGGGATGGACGGAGGTCCAAATTCTTTGAAAGGAAATGTATTATTTATGTATTACCCACTCACTAGAAGCCTATGTCACTCATAGAAAGGCATTAGCCTCATTAGCAGCCCCACTCAGTATAAGGTTAGTCCCATTTACTAAACAAACAATGCAAAAAAATGATTTTTGGGAAAAACAATCCACTACAAATACAAAGTGTTAAAAACTGAGAGCATAATCCTCTCCTTACACACATAACAAATATTCCTCCTGCTGTGAACATGTCATTTTGTCAATTCTTTTGTGATAGCGACTTACATTATGGAGGTCTGTGAATAAAACTCTTTTGCATAAATGCTGCCAGGTACACAGGGGATCTGAATAGGTATAAATGACTGTCTCTGTGACAAGATGATACCCTGCAGATCTGCAGGTTCCTAGTAGCACAGTGGATTGTGTGTACGATGGATGATGGTATCAGCGAGGTTATGGGTTTTATTTCGTTTGGTGACTATATCGCAGTAAAAAAAAACGGTTAAGAAGTTCTGTACTCTTGTTGTGTAGAATTGAATTAAGAAGGTCACAGGCCGGCAGCATCATTGGTGTAATAGCATGGCACAAATTAACCAGTCCCATGTAAAACATATATCAGAGCTAGAAATTCTGCAAAAAAATCAAAAAAAACTTTTAAAGAATCACATCGATATAGTCTTAACAGCCATTCCTAGGACCAGTGTAGACCCCTGAGACCTTAACCGCTTTCCCTCAGGGACAGAGGGATGAGGAGAGTCTAACACTATAAACATACCATTGCTATTAGCCACAGTTAGAGATAGGTGATTGATGATATATCTAGTTAAAATGTACTCCATTCAAATTACTGCAAAACTAAATAAATATTTACTGTATCATATGTATCACATGGACAGGCTAGTAAAAAGTAAAGATATTAAGCTATCAACAAAAGGTTTACATAGTTGAAACTGGACTGCAAGAAGATCCAATAAATCAATACTTCAGTAAAATCAAGACAAACTGTTCACTAGAAGGTATGATCATGAGGCTGAAGCTCAAATATTTTGGCCATATAATGAGTTGGCAGGATTCCCTAGAAAAGACTCTGATGCTGGGAAAGATAAAAGGCACAAGAAGAAGTGGACGACAGAGGCGGAGATGGATAGATTAGGTAACTGAAGCAATGAACATGAACATGCTGGAGCTCAGAAGGGCAGTGACTGAGAGATGTACCTGGTGTGCTGTGGTCCAAAGAGTCATGGAGAGTCGGACGCCACTGAACAATTAAACAACAACAACAATGTAGCATCGCCCTGTTAAACATGTTCTGGATATCCAAGGTGGACCCCATGAGCCATGGGAGCCAAGGTAGAGAGGTACTGACCCAGTACACATCAGAATTAGCGAAACACAACAGTCATTTTGTTACATGAAGTTCTTGAAGCTGATTTTTGTGCATAAAGACAGGATTATATAAATAAGGTTGTTATAAGAGGAAGGTTAAGTAAATTACATAAAATGATGCATTGATGTGATTTATATAAGAAATATGTGGGAGTACAGAAACGAAAGCAAAATCACGCAGTTTGAGGGGGATTCAGCAAAAAATGAATGTACAACAAACATACAAATATACACAAAAGTACGAGTTTGCCAGGAGCATTGTGTATACAGTTGGTGCAATTTTAACCATTTAACCGACAGAGGGGTCAGTAATATTATCCTTGCCAATGAAAGGGAAAACCCCTTCACCATAAACCAGCTTACTAGATATCTCTAAATCAAAGACTCCCTGACAACCTGCACCAGATTAATTGGCAGAGAAAGATCTAGATTTTCTACGAGAATGAGTCTCCTAATGAGCATGAAAACCCAGCCATCCCACACCCCCTCTTTGCTTGTGCAGAGTGGTACTGTCTGGCTGGTGTGCGCAAGGACTGGGGGTGTGTCATTCAGTTGTGCGATATGAATGGCTGCCATGCTCTGCTTGTTTTCTAATGGTTTAAATTCAACCTGCGTGGAGCTCTGACTTATTCCATTTCATAGATGCCAGCAGATTAGCTTTTAATGAGCCTCACTTCTAGCCTCTGAAATGCACCTTCATGGCACTCATAGATTTAATTAGTGAAATCACAAAAAAATTAAATGTGCACACTTACAGCAGCACTTTCTTTGTACTTTCCTCCTGAATGGTCCCTCTTTACTACAACATATAATATCACATACTACATAGATGTCCCAGCCTCTACATATACAATGACATACTACATAGATGTCCCAGACTCTCTTGTATCTTTCTTGGGGGCACAGTCCCACAATTAAGGACAACTAAAATATCACATTTGTGGTATGTTGAAGAACTTGACTTAATAATGTGCAAAGTATTTTTTCCCAGTTTAAGTTAAAAAATATAGACTTTTATTTTTAGCTATTGTATTCCATTGCTTTTATTTTTGCCTTTGTTTAGGCACCCTTTGTTTGTATTCTTGCCTTTGTTTAGGCACCCAAGGGGGGTGAGAGGAACCATAATTTATACTAAAGGGCTGCAACTTTAAACTGTCACTTGACTAAATAGCAGGGAAGCCCCAGCAAGATGACACTTGTCATCAGGCTCCAAGCCAATAGCAGCCATGGCTTGTTCATCTGCTAAGAGCAGGGATATGTTTTTGGGACTGTGTTCAGATATTAAAGGGATTTATCACTAATATCTTTACTCTTTCTTAAGAAGCATTATGATTAGTGAATAGTAACATCATTAGCAAATAGTGGGTCTTTTTTCAACACCTAAAAAATTGGGTACTAAGGACTACATGGAAAACCTAATGGTTCTAAAGTTCCTAAACCTAATGGCAAATGTAATGAAACTAATTATTCATTTAAAAAAAGATGATACCTCTCCTGGATGCTGGAAGCATCTGTTTCACTTTGATGAAGGTTCCTTAAGTGAAGTGTTTTCTTTTCTGGAGGGAGGGCTTCCATTTTTTTAAATCAAGCTGTCAGCTTCAGCACATGTGCTGGAAAAGGGGGCAAGTGTCAAATTCCAAAAGCTCCAGTTATTTAATATGGCTTACACAACTGCTAAGGTTGTTCGTTTTTTGGTACATGCTCTAGTTTTCAATCAGCAAAACCTTCAGTGACTCTCCCCCCTCTTGGGAGGCGGCTGTGTATATCTACCACTCTTGTTGCAGAAAACTTTGTATTGTAGTCTATATAATGGCTGTTTCCTCTGCCTTACTGATATGACAGAGACACTTGAAAGCATCTACCAGCTCCCATCACCCTCCCCGAGAAGCGAGAAATACACAGCAATAATAGAGAGATGAATAGCAAGGAAAATTGCTTTTTCTTCAAAGACAAGTTTACAGTGACCTGAGAGGGAGCAACTATCTCTCAGAGATGACGTGTCAGAAACAAAACCTCCACTTCAATGCCATGTGAGGCCCATTCTATAGGTAAATAATACAATAAATAGAGTGTAAAGGAATGCAGTGGGCTCAGAGAGGATTTAAATGATTAAAGTCATTGTATTGTGCAAGCTTTCAGTTAATGTACAGTAACAACAAGGCCAAATGCTGTACTAAGAAGGAACAATGTAAGAGTATAATCAATGTAAAATAAAGAATGCACCACAAATGTGGAATAATGTGACTTAAAGGAGAAACAATGTGTATCCATATTGTCCGAGAGCCTAATTATGTTTGTTATAAGGACGGGAGCAGAGTGTGCTGCTGTTTATTCAATGTTATAGGTAAATAGCCTCAGGATAGTATAGTCCCTGACTTAGTTTCAGCTTACACTGATTCATTCAAGATACAAATTAAAGGGCAAGTACTTATATAAATCAAAAAAGTCCAGTGTAAACAATATATGCAGAAATTAAGTCACAAATAATTAATTAGTGCTAAGAATATATTATATTTGCTTACAGTTATGTTATTATATATATGTTTGAAAGAAGTACATGTATATGACTATAGATTTTCCCCTTCCTATTTTTATTTCCCGTCTGAAGTGCCACCTTTGTTCGGGAAAAACTTCACTTACTTGTGATGTATGTATCAAACTAACATTAGCAGGAATGGGGGGAAAGGGCATACAGGGTTATCCTGGATAACTAGAGAAGGAGGGATCCAATTGCCAGTATCTGGGGTCAGGAAGGATTCCCCCCCCCCCCCCCCCCCCAATTGGTAATTTTTCAATGTTTTCTTTTTCTGATTGCCTTCCTCTGGATCAATTAGCATATTATAAATAAGAGGAGATCTAAAAAGGTTGAACTTAATGAACTAAAAGTGGCCTTTCAACCTCAATTAATATGTAATTATGGAAGACATAAAACGATTTTTTAGAGAAAATAGTATATTTAGATGGCTCTGATTATGTCATTAGGAAATCTATGTTGGACTGCTTTGTCTGTACCTTGAATACTCCTATTTAAAGATCTCTTGTTAAGTGTGCAGTCTTTAGCGGAACTACTCCCAGGCATGTAATCATTTTTATTAGCAAGGCATAATGTATGTAACCTTTAAAACAAAAAATAATATAATATAAGTTAACATTAAAAGCTATATTTACTGTAAAACGTTTTACACATTATCAGGTCACATTATTCCAGAGAAAATACTATAAATATGAAACTCCTTTAACTCCTCCCCAGTTGTTTCCCCTTTGACTTAATTCTCTCCCATATGTCTGTTTATCTTCTTTCCCCTTCTCTACTCTCTCTGCAATCTCTCCTGTCCCATGCCTTAAATTGTACTCACTTTGAATTGCCTCTCTAGAGAGCTGTTAGTCCTTTTTCCTTGTACTCGAGCATCCTGAATTCTGTTTGTACCTTCAAATACCATAAAGGTCATCTATGTATTAAAATGTTTATATTTCTTTCTAAATGTATACACTAGTAACCTAGATGGGCTAACACCCATAGAGAGAAGCAAAAGAAGGCATGCCAGGGTAAAATAAAGAGCCAGGAAATGGCAAATAAACAACCAGGGCAAAAATATGGAAAGAGCCAAGGCAATGGGAGAAATAAAGAGAAAGGAAAAGGGCAATAAAACTAAATCCTGTATGGACTGAGGGTTAGTAAAGTGGAAATGAGTCATTGTCTGAATATCTCGCAATAATAGATGTTCTAATAATTGCTAATAATGTTTGCTTGCATGATAAGTAAAAACTTTCCTAAACAGTGATTAGTGTTGGGAAGGGAATAACTGTCACAAGATTATGGGGACCTGCTGATCTCGTCTCTAGACAGGTTTCCACTCCCCATAAAAGTTACATTAAAATATAATCTGTCACGTATAGCAAGAGAACAGAGTCTGAGTCTAATGACTAAAAAGCTAGCATCATCTATTCACATGTCAGACATGTGAAACAAGAACAAATTCCTGCAGAGATAGGGCAGAGAATTGCCCACTAGCAACTGTGTGCCTTCAAGTAACAGCACTTATGGAATCAGAGTGAATGCTAAACACACCACATGGTGTACACTGCTATGGTCTATTGCTAGTGGAAAGGTTAGTGTTATAATATAGTACTTTATATTTATTACTGGGGACAAACATACGTAAATATAATTAAATGTATAATAAAAATCATTTTCTCTCTTTTCCCTTTGTCTAACTGTGATTTCATATGCCCAACTCTTCCTCTCCTCTATCCCCATTTACCCCGGTCCCATATCTCCATGTCTTCATCCTTCATTCACCCATTCATTTGCTCCCTCCAAACTTCAGCCAATAAACAATGATTAGAAATAAATGCATAAATTAAATAAGCAACAGGGTATTCACATTACTATCCCATATCCCCACCTCTTACTCTCCCGTATCCCCATTTCTTCCTCTTTTGTAGCCCCGTCTCTTCCTCTCCTGTATCCCCACCTCTTTCTCACCCCTATCCCCATATCTTATTCTCCCGTACCTCCATCTCTTCCTTACCTCTATCCCCATCTCTTCTTCTCCTGTACCCCCATTGCTTCCTCACCTCTATCTACATCTCTTCCTCACCTCTAATACCATCTCTTCCTCTCCTGTACCCTTATTGCTTCCTCATCCTCACCTCTATCCACATCTCTTCCTCTCCTGTACCCCCATTTCTTCCTCACCTCTATCTACATCTCTTCCTCACCTCTATCCCCATCTCTTCCTCACCTCTATCCCCATCTCTTCTTCTCCTGTACCCCCATTGCTTCCTCACCTCTAATCCCATCTCTTCCTCTCCCGTATCCCTAACTCTTCCTCCCCCGTACCCCCATTTCTTCCTCACCTCTATCCCCATCTCTTCATCTCCCATACCCCCATTTTTTCTTCACCTCTATCCACATCTCTTCCTCACCTCTATCCCCATCTCTTCCTCTCCCGTACCCCCATCTCTTCCTCACCTCTACCCACATCTATTCCTCTCCTCTATCCCCATCTCTTCCACTCCCATATCCCCATCTCTTCCTCTCCCGTATCCCCATTTCTTCCTCACCTCTATCCCAATCTCTTACTCTCCCATATCCCCATTTCTTCCTCACCTCTATCACCATCTCTTACTCTCCCGTATCCCCATTTCTTCCTCACCTCTATCCCCATCTCTTACTCTCCTGTATCCCCATTTCTTCCTCACCTCTATCCCCAGCCTCTTCCTCTCGCGTATCCCCATTTCTTCCTTACCTCTATACCCATCTCTTCCTCTCCCGTATCCCCATTTCTTTCTCCCCTCTATCCCCATCTCTTCCTCCCCCATACCCCCATTTCTTCCACACCTCTATCCCCATCTCTTCCTCTCCTGTATCCCTAACTATTCCTCTCCCGTATCCCCATTTCTTCCTTACCTCTATCCCCATCTCTTCCTCTCCCGTATCCCCATTTCTTCCTCCCCTCTATCCCCATCTCTTCCTCTCCCTTACCCCAATTTCTTCCTCACCTCTTTCCCCATCTCTTCCTCTCCCGTATCCCTAACTCTTCCTCTCCCGTATCCCCATCTCTTCCTCCCCCGTACCCCATCTCTTCCTCACCTCTATCCACATCTCTTCCTCTCCCGTCCACCCATTTCTTTTTCACCTCTATCCACATCTCTTCCTCTCCCGTACCCCCATCTCTTTCTCACCTCTATCCACATCTCTTACTCTCCTGTATCCCCATTTCTTTCTCACCTCTATCCCCAGCCTCTTCCTCTCGCGTATCCCCATTTCTTCCTTACCTCTATACCCATCTCTTCCTCTCCCGTATCCCCATTTCTTTCTCCCCTCTATCCCCATCTCTTCCTCCCCCATACCCCCATTTCTTCCACACCTCTATCCCCATCTCTTCCTCTCCTGTATCCCTAACTATTCCTCTCCCGTATCCCCATTTCTTCCTTACCTCTATCCCCATCTCTTGCTCTCCCGTATCCCCATTTCTTCCTCCCCTCTATCCCCATCTCTTCCTCTCCCTTACCCCAATTTCTTCCTCACCTCTTTCCCCATCTCTTCCTCTCCCGTATCCCTAACTCTTCCTCTCCCGTATCCCCATCTCTTCCTCCCCCGTACCCCATCTCTTCCTCACCTCTATCCACATCTCTTCCTCTCCCGTCCACCCATTTCTTTTTCACCTCTATCCACATCTCTTCCTCTCCCGTACCCCCATCTCTTTCTCACCTCTATCCAGATCTCTTCCTCTCCTCTATCCCCATCTCTTCCACTCCCGTATCCCCATCTCTTCCACTCCCGTATCCCCATCTCTTCCACTCCCGTATCCCCATCTCTTCCACTCCCGTATCCCCATCTCTTCCACTCCCGTATCCCCATCTCTTCCACTCCCGTATCCCCATCTCTTCCACTCCCGTATCCCCATCTCTTCCTCACCTCTATCCCCATCTCTTCCTCTCCCGTATCCCCATTTCTTCCTCACCTCTATCCCCATCTCTTCCTCTCCCGTATCCCCATTTCTTCCTCACCTCTATACCCATCTCTTCCTCTCCCATATCCCCATCTCTTCCTCACCTCTATACCCATCTCTTCCCCTCCAGTACCCCATTTCTTACTCACTTTTCTATCCCCATCTCTTCCTCTCCCATATACCCCATTTCTTCCTCTCCCATACCCTTATTTCTTCTTCACCTTATTCCACATCTCTTCCTCACCTCTATCCACATCTCTTCCTCACCTCTATCCCCATCTCTTCCTCTCCCGTACCCCCATCTCATTCTCACCTCTATCCACATCTCTTCCTCTCCTCTATCCCCATCTCTTCCACTCCCGTATCCCCATCTCTTCCACTCCCGTATCCCCATCTCTTCCACTCCCGTATCCCCATCTCTTCCACTCCCGTATCCCCATCTCTTCCACTCCCGTATCCCCATCTCTTCCACTCCCGTATCCCCATCTCTTCCACTCCCGTATCCCCATCTCTTCCACTCCCGTATCCCCATTTCTTCCTCACCTCTATCCCCATCTCTTCCTCTCCCATATCCCAATCTCTTCCTCACCGACATCCCTGTCTCTTCCTCTCCATCTGTTCATCCTTTCAATCTGCTGTGTCTTCATTTCTTACTCCTGTCATTTTGGTGGCTCCTCTCTCCCACTTTTAGTCTCCCCTCCAACCCATCCCACCTCCATCTCTGTCTTTTCCACCTCCTTCCTTTGATCTGCCTTCCACTCTTCTATTTGGTCCCCCTTCCATCCCTCTTTCAGTCTCTCCTGCTTATCTCCTGTACCCTTCCTTTCTACCTCTCCTCTATGCACCTGAACACTTTATTGATAGGTAAGCACCTTGGTGTACATAAACAATGTTTACAGTTATTTCTCCTCTGCACATCCACTGAAGTTGTGTATCTAATTTAGATGTGAATGGTAACTGGTTGTCATAAATGTCCCATTCAGTAAAGGGAAAAAAGTGCAGTATCTATTTCAAATGTACTGATTGGAGGAAAGCAGCGCTGCATTTTCTAAAAGGTCACAGCTCATGTAATCATGAATTTTGTATGTAAGGAAAGAGATTCCTATGACAAAGTGAACAATGTAATGTGACTTGCATAAGGAACGACACGTGTAGTTAGCTGTGGAATTGGGACCAAAGAAATGTCATTAGCTGCCTTAAAGGGACACAATTCCCCAATTATGTAGCATCTACTGGGCCAGATGTATTATGAGTGAGGTGTATGGGTAGATTTTATATATATATATATATATATATATATATATATATATATATTTACATATATATTTACATACATTTTATTTTTCTTATTTTTTTTCAAACTTAAAGGCAATATGAGGTTTCAGCTTTCCACAATACTAAATTTCTTCTAAGAACGGGTTAAATGTATTAGCCAGAGTAGATAGGCGGGAGGCTAGGTTTATCGATGCAAAGCCTTTGTGAGTACTGAAGTGTTTACCATCATGAGATACATTATATGAAAAAAAACTCCCACATATTTCCAAGACTAATTGATTTTTATGGAGATGAGAGCAGATGAGGTCTCTTTGGGAACAGGGCCTGTTCCTTGTCTGTATAAAAGGAGATATTTCTTTCACTTAGAAAAAAAATACTAATTAACCATCTCTCAAAGGATGAATGGTCTGGGTCTCCAAACACTTGGCTGTCTGGCAATTGGAAACCAGGTGAATAGGTTGCCTCATGGAGTGAGACTGAAGGAGCCCCATGGTCAGGTCCTACTGACATGCCTACCTATGTATTCCTTAAGGAATGGAGCAGAACAGCTTTTCAGTTTCCAAGAATCCAACACTTTTGAAAGATTGATGTAAAGCTATATGAGTCTCATTTATAGTTCATTGTTGTCCATAGTGGGGGCATGCAACTGCGGTTTTAAAGATATTGTAAGTGGCAACACATGAAGGATATTCATGGACCCATCTGGGCACATAAATGGGTGGCTTTTATCCTGGGATAGACCTCCATCTATCTATCTATGGTTGATTTAATTCTTTTGCGTGTTTTAAGAGAGGAAAAAAGGCAAAGATTTCACATTTTTAACTTTGATATGTAGTTTATTCTGCTTTTACTTTCTTAGGAGAGTATGTCTTAGTCAAATAATGAGCTTCCCGTTAGTTCTGTTCATAAGTCTAGCACTTTCCCATTATGCAGATATAAACTTTCTTTGCTCCATATCTCAAAAATATTTACCGTACTTTAGAAACAAAAAGATGTTTTTTTAACTAAAATAATCATAATTTTGTGGAGACAGCGCCCCTTAAATATGCTAAAGAATTTACTTCTTCACATAAATAGAGAATTCATCACATACTCAATAAAACTTGAAAGAAACATTATATAGTTGCTCATCCTATAGAAAATGTGTATCTACTTTTAATGATAGAAGGGCCAATAGGAGGAATATGACTGGGGTCGAGATCAGGCCTAATCCTTGGTAAATGAGTGTACATTTTTTACTCAATGACCCATAACTTTTCAGCCAAGTCCAAATACAAAGTATAAGGTAATAAAGATGACATATTTGATGATTTTGTCTATATATGAGGCCAGTATATAATATATATTGCCGTGCTATCTCCTCTTCATTAGCCCTGAGTTTCTCGCACACAAATCATTCTAGTTACCAATATAGAAATAAGGAACACTTCTAATGCTAATTTTATTTGATTTTATTTGCTTTTTTCCAGCAAAGCCAGTTTTATATCCTATAGACTCCAGTTTGATGTATTGTAATTCGGGGGGAAGGGGAATAAAAATGTTAATCCCTTGGAGTCAATTAAATTGGGAATGATTTTTCAGTGTATTTATTATCTGTCAGCAGCAGACTGCAGAGGCTGAGATCTAAAAATAAAAGGCATTTAGACGTGGTGGATCCAACGCTTCTCTAGGTAACATCCGTGGGGAGTAAGTACTCACTGCTACCATGGTATCATTAGGGCTACCTGAGCAATAATACAGACATTAAAGGGTTACTGCACTCCCAAATGCACTCATTTGAAGAACTACACTTAAAAACAATAATTACAGTCTTTAATTGTTTTACTTTGATTCACAATTATGCTGCTGTGGCCCTTTTCTGGGTGAAGGGGCTTGTGTACTTCAATGAGGCTGTGAGCTACGCCATGTAAGGTCACCCAAGATGGGCAGGTGAAAGCAAAGAGATCAGACAAATCAAGGTCCACTGGGAAAGGAACCGGCAATCCACTCCAGTATCTTTGCCAAGAAAACAAAACAACAGGTGTGCATGGAGTGCTGCAGTCAATAGGGTCACAGATAGTTGGACACAATTGAACGGCATAACAACCACAATGATGCTTTGAATGTACAGGAAGATTCCATCTGTAGAGTGGGAATGTCGGGTGAGAAAAGAAAATAGATCCCTGAAAAATAATTCTAATATTTAAATATGTAAAGGTAGCTTTTTTTTCTTCCAAAAAATATTTGTTACATTAGAAGGCTTAGTTATTATAAATGACACACACAATGCCACTACAGGTATACCCTGCTTAGGGTTTCCTGATGGTCCAGTGGTTAGGATACGGTGCTATCACCGCTGCAACCTGGGTTTGATTCCAGTCAGGGAACCAAGAGGTCAAACCACCCTGAAGACAAGCAGGGTTGGGCCTGGTCACTACTTGGATGGGAGATCACCTAGGAATACCAGGAGCTGTATGCTGTGGCCCACTATAGAAGGAACTGGTAACCCACTCCAGTATCTCTGCAATAACAAATGGATCAGCATGAGCATGAACATAAAGATGTTATGGTCCATTAGGTCATGGAGAGTCAGAAGCTACTGAACGACACACAAAAAAAATAAGCCCACTTAACGCTACCTCTTATAGTGCTGATTCGATATAGTGCTCTTTTTCTTGAAATTCTCCACTTAGTGCTAAACCCCGCTATACCGCTGCTTTTTGGCGGCCAATCCCTGTTTAACACTGTGCCCCGCTATAACACAATTTTTTCCTTGTCAGACCCCATTTAACGCTCCGAACCACCTTCCATTTAAAGTGCACTGCTCAGTTAATGTGTGCAGCTTCTTTACATTTTATTTTAAAAAAAGGTTTAGTTTGTGTTGTTGTTATGTTTGCGGTTTCTTAAAAGTTCATATAAAGCCAAAGAGTTTCAATTTCAATTGCTTTTGTATATTTTTTTCCATGAGTTCCCCCTGTCTACCCTATGTTAAAAGGACCCGTTTAGTACTGTTTCGCATAACACTCCTATTGCTTGGAACCTATCTACAGTGCTAAATGGGATATAGCTGGATATAAGACTCCAGTTATAAGGAAGTGAACTTGACAAGATGGAATCCTCTATACATAAACAGAGCATACATAAAAAATTTGAATTTCTCTAAAAATCATTTTATGTCTATGGCTTACACAGCTGCCAATATTGTTCGTTTGTGACATACTGCACAAACAAGTGCAGTATTTCTTGAATTACAGTGGTGCTAACACATGCACAGCCTGGTATAATGCTCTATGCAGACGCAATAAGATCAGTATTTAAGCTTTACACAGCCCTGCTCAGTTCTTTGCTTTGGCAGTTCAGGGGTTAAGCTGGAAGATGAGCTCAAGTTCGCGGTGACAGAAAGATAACATTAGCGCCTGACAGTCACGCTCTGCAACCAGTGCAGCCAGAGCCAGGGATTAAATGAGCACAGGGCTTCCAGCAGCAATGGAGGAGGGAGCTGGCACAGACCTCACTACAGTCACCTGAGCACAGGGGGAATCACTGACCCCTCCTGTATTAGAAAATGTATCCGTACCCCTGATATACGGGGATTAGACCACTGTAGTCTCAGATTTAAATAACTGAACTTGAAAATGGACACAAAAAAACTGAACTGATTATATATGTATAGCTTAGAGCAGGAATCGACACATTCCTGGGGACCCACTGGGTAAATCCCTCTGATTCTGGGGACCACCTTTGAGATCCAGAACATTTGCCTCAGCATCCAGAATATAACTGTAACAAATAATAGTTATAAGTCTAACGTGTTAGGTTGTTCTCACCCCTCTTTATCATGGAGGATCAGCAGGTGAGATATGAGGGGGCAGCACCTTTACTAGGATGGCAGTGGCTTAGAAGGGAGAGGGGGGTATGACAGAAACCTGCAGATCTGTCACGTTCAGGAGGGAAGTATCTTCCAGAAAAAGAGGAAAACAAGAGGTCATGATTTAGAACTGGAAAGTGGAAGATTTAGGGGTAATGTATGAAAGTATTACTTTACAGAAAGGGTAGAGGATACGTGGAACAGCCTTCCAGTGGTATGAACAAGCACAGTTTAACAAATTCAGGCATGACAGTTAGATTAGATAGATAGATAGATAGATAGATAGATAGAAAACATACACTTTAATAATCTGTAGTATCCCAATCACAGACAATCAGTGTTTGTAGCCTCTCTCAGTGCACCTTGAGCCTGGTGATCCCTTTGTGTGTGGGAGGGTGGCTAGCAGCTCATGGAGCCCCCTCACGAGTGTGCTGAGCTATTTTCAACTTAATAACATCAGTTCTCCTCTATCTCTTGTCTCTATAATCCCTTTCATCCACCCTCTCTTCAGTCACCTACTCCTTACCTCACGTCTCTTCTTCCATCTCTCTCTCACACACACACTTCATTCCCTCTTTAATCATTTCTCTTGTATCCATTTCTTTTAATTTGCTCTGTTCTCTCTCATCCATCTCCTATCTTCTCTCTCACATGTCCTTTCTTGCTTTCTCTCTGGCTTCTCCTTCTTCTCTTTCCTCTCTCTCAATCCTTTCCACTCTCTGTAATTCATTCTCTGCAATTTCTCTCTATTCCTTTCATTCCTTTACTTACCCTTCTCTCTGATTTCTTCCCTCTTATTCATTTCTTCACTCTCCCTCTCTCATTCAATTCTTCCCTCTCATTTATTTCCCCCTCTCTCTCATTTCATTCTTCCTTCTCTAATTTCTTTCCTCTCTCTACATTCCCTGGCTCTCATTCCTTTTCCCCATCTCTCTCTCATTCCATTCTTCCCTCTCTCATTCCTTCTTCACTCTCCCTCTCTCATGCCCTTACCCTCTCTCATTCCATTCTTCACTCTTTCATTGCTTTCCACTCCCTCTCATTCTTCCCTCTCTGTCAATGCTTCCCCTCTTCTTCATTCCATTCTTCCATCTCTCTCATTGCTTTCCCCTCTCTCTCATTCCATTCTTCGCTCTCTCTCATTGCTTTCCCCTCTCTCTCATTGCTTTCCCCTCTCTCTCATTGCTTTCCCCTCTCTCTCATTGCTTTCCCCTGTCTCTCATTGCTTTCCCCTCTCTCTCATTGCTTTCCCCTCTCTCTCATTCCATTCTTCCCTCGCTCTCATTGCTTCCCCTGTCTCTCATTCTATTCTTCACTCTTTCATTGCTTTCCACTCTCTCTCATTGCTTTACCCTCTCTCTCATTCCATTCTTCGCTCTCTCTCATTGCTTTCCCCTCTCTCTCGTTGCTTTCCCCTCTCCGTCATTCCATTCTTCCATCTCTCTCATTGCTTTTCCCTCTCTCTCATTCCATTCTTCCCTCGCTCTCATTGGTTTCCCCACTCTCATTCCATTCTTCCCTCGCTCGCATTGCTTTCCCCTCTCTCATTCCATTCTTCCCTCGCTCTCATTGCTTTCCCCTCTCTCTCATTCCATTCTTCCTTCTGTCATTTATTTCCTCTCTCTCCATTCCTTTTCCCCATCTTTTTCTCACATTCCATTCTTCCATCTCTCATTTCTTTCCTCTTTCATTCCTTCTTCACTCTCCCTCTCTCATGCCCTTACCATCTCTCATTCCATTCTTCACTCTTTCATTGCTTTTCCCTCTCTCATTCCATTCTTCCCTCGCTCTCATTGCTTTCCCCTCTCTCATTCCATTCTTCCCTCGCTCTCATTGCTTTCCCCTCTCTCTCATTCCATTCTTCCTTCTCTCATTTCTTTCCTCTCTCTTCATTCCTTTTCCCCATCTCTCTCTCTCATTCCATTCTTCCCTCTCTCATTTCTTTCCTCTCTCATTCCTTTTTCACTCTCCCTCTCTCATGCCCTTACCATCTCTCATTCCATTCTTCACTCTTTCATTGCTTTCCCCTCTCTCTCATTGCTTTCCCCTCTCTCTCATTGCTTTTCCCTCTCCATTCCATTCTTCCCTCTCTCTCATTGCTTTCCCCTCTCTCTTTCCATTCTTCCCTCGCTCATTGCTTCCCCTCTTTCTCATTCCATTATTCCCTTGCTCTCATTGCTTCCCCTCTCTCTCATTCCATTCTTCCCTTGCTCTCATTGCTTTCCCCTCTCTCTCATTCCAGTCTTCCCTTGCTCTCATTGCTTCCCCTCTCTCTCATTCCAGTCTTCCCTCACTCACATTGCCTGCACTCTCTCTCATTCCATTCTTCCCTTTCTCTCATTGCTTTCCCCTCTCTCTCATTCCAGTCTTCCCTCACTCACATTGCCTCCCCTCTCTCTCATTCCATTCTTCCCTCACTCACATTGCCTCCCCTCTCTCTCATTCCATTCTTCCCTTTCTCTCATTGCTTTCCCCTCTCTCTCATTCCAGTCTTCCCTCACTCACATTGCCTCCCTTCTCGCTCATTCCATTCTTCCCTCGCTCACATTGCCTCCCCTCTCTCTCATTCCAGTCTTCCCTCACTCACATTGCCTCCCCTCTCTCTCTCATTCTAGTCTTCCCTCACTCACGTTGCCTCCACTCTCTCTCATTACTTTCCCCTCTCTCTCATTCCAGTCTTGCCTCACTCACATTGCCTCCCCTCTCTCTCATTCCAGTCTTCCTTCACTCACACTGCCTCCCCTCTCTCTCATTCCAGTCTTCCCTCACTCACACTGACTCTCCTCTCTCTCATTCCAGTCTTCCCTCACTCACGTTGCCTCCACTCTCTCTCATTGCTTTCCCCTCTCTCTCATTCCAGTCTTGCCTCACTCACATTGCCTCCCCTCTCTCGCATTGCTTTCCCCTCTCTCTCATTGCTTTCCCCTCTATGTCATTCCAGTCTTCCCTCATTCACATTGCCTCCCTTCTTCTCACATTCGATTCTTCCCTCGCTCACATTGCTTTCCCCTCTCTCTCATTCCATTATTCCCTCGCTCTCATTGATTTCCCCTCTCTCTCATTCCAGTCTTCCCTCACTCACATTGCCTCCCCATATCTCTCATTCCAGTCTTCCCTCCCTCACATTGCCTCCCCTATCTCTCATTCCAGTCTTCCCTCCCTCACATTGCCTCCCCTATCTCTCATTCCAGTCTTCCCTCACTCACATTGCCTGCACTCTCTCTCATTCCATTCTTCCCTTTCTCTCATTGCTTTCCCCTCTCTCTCATTCCAGTCTTCCCTCACTCACATTGCCTCCCCTCTCTCTCATTCCATTCTTCCCTCACTCACATTGCCTCCCCTCTCTCTCATTCCATTCTTCCCTTTCTCTCATTGCTTTCCCCTCTCTCTC
Source organism: Discoglossus pictus (assembly GCA_027410445.1). Lineage (NCBI taxonomy): Eukaryota > Metazoa > Chordata > Amphibia > Anura > Alytidae > Discoglossus > Discoglossus pictus. The sequence goes on from CM050168.1 coordinate 134,036,605, forward strand.
ATTCCAGTCTTCCCTCACTCACATTGCCTCCCTTCTCGCTCATTCCATTCTTCCCTCGCTCACATTGCCTCCCCTCTCTCTCATTCCAGTCTTCCCTCACTCACATTGCCTCCCCTCTCTCTCTCATTCTAGTCTTCCCTCACTCACGTTGCCTCCACTCTCTCTCATTACTTTCCCCTCTCTCTCATTCCAGTCTTGCCTCACTCACATTGCCTCCCCTCTCTCTCATTCCAGTCTTCCTTCACTCACACTGCCTCCCCTCTCTCTCATTCCAGTCTTCCCTCACTCACACTGACTCTCCTCTCTCTCATTCCAGTCTTCCCTCACTCACGTTGCCTCCACTCTCTCTCATTGCTTTCCCCTCTCTCTCATTCCAGTCTTGCCTCACTCACATTGCCTCCCCTCTCTCGCATTGCTTTCCCCTCTCTCTCATTGCTTTCCCCTCTATCTCATTTCAGTCTTCTCTCACTCACATTGCCTCCCCTCTCTCTCATTCCAGTCATCCCTCTCTCTCATTGCTTTCCCCTCTATGTCATTCCAGTCTTCCCTCATTCACATTGCCTCCCTTCTTCTCACATTCGATTCTTCCCTCGCTCACATTGCTTTCCCCTCTCTCTCATTCCATTATTCCCTCGCTCTCATTGATTTCCCCTCTCTCTCATTCCAGTCTTCCCTCACTCACATTGCCTCCCCATATCTCTCATTCCAGTCTTCCCTCCCTCACGTTGCCTCCCCTATCTCTCATTCCAGTCTTCCCTCCCTCACATTGCCTCCCCTATCTCTCATTCCAGTCTTCCCTCACTCACATTGCCTCCCCATATCTCTCATTCCAGTCTTCCCTCCCTCACATTGCCTCCCCTATCTCTCATTCCAGTCTTCCCTCCCTCACATTGCCTCCCCTATCTCTCATTCCAGTCTTCCCTCTCACATTGCCTCCCCTATCTCTCATTCCAGTTGTCCCTCGCTCACATTGCCTCCCCTATCTCTCATTCCAGTTGTCCCTCGCTCACATTGCCTCCCCTATCTCTCATTCCAGTCTTCCCTCACTCACATTGCCTCCCCTATCTCTCATTCCAGTTGTCCCTCGCTCACATTGCCTCCCTTCTCTCTCATTCGATTCTTCCCTAGCTCACATTGCTTTCCCCTCTCTCTCATTCCATTCTTCTCTCGCTCTCATTGCTGCCCCTCTCTCTCATTCCATTCTTCCTCTCTCATTCCTTTCTTCCTTTTCCCCTCTCTCTCTCGTTCCTTTCCCCTCTCTCTCATTTCTTTCTTCCCTCTCTCACATCCCATTCTCCAGTTAAGTAGCCTAAATTATTTTAATAACCGCTATTTGCCAAAATACTTGTTCAGAAAATATTTGTCCAAGGCTACTAAACTTGCAACCTTTTCAGTGTCCCATCAGTAATACACTGTTTGGTGAATCTAGGCCAGCTTGGGCTCCATTGCTCTATTTTAGATCCAGCATGGTTTTCATGCTGCCTCAGAAATCTACATTATACAATCCCCTCTCCTGCTCATTTGGCCTGGAGGGCTCTTCATAATGCTGCGATCACATCTTGTAAAGGGCCAAAAGATACTAAGAAATACTTAATGGAAACAAATATTCTACTTGAATTGCCTTAAATAAATAATGCAGCTTGGCAGGAACAGCGGGCATGGGAGCCTATTGAGTGATGTGGTTATTTTGTATCCCTCCAGCTAAAGCTGATTAGGTTTTGTTACACTGCTCCTTTGTGTATTTTCAGGCCGGTTTACCAGGTAAATTGACCTCTGTCGGCAAGTGTTGCTGGATCTGTTTATTATTTGTGCATTTTAAAGTGTCTGTAAAATAAAGATTTGGGGGCTTGAAAGCTGGTTAGGTCCCAATATGAAATTAAAGGACCACTGCAGCCCAACACTTTCTGTCATACATTTAAATGAGTCTGTTTTACCCATTGCAAAAGCTTTTGCCCTGTAGAAAATAAAGAATATTAATTAAAGAAATGAACACTAAAAAAACAGACAGGTAGATAAAAAAGAAAGTGTTTAAACTGCCATTATCTTACCAGTGAGTTAAGAGGAAGTGTAATCAAGGATTCGTGGAGACCCTGTTGATTGTGTTTACTTATCTAATTTCCATTAAAACCAATGGGAACAAAGCACAATATGCTGACGTTCAGGCAACCATAAGTCTCACTGCCCCTATATTTACTGTAGCAAGCTCTTTAAGAAGAAGTTTAAAAAATGCTTTAAAAATAAATATATTATATGTGTACCTCCCAGGGATCTCTGGCCTGCACCAGCATTGTGCGAGTGGAATAGTAATTCACTGGGAACTACAGGAATGTCCAATTTTCATTTAGTTTTGGTAAGAAAACATTGGATCCCTGGGTATTTGTAAAGGAGATAGGAAACATGTATTATACGTTTTCTTTAGTTCATAAAATAAGATGGGTATAAGGCAGAGAGCGCAGAGCAGTGTTACACGGCCTTGTAACAATTCACTTCATTCTCTGTATATACCTTTCAGTAACTGCCTGTTTTGAGAACACTGGTGTAATATATATATATATATATATATATATATATATATATATATATATATATATATATATAATGCAATGTAATAACTCTTTTTCTCGGAATTCTGATCTGGAAACAGGTTTTTAACTTGCTTTAGACATTCAAGTGTGAACACAGATGTACTATTTATTTACTGTTCGGCGGAGGGTTTCTATCGCTCTTTTGCCCACCATATTATAAATGATTGTTGTGGTGAACGACCTACTCATAAGATCCACAACACAGGCTGAGATCCCGCTCCATGCTGATGATAGCCAGTAAGCTTGAAACAGCTGTACATGGATAGGATTCTCAGCTTGTGTATAATACAACCTTGACTTTGCATTAAAGCTGTGTAATACAGCAGGCATAAGCTTAAAGGAAGCCATGTTTGATAATGGCAAGGATTAAGGAGCGAAGCATTTGTGGGCACATTTGCATGTCCCAGCTCAGCTTCCCAGAATGCAGTGTAATAACTGTTTTTCTTGCAATTCTGAGCTGGAAGACATTCAAATGTGAACACAGATGTACTATTTATTTACAATATATATATATATATATATATATATATATATATATATATATATATATATATAGACACATCCATACTTTAAAGACGTGGTTCCCGGGAGTGTTGGACGGTATCCAGCTTGTCCCAGATAAAAAAGATTGAGAGCTGTTGATATATAACACCTTGGGTTTGATATTGCATTTAAGGGGGTGGCAGAGAATCCAGGAGGCTGCAATAATTTTTTGATTGATGGGTCTTGGGTTCACTGCAGGAAAGGAAGCAGATAAAGACTCCCATCATGAAAAGCTAATGGATAGGTCCTCTCTCACCCCCTTGACACCTGATAGAGGGTGGAGAGAAGAATTACTGCAGAGTTAATTAAGATTTAAGAAAGGTATGTCTTCAAATCCTGATTCTATGGCTAATCAGTTACTAAATAAACACATGAAATCCTATTGTCCGAGTAAGTTGGATATGCATGGCAAGTAAAGGTGCCACTCTTGTCTTATTACAAAGCATTTTAAATAGACCTCCCCCTTCTAACAGAATAGCTGGTCATCACAAGAGAGAGAATAATGATATGACCTTAATACCCTTGTGTTGTAAAACGTTATCATTATTATGATCTACCAGAATAAGTGCACTTATCTAACACTCAGTGCTAGCTGGCAGATGAAGCATTATTATCTATTATTTTATATAGCGCCGACCTATTCTGTAGTTCTGATTAATTCACAATATGCTACTCTAGATGGGCTCAGACAGTAGATGGGCTCTTCTGCCATTGTATACATATCTTTTGTGGCTCTATGTATATAGGCTGCTTACAACGTACACAAATCACCAGAATGAATAAAAGAGGAGACTTCCACCCAGGGCTGTATAATCACCCACAGAAATAATAGGAAATCCGATGTTACTGCTGGTCTGACATGTCGTTACAGGGCAAGATTATTCATACAGTAAACATTCATGGGACAGCAGCCACTTAATATGGTTTTAGAAACAAGCACCATTGTGTTTTTAAACATACCATATTGAAGAACCACATTATGAAATAAGCAAAATGTTTTATAATGTAAAAAATACAGAATCCCATTATATTTTATATACAGTTATGCTGCAGTGGAATCTACCATTTAGTTTTTTGCTCTTCAACTTCCTGATGTAGGAGGAAGCTTCTACCGGCACAATGAAATTGTACCAACTACAACTGCCAGTGCTTTCAGCACGGCTAATAATTGTATTGGAGGAAAGGAGGCAGATAAAGCCTTGTATCAGGAAAACCTAATGGGAAGACCCTCTCTCATTACCTTACAAGGAAACAACATCCTGAGAAAGAGAAGACAAATCAGGTCAGAAAATAAAATGAAAACCCCAGTAAAGGATAATTTGCATATAAAGCTAAAAATTTAAGTTATTTTGCTTTCTAAAAACATTTTGCCTGTTTAAAGAAACGGTAAACACAGTAGTGCTTTCATATGTGTAAATCACTAGAATGTAAGCTCTTTGGGCCAATCTCCTTTCTTAGCTTCTTCGGGATGTATTAACTTGTATGTTTCCTATGGATGCAGCTTACTCACAGACATATGGTATTAGAACAGTAAATGAATTGGCTGCACTATATTATAAAACCTTTCTCACGTTTTTATGACATAAAGTCCATACTAAAGTCTGTGGGGAGATTTTGTGTGAAGACATCATCAACAAATAGATTGTCAGCTTTTTGTGCAAACATCTATTCCTAGTGTGTTATACAGTTCTCAGAGATAGCCAGTACAGTATTTGGGGACAGCGCTGTCCATGGTCCTGACTGAGCAATACTATGGAGCCCCCTTGTACCTTATAATAATAAGAGACACTTTATTGTTCTTTAAAATGGCTCTCTCTCTGAAGAATAGTTAGGTATGTCCTGATATGAAAAAAAGCCTGTACATTTAATTACTGTTTTCACTCCACCACTGAATTATGGGGGGGGGTCTAGAAGGTGTATTTGTGCATATTGCTAGCAGCTCATGCTACACATCTACCTGCTACTAATGTTTGTTTTACAGAGTGGTCTCAAAAGGTCTTCGATCTGGTACTTTCCCCTTGGTGGCTCCCACGTTACATCATTCCGAGCGTGGAGAGATCTATAATATTAAAAAGGCAATACAAATAAAGGTTGCTTTTTTATTTTTACATTACTAAAATATTTTTCCCCATTAGCAATGTGTTTTATGTGTTTAATCATTCAGTTGAGTCTGACTCTCAGTGACCCTATGGAACGCAGCACGCCAGACACATGTTGTCTCCGTTTGTGCCAATCCATAAGGTTTTCATTGCAAAAATACTGGAGTGGGTTGCCAGTTCCTTCTCCAGTTGACCATGCTTTGTCTGACCCTTCACCATGACAAGGTAGTGATCCAGAAGAGGCCATTATCAATACCAGTTCTTTATAATAGCATAATACAAACACCAGGCTACAATGTACATTTAAAGGAACAGTGTAGTATTATTATTTTTTTCATTCATTTAAAAGATCATGGTTTAAACAGAACCTCTATAAAGACATATAATAATCCTACATTTACTGTATTCTCTTTTGAAAAACTATATGTGGTAGCAGAAAAATGCTTTTCAGAAAGAAAATAAATACAATTTTAAATGTATTGAAGGGACATGTAAGATTTTGGGATTTCATTAGGAATATTATATAATAACTTAAATAAATAACTTAAATAATAACTTAAAGACTGGATTTTTTTATTGATTCTGGGAGTTCAGAGATATATTACACCACTGTAACCCTCACACATTATGCATCTGAAGAACAATTCAGTGTCTAGAGGCCGCAGGAGGATCTGGCCACTGGGTCTGTCCTCGGACTTGCCTGCAGTGGGTATTGGAAGCAAACATGTATACATTTAAGACACCCTCCTGGGCAGAACCTCTTTCGCCCCTGGACACATAACAGGAGACATAAAAAGCTGCTGGAAACTTCAATGCTAAGTTCAAATGTATGTTTTAAAAACTACACTGAATTTAATTATAGATTTTTAGATAATTAATTACTAAATAAACCTCATTGTATAGTGACCCCGTAAGCATGCTATTGTTTGTTCTTATAGATATGGGTTAAAGCTTACTTTCCATGTTTTTCCTACATTATAACATATCAATGTTACCTACTGGAATGGAAACGGGATGTTGTTTTTTTATATAACCCACTCAAAAACATACATAAGACTCAGAGTATGCTTTTTCCTATCTGTATTATATATGTATTGTTTTATTTTTTGATGTCCTGTATTCATTACTAGTGCTATAAATGCCGTAACATACTCATTGATATTGCTCGAGAGTCATCATTGTACCCATACAAAAACGTCTCCAGTAGAGCAGGGGTTAATTAAGAAAATGTTTAATATTTAAACCCAAGCACCTTATTTATCGCAGTTCCTCAGCTCACAAAGAAACCTCCTTAATTAGCTAAGGGCAAGAAAACAATTTTTGCTAAGTTTTAAATATGGATTTTCCTCTGGAGCTTCCATGAAGCAGAAGAAGTCATCTTGGCCAGCGGCCATAAAACGTAATTACTTATGTGAAATTATTTTAAGTATTTAACTACAATTGCTAATGGAGCAGCTGAGCGCGCGCTGGAGCGATCCCTCGAACCTCAGCTCTTAGAAGCAGCACCTCTCTGAAGGGCAGGACCCTGTAGGAATGAAGCGTTTATTACAGGGAAGATTAATGGAAGATATGTAATTAACGGGAAGCCAGTAACGAGGCACATTAAGGATGAAGGACAAGGACAAGGCCATCAACGTGCCTGTCTAAGCTTGGTCACTGCCATGAAAGGCAAAGGGTTGGCAGTGCTAAGGGAGGGCACCACGGGCAAGAGAACAGCACACACCCTGGGGTAGATAAGAAAGGAAATAAAGGGATATAAAATGTATAATTACAGCAATGCATCATTAAACAGAGCACTGAAACCTAAGTGTAAACAAAGTTGTTCATATTTAAAATTAATTAAAATTATTATTATTTTTTTTTCTATTTTATAGAAAATTTTATATAATTCAGTTAATCCTCAAACAGTTCTTTCTAAGGGTCATGTGGAGTTTTCTTATATCTGGCAGGATCTAAAAGGATGGAAAATCACATAAACATGACAGCCCCTATGTATAGACTGAGCTGTCTAATGTAAGGCACAGTGATAACTACGTCTTTATGAAAGCCCAGCATTCTAAATGTCTGCAGCTGAATCCAACACAAAGGTAATTCTAATGTGACTTACACTTCCATTTAATCTTATAGTTAAATTCTACAACAATGCTGCAGCTTTTCAAGAGATCTTAACTACATTTAAGGTCATTGCAAGGTGACTAACCCTGCTTGCTCCAACCTTAAAGCAAAAACTACAATTAATAGTTCTTTTTTAAAAACTGTACTTATTTTTTTAACCCATCAACAAGTCAAGCTCTTCAGCAGAACATTCGATATATGACATTCGATATATGACACTTTAGTGGCTATTTATTTTATCTTCTATAATTTCCATTTCATTTTTCAGTTTCCACTTTTTCTCTCCCCTTCCACAGATCAGAGCAAATGAACAAATATACATGTATAAGTGGCTATTGGTGGTATTACATTAATAGATGCAGAGAGACACATGCATCATTAAAATGTCTGAATCAGTGGGGCTAAGTGGTTAATGTTCTACATCTTACAATCTGGAGGTGTTTCTCAATTATGTATTAATAATGTAAATGATGATTCCCTTATTATCTCCATGGTTTGAGATGCATTATGGTTATTACTGGCAAGGTACTATGCGGATCTCATGACCCAAACATCTTTAGTGACAGAAGGGAAAAAACCTTCCCATTAACAATTATTTTCAGGGTGGCTGGAAATCAGTTCTCCATAGTTACAGAAGCTAAATATAAATAGCACTGTAAATAGTGGAGGGCAGTTTGGAGAGCAACCTGAGAAAGAGCTGTCATCACATTGTAATGCACAGGATCCAATGGCTGCGCAAAAGAAAAGGAAATGGTTATTATAGCAGGTGGTGATGGTCCTGAAAATAAGGCCCGGCTCCATCCCTCATGGACTGGACTAAGAGTATTCTAGTACAGGGTTGGAAGGGATGTTCATTATAGCAGGTGGTGATGGTCCTGAAAATAAGGCCTGGCTCCATCCCTCATGGACTGGACTAAGAGTATTCTAGTACAGGGTTGGAAGGGCTGTTCATTATAGCAGGTGGTGATGGTCCCCAAAAAAAGGCCTGGCTCCATCCCTCATGGACTGGACTAAGAGTATTCTAGTACAGGGTTGGAAGGGCTGTTCATTATAGCAGGTGGTGATGGTCCCAAAAATAAGGCCTGGCTCCATCCCTCATGGACTGGACTAAGAGTATTCTAGTACAGGGTTGGAAGGGCTGTTCATTATAGCAGGTGGTGATGGTCCCCAAAAAAAGGCCTGGCTCCATCCCTCATGGACTGGACTAAGAGTATTCTAGTACAGGGTTGGAAGGGCTGTTCATTATAGCAGGTGGTGATGGTCCCAAAAATAAGGCCTGGCTCCATCCCTCATGGACTGGTTTTAAAACGAGTATTCTAGTACAGGGTTGTAGGACTGGTGTCTTCCAATGGGACCTTATCTGCTGGCCCCCACTAACACTAAAGACACCACTGCCATTAATTATTGTTATAACTAGATAAATTATTGAGTAACATACCTGTAGTTAAGAAATACTCTGTTCAAATCAGTGCAAAACGCTGTTCAATATGTTCTGGGTCTCAAAGCTGCTCCCCATAAGCATTGGACAGTAACATGGATCAAAAAGGTTGAGCCCCCTGGTATAGAGCTAATGGTATATGATATTTCTACTTAAACACGGTCATTTCTGTATACAATCATTCATAACCACACCCTTGTGCACTTTCCATTTTAGTAAAGGAAAACTTGCAAAATAATGTATAAAACTATTCAAGTAATGACATTTAAGATTAAAGAAAAATAGTACCATCACTTGTAAAATAAAATACAGTATTTGTAATAATCCAATTACTTACTCTAAGAGTGATAATTTACATACATGTGTTGTTTCTCTCTGTACCTGATAGAATAATGTCCCAAATAGGGGGGGGGGGGGGGGGGGGGGCTGTACCCTTCCACAACATCCTGTTTGTCTTTCTTTCTGCCTTTCGCATATGTCTCTTACATTTTATCTCTCTTATCCTCCTGTCTCTCCATTTTTTCTCTCTCATATTTAGAGATTTTATAAAACCACAAAACATCTGGTTTCCATGGACACGGTAAATATTTGAAAAAGTATCAGTTTAACCTATGAGTTTCCTTCTCATTTAAATCAGCAGGGGGTTATAAACAGACTCTACTCACATTTCAGGCTTACTTTTTATGGTCATCCAATATTATACATATCTAGTATATATTATATAGCTCATTTCTGTATGGTTACATAGTAACTGAGGTTAAAAAATGACTTAGTTGGGTTCAACCTTTTTAGATCTCCTCTTGTCTTTGTATTATGTGATTTATTAATTAATCCGTTGCCAATTGTCTAATTTGGGAAAAATCCTTCCCCAAAAAGTGATGATCGGATTATACCCTGGATCAATATCCTGCATATTCTGGTTAACTCACACAACCTTCTAAATAATTTTCATTCCAAATATATACAGCCTCTTTCAATCATTTACTAAGATTTGTAATTCTCATATGGTGGGGTATAAAGAGCACTGTGAGTGGAAATGCAGATAAAAGAGATAATATTCTGGAATTGGGAGGCTGGGTGCTATTAGAGGAGGGGGCTGCCAGGGGAATCTAATGTCCGGAACATTCATATACTACAAACATAGTACTGACACACACACACTACACCAGGCACTGACAGGTGCACTCACTGACACACACACACACTACACCAGGCACTGACAGGTGCACTCACTGACACACTGATACTCACACACAGACATACAGACACTCACACACAGAGACACTTATGGACTCACTGACACACACACAGACAGACACACAAAAACTCACACACAGACATACTGACACTCACATGCAGACATACCGACACTCACAGGCAGACATACCGACACTCACAGGCAGACATACTGACACTCACACACAGAAACACAGACACTCACACACAGACACTCACACACAGACATACCAACACTCACGCACAGACATACCAACACTCACACACAGACATACTGACACACACACAGACACTCACACACAGACATACCAACACTCACGCACAGACATACCAACACTCACGCACAGACATACCAACACTCACACACAGACATACTGACACTCACAGGCAGACATACCGACACTCACAGGCAGACATACCGACACTCACACACAGACACACAGACACTCACACACAGACACTCACACACAGACACTCACACACAGACACACAAACACTCACACACAGAAATAGCAACACTCACACACAGACATACCGACACTCACACACCGACATACAGACACTCACACACAGACATACAGACACTCACACACAGACATACCGACACTCACACACAGACATACCGACACTCACACACAGACATACCGACACTCACAGGCAGACATACCGACACTCACAGGCAGACATACTGACACTCACAGGCAGACATACTGACACTCACAGGCAGACATACTGCCACTCACAGGCAGACATACTGACACTCACACACAGACATACTGCCACTCACATTCCCTGAATGGCATTAATTCACTTAAAATTACACTCATAAAATGGCACACACCCTCTCTAACATATTAATTCACTGGCACTGTATAGACATTTTTTTATTTCCTTTGTCGCATCACTTCCTCATAGCTTGAGCCTTAGAGGTGTGTGTTTATTCTATCAGTGGAGGGATGAGTAGAGAAAGAGGGAGATGGAAAGGAATTTGACAACTTCCCCTATTCCTTGCACATGTCCAGGAGCAAGTTGCTTGCATAAAAAAATGCAAGTCTTGTTTTCCAACACCGCTTTCAATCATGCAAGCTTCACCAATGTATCATGGATACCTCCAGGATCCAGGTGATAAAGAACAATTGTTTTTCTAATTAAACACTAGATGTATGACTTTTTCTCAGCCTAAATATGCCCTGAAGTTTTCATACATCTAACAGCCTAGATAGATGATTTAATAGGCGTAAATCAAATGTACAAATCCATATTTCTGTATTTTTACACTGATTTTTGGTATATATGTACATATAAAAAGTCTAAAAATATTATTCTAGATCCTGTTGTTTTTGGCACAATATATCATAGGGAATCCAAGATAAAATATAGCATTTTCGAAGATTTTATTTTTGGACGCTGTATTTTAAATCCACAGTATAATATCAACTGCTGGTGAACTTCTCTCTCCTGCTGCCCTGAGCCCATACAGCTTTTAATTAAAAAAAGTAATTTTAAAAATTGCTGTACAGTAGCTCAGTGTTAACACAGCACCTTGAGTCCCAGGGGCGGCCTGCAGTTTAATGACAGCTACTGCAACAATACGAAATGAGATTATTAAAGAACATTCTGTGGAGTATCAACTATTATTTTTGGGCTTTGAGACAATAGTGTAATATATCATTATTGGTTTCTGTATATGACCAACCACTGGATTATTACACAGATGGGGCAGCTATTGACTGTAAGACTAAGGGCATATACATTTATCACTTCCTGCACTATCACATGAGGCAGGCAAATCAATATTAACACCACATGTTTAATGACAAAGAACACAAAACATAAACAGCGTTGTGATAAACCTGGCATCAAATGTATTTTTCATCTGGATTTATTACATATCACGTCGTTTTGCACAGTTTAGTTGTTTGTGTATAAACTCAACTGGACCAAGTGGGTTGGTGAGTGCTGATTTGTGGGAACCCCAAGTATAGGAGCGAGGAAGGGGCTCTGGAGCTTCCACCAAGGGCAGGACACCAATATGTCCATCTACCCAGCCTGGTATTGGAGTATTGCCCCATCAAATGGCCAGACCTTCTGCCTTTTGTCTGAGGTCTCCATGGGACACTGGCCTGTTAGGTTAGGAGAGTGAGTGTGCCTGGGCTGGGCTTTAGGAAGGTAGCAGGAATTGGTGGGAGGCTAGCTGGCCCATGGAGCTTCTTGGTGGGATTAGGGTACTTCATGTATCCCTTAGGGTCTAAGGCTTTCTGTACCAGTAAGGCAAATCAACCCTTAACAGGTTTCTACTAGGGTAGATGTACCTTTATTGAGTCAGAGAAGGATTGGCTAAGGGAGAGGTGCTTGGCCCCAGGGAGTAGGGTATACTTCTAAAAGGCTAGGACTTCCACACTATTTTTAACAATATGGGCTTCCCATATGTATGGGATGAATTACTGGTTCAAATACATACAAAGTGGTTACCCGCCGAAGTACAGTGGCTCAAAGGCATATCACTTACACCCCCTCATACATCCTGAAATGGATTATACATATTTCATAACAGTAAACAAATGGCAAGGAGGAGAGTTAGCCCCTAGGCTTTGGTTACCCAAGAGAAGAGTTTCTTGAGTCTCGAGGGAATACAATAATTCACTTGGGGGGCAATTAAAGGGAAATATTCATCCATGATCACCCTGACCATAATCAGTGGTCAGTAATATACAGTCTTTACAGGATAAAGTACGTTGGCTATGAAAATAGCCCTGGTTCACTGTTATGGCAGCAGCTGGGGGTCTCAGAGGGCCAGATTGCCCGGCCAATAGTCTAGGTCGCCCAGCAGGTTGTGATATATATATATATATATATATATATATATATATAAATATATATAGTAAAAAATAGTACATTTGGACATCTAAAAATAGATTAAAAAAACATATCCTGTTCAGAGTCTCAAGAAATACAGCTATTGCACTGCACTCTTTGAAAATGGGCCGGGAAAATCAAATTAGTCCATAATGCATTTTCTCTCTAATACCATCCAATACCACATGGCTCATTTTACAAAGCTTTAAAGCATACCATAGGGTGGAGTATGCAGAAGATAGAAGATTTACCCACAAACTGCACTGTTTTGATCGTAAAATGGATCTCATCAGTGTGGGGCTAACTTGTGCTTTAGATTTTGTGGGAAGGATATTTACCAAAAACTAATTTATCCTATGGTGGTAATCCACTGTACAGAATACAGTAAATAATAGATAAATATATGTTCCAATTTGGATGTCTAAAAAAATTTTTTTCCTGCACTGCTCTCTTGAAAACTCAATAAATATTGAGACAGTATATGTTATAAGAACATTGATGTAATAAAGTCTATATTGCCTATAAAAGTCTGATATGGAGCATTTGCTTTACGGTGCATTCAGCTGAAAGGTCATAGCACTGATTTCTATGGCATCTGATCGGTTCAGTGCATGCTGAGTACCTGTCTGTTATAAACATTTCAAATACCACTGCATAATCAGAGCAGGATCACTAATCACGCCTATATTACACAGGTGGCATGCACTTGTTCTGTTTAGCTACAACCTCACTCAATAAATCTTGTCAAACAATCAAGACTTGCAGGGAAATTTCATATCATGGTATGTAGCAATGGTAATAGTCCATTGGGAGGTGAGCACCAGCAAAAACCACCCTTACACATCATGTAAACTAATGACACAGAGCTTGTAAACTAACGACACAGAGCTTGTAAACTAACGACACAGAGCTTGTAAACTAACGACACAGACATTAACAATAAACTACAAACAGCTAGTAAGCTAACTACACACATCTTATAATCTAACTACACACAGCTTGTAAACTACACACAGCTTATAAATTGACAAGTCAAACAATCAAAACCTGCAGGGAAATTTGATATCATGGTCTGTAGCAATGGTAATAGTGAGCACCAGCCAAAACCACCCTTACACATGATGTAAACTAACTACATACACCTTATAAACTAACTGCACACATCATATAAACTAACTGCACACATCATATAAACTAACTGCACACATCATATAAACTAACTACACATACCTTATCAATTTACTACACAAAGGCCATATTAAATTCCAAGCCAGTAACTCCAACGTGAAGCTCGTAATGGCTGCATGCTTGAAATTTCCACGAGTTACGGTGCTATAAAATTAGAAAAGCTGTGAGCTATGAGCTGGAGAGGCAAAAGCCTAAACCATCTGTAGGCCGGTAGCTTTGCAGGCGAGAACGTAATCCATTAAGCAAGCAAGCAATGGAAACAGAGATCGTCAGCATTGCATCACAGGAAAATGGAGGATTGATTTCAAAGTCTTACGGGGTTCAATTACGAACTATGAGCGAACCCACATGGGCTCCATTTGCGTGTTACAGGCTTGCTCGCGTGTCACTTCTTTTCAATGTAATAGCTTAATTGAACAAGTAGCGGTTACGGGTGTGAAGTTCAATGTTGCTCAACACATAGGCTTTTCTCGGCCTTGCTGAATTTTAACTCGCAAGTCGTCTGCGTTCTGCGTTACGGGGCTAATTTAATAGCCATAAGTCTGAAAATCAGAGTTATGGGCTACGTTTTAAAACATAGCTCGAATTTAATGGGGCCGACAGCTAGTAAGCTAACTACACACATTGTATAAGCTATCTACACAATGCTTGTAAATTATCTCAACACCTTATACACTATCTATACACAGCTTATAAACCAACTACACAGACCTTATAAACTAACTACACACAGCTAATTTAAATTAAATTTCTAGCTGTATCTTAACTACCCATATCTTATTTCAAGTTAATAAAAAATACATGTTTTATTGTTTTCCTTTGGTAGGGTTAGCTAAGTGCAAACCCTATTCCAAGAACAAATACATTTAAGTTTCAGCTCTACCCTCCCTCAGTTTGACAAATTGGATTGTTTAAAACAACGTTATTTTCAGAATGCGAATTTCAGACTTTGTGAGTTAGATTTTCTTTTAAATATCAGGAGGCTTTCAGTGACTTGGGTTTTAGAAAAGAGAATGAGGAAAAGGTCAGCAATTTTATTAAAACAATCCAAAAAAATGTGAAGCTTAAAATAATGATGAAATTTGCAATATCAACTGTGGGCTATTTGTAGACGTTTCGGGCTGTGAGCGCAGAATAATAGTGTTTGATTAAGTTTTAAAAAACACGGACACTTTCAGAATCCAGGTGAAGTGGAACATGTGTATTTTTAAAGATAAGTTTCTGTACAAGGAGTAATCTTATTGCACCAAACCGAGCAAATCACTGCACTGAAAAATATCAGAGTACTATGCCCTTGTCTTCCTATGAGTTTATTTGTGTTTTACTTCAAATAACAATACAATTCAGCTAAGTTCGGCCTGTCACTCTGACTTGCAATTTCTTTTCAGCAGCTAGCAAAATTCCTGTTTGTCTTTAATGCTTTTGTAATTTTATGGAAGGAAAAACAAACATTTCTGCACAGCTACTTTGTTGCAAAAGCCAAACTCAACAAGGAGACATGATGTCGCACATCTGAAGAGATTTAACTTCACTTAGAAGAATGTGGAAAGGAGTATTTTAGATTTAAAATCAGTGTTTGTGGATTAGTCTACAGCCTTTATTTTAAGCTTTTAAAAAACTGTTGCGGAAATGTTTCGCTGAGGTAATCTGGAATTTGCTTAATTATTCAGTAATTGTGATTTATCTCCCCCTACTTCTGCTCTGTGAGTTTGTGTGTCCATGACACCACCGGATATCAATGTTTTGTTGTTGACTGATTTTCAAAACAGTAGTTAATTAACCATTTGAAAGGAATTCTTATGTCACAACTCCTGAATAATTAAACAGTTGGCAGATAACTCAAATGGCTACCAAACAAACAATGTGAGTTGTTTGATAGTAGAAAGGTGGTAACAGACGCAGCGCTCAGGAGAGTTTAAATTATTTAAAAAAATTTTTTTACAAATGTTGAGTTTATAACACACATTTCTTGAACTAACAAGTGGCTTAAGTAGACACTCACAGACCTTCACCTGGAATTTACACTGACACTTGACACTGAGCACAAATAGGTGACTCTAACTTTTGTCATTGGCTCTTAGAGACTTTTGCTACAAGACATTTCATCATCAGCCTTCTAAACACAGCTAAAAGCTTCACTAAATTGACAACAAAGCTGTTAGTTCTAAGTAGATAAAATAATATTTAATAAAATAGTGGAATTAAACCACTGCAATCATAAAGCTAGTGTTTTGATGGCCTTTTTATGTTTTATAAAAGACAAGTTTTGTTGAAATGTACTATCTTTAGGGAAAATGCAGTGCAAATAATTAATGCCAACAGACATATCAAGTGTTTTTTTTTTTCTTTACTACGCCTTTTAAAACACCTGAGGGTCCAAAGCTTTATTCTCAGCATAATTAAAAAGCCAGGGCATTGTCATAAGAATAATAATAATATCACAAGCTTTTTCTTCTCAGTAATAAGTGTGGTTTGTCTCCTCAGCCCTGCCAGCCCCTGTGCAAATCACCTGCCATGTTGGAAAACAAATTCTCAATTCTTAAAAGTCCAGATAAATATTATTAAAATGTATAGATCTGTATGAAAGAATTGCCAAAATGCAATTCCTCAACAACGTAAAAAGGCTAGTGAAAAGTAGTGGCAACACACAGCCCGCCAAACTGGGGACATGATTTACAACACTTCCGATATATGGATTTTAACTAATTTTCCATAACTAGCTTAAAAGTTGCACTGACAGATAGGCCCCAAAATGTATCACAAAGCAAACTAAAAATATTAGCCGTTGTGTAAGTCATAACATAAAAAAAAAGAAAAGTTAATGTAAATGTATATATGTAAACTTGTAAATGTAAACATGTAAATGTAAACACAAATGTATATATATTTATTATATAGTATATATATTATTTTTTAGTTGCACAGAGGGCTGCTAATAAATCCTGTTTCACATTCAATGTCCCTTGTTGAAAACTAACAAACATTTTATTTTGTCTACCTGCTCTCAGACTTATTCCTAGAAGAAACCCCTCCATGAGACTGTGAATGTTACCCTCTGTATAGGTAACCACTGTGTAAAAGAAACACTCCCAAAGAACAAAGAGCATCTCCTGCGCTAGCCAAAAGCAACAATACTATATGATGGACACGGAGAACAAACAAACATCTTACAAAGTCAGCAGCTAATATAAAGAGTTGATTACACTGCACTTGTAAAGATATATGCATCAATAAATGTAACTTCCAATCACAGCAGTTTGTTTCAATGAGAGCGAGCGCGCGCGCGAGAGAGAGTAATAAAACATGACACTTGTATTGCACCAAGTAAAGACAGAAAGAGAGTAGCCATCATGAAGACTACTTTGCCCTTTTATGGTTGTTATTAGATCTATTTATCTTTTGTTATTAGATCTACTTATCTTTTTCTTACTATACATTGTTACCGGGTCCCTCAGATGAAATATTTTAGAGGTATTTTCCCAGTAATACATTATGTTACCATCAGGATGCTGAATTAATAAAGTATCCTTGTGCTTGTATCTCTCTATCACCGAGCTATTTTAAATAGATACTTTTTAATATATTACATACAAAATAACATAAAAACATACAAATTTATCAACACATCAACCGCATACATATATTATTTTACATAGGTATGTAATAGCAAACGTTTTTATACATATCAATAATTTTGTCTAATTATTGTAAAGCTAAGATTTTATGGTTAGATTTTAAAAATACTTCTAGAGTAGCCAAGCATAACAAGAGAGTAACCTCCTATTATTACCACTCCCCTTGTAACATATTATATTCGTCCCACATGATCCTCACTGTAAAACCTTTTTCTAACTCTATGACATGTTCAAGTCTTCGTTTAATATCTGACCACATTGGAAACATTTTAGTTTTCCAAGATTTAACAATATGCCATTTACATGCTATTAAAATATGAGATATCAGCATAGCATGTTGAATTGTCGGCATTTTGGGTAACATGTGAAATAATATAATTTCTGGATACATATTTATCTGAACATTTGTAATTAACTTAATATAATTAACACATTGATTCCAGAGGGATTGAATCTTAGGGCATCTCCAGCACATATGGGCTAATGTTTCCCTCCACATTATTTCCAGCTCTCTATCACCGAGCTTGAACATTGGGTATTCTAAGAATACATTACATGACAATGTGCTCCCTCAATCTTAAGTGTATATGGGGTTTCCATGTTTTTAACTTTTTCTAATCTAACACATACTCCTTACATCAGAAACACACTTTACACTGAGTGAGGCGTGTGATGGGAACAAAAACTACAAATCTCATGATGCTTTGCTGCAGAGACTGAGTCCCCAAACAGCTACAGTGTTGCAGTTGCCTGTGACAGGCCACTACAAATGATTAATTTTATGCTGATTTAGCTTGGATTGTCAGGTGTATTCCCTCTCAAAATTAACTGCCAGTAAGTTTATTAATGTTTTTTTGGTGATTTTTGTTCATGGGGAAAATGTTTGCATACACTACTAATTCTCCTCTATCAGATGCATTCATAATCCAGCAAACTCCAATATACCTTTAATGGCTGTGTCTTACGGGATAGTTGTCTCTCATGCACACAAGCATGTCCAGTACAGGTAGATTAGAATAATGATAAAACCATATTATTTTTGTATTGTAGGATTTCATCATTATTATGATCTGCAGCCCATGTGGTCCATCAGCACATGAAGCATTAAACCCATCACAGACTCCAGCAGCTGATTTGTCTTTTTCCGCAGCCTATTTATTCCTGGTCTGTACAGCAGCCACTTCAGCTCTCTCTTTACATCCAGTTGGATACGTGAGATGAAAGGCAGCTGTGTTTGGGCCACAAATTTCCTTCTTATCCTTCAGCTAGGGATAATTATTCACCAGAGGAAAGGGGTGAGTGCCATCAACTGAATCACTGCAGTGCCCACTGACACAAAACAGCAGAGACCCCTTCATGGCAGAGGCAGCCATATGTGGACCATCCGTTGACCCACTGTCATACAGGGCGAGGCTGGCAGGGCTGAGGTCCAACGTGACATTCTTTAAATTAAGGTGCCACTGAAGTGATCAGAAAAACAAATCTGAATTTGTTAACGGATTAGAAATAAAATCAGTATTTCAGGAAAATGTATCCAATATAGATGTTAAATTTACATTTCAACTTAGCATTCCAGTCCATGATTGCAAATGATTGAGAATGCTAAAATGATGGGATGCCACTTAGAGTGGGGTCTCACGACTAACCCCTGGGGCTACTGTATTCCCTTACTGGATTTCATCCCACTACTACAATAGTCCATGCATCTACAATACATTCTATTCTGTAAATACAGATTTGTGGTTCTTTCAATGTTACCTAAATCTATTTTTTGTAAAAGGGTCATTGTGGTCATATATTTAAAGGGCCATTTACCTCAATATAAGTGTTCTTCATGGTGTGAAAGAGCACAAGATTCTATGTTAGAATGATCTATTGTTTGTTTGTTTTTTAGTTACACTAATAACAGCTAAAAATCTGCAGTCTTAGGTTTGTTTACAAACACACTCCTCACGGTTCCATGATTAACAACAACTACCGACACTGAGCAGTGAAGCCTCCATGAACACAAAGATTTATGTTTTTTCACTGAACTTCAGGAATGCAGCAGGACAAGTTAACCCACAACTGTACTCTTTAGCTGATTACAGCAGTCCTCTCTCTGCATTAATACATTTGTGAAGGGTTAACTCTCTTTCTGCTTATGCTCTCTGTACTGAGCTTTTGCTGTGAGTTTGAGTGCAGACAGTGACTCATGTAAACAGACACATCATTCAAGATTTTTTTCTGTGAAACAAGCACCTATTTCAAGCATTCAAAAAGTATTTCAACATGTTTTTAGGAGAACTTTACAGTGGTGTGCTCCAAGTTGTGCTGAATTAACAAACCCTTTACACTATATTTTTTTTGAAGAACTACACTTAAAAATACACCAAATGTTTGTTTTTGAATGTCTAACGTTTTACTGTTTATGTGCCATTATGTTGAGGTGGAATCTATCATTGTGCTGTGTGAGAATGTGGCATCTAAAACTGAGGATGTATTGAACAGGATTAATGGAAAGCTCATTAGTCTACAAGGACGCCTCCCTCTCTTAAAAAGTAAAAGGCAGGAATCCTGCACTAAATAATATTTTTTTTTCTTTCTTGTTTAAAACACTGCATAGAAAATACTGTGACACAGTGATCCCTAAATATATTCAGATATTGATTTAATTTTCTGTACATTGTTACATAGGAGCAATATCGAACAGACGTAATCATTTATCACACAGTACGGCCATTAATCCAGCCTGCCAATACTGCTAATGAGGACAAGCAGATGTATTTGGATTGTTACTGCTAATAAAGGACAGTGGCCAAAGCATAACATGGGCTGTTAAAATTATATTATCTAAACAGTAATGTCTTTTAAAGGACTGCACATGCCAATAAGCTAAATGTTAAACCATAATACAGCTTTAATACAATACCTTTTATAAGCATTTATGCTGCTGCTGTGGATTTCTGCTGACCAACTTCCTGAAGTGGGAAGAGACTTTGAATCAAGAGAAAGCATATATCTGTAAAATAGTAATCTAGCAGCAAACCTGCCAGTGAGAGTGATGGATAGCTCATTGGATAGCTCATTAATTTAGAAGAACAAGACTGCCTAAGAAAGTCCAAATGGGATAAATCATAAGAGAAAATTACCTGTGCAATAAGGAATAATTGTTTTATAATGTTCAATTATTTAAAAGACTCTATAGGAAAAGAAAATGACTACAGTCGTCCCCAAAGAGTAATATACTATAAAGATTAATGCAACTGAAAAAGGCAATGGCAGATGATAGTATAATACAATGCACAAATAAGGGAATATTAATAAAATATACATTTGCCTTAATCCCCTTGTTTTTGTGATCTTCAGCTATTAGCTTTATTGCCTGTGGCCTCTCCTAAGTGTATACAGCCAAATAGGAGAGGTCATAATGACGTCATCAGTACTGCTCAAAAGTCAAATTGGATTATGCACATAAGAAATAAAAAAGACATTTTATATTATATCAGTGGTTGTTTTAGGCTCAGCTTTCACCCTCCTTCTTTAAAATGAATTTGCATTTTTTTTTCCTCCATGGCATCAGCAAAAGCATCTAAAATACTAGTAGAATCGGTGTACTAATAATAAAACCCTGATGTAAACTCATTTAGTCGTGTTTGACTCGAAGTGACCTCATGGACCCCAACACACCATGCTCATCCACTTGGTATTCATGTCAGAGATACTGGAGTGGGTGGCCAATGCTTTCTCCGGTGGGCCACAGCATACAGCTCCTGGTATTGCTAGGTGATCTGCCATCCACATACTGACCAGACACAACCCTGCTTGGCTTCAGGGTGGTGTGACCTCTTGGGTCCCTGACTGGAATTGAACTCAGGTTGCAGTAGTAACAGTACCAAATCCTAACCAGTCCACAAAGTAGGTTGCCTCAAATGCTTAATCTGCCAGTTTTTATTGAGAATTATTTTCCTGATAACTGGCTGATGACTTCAAAGAGAACTGGCAACACTGGATTCTCAGTGGAAAGGGGAACAGGCAACACAGGATTTTCATAATAAAGGAGAAATGGTAATATGGGATAATCCCAATTAGCAACATGAAATTCCCATAGTAAAGCAGAATTGACAATTTGGGATTATCATAGTAAAGAAGAACTGTAAAAATGAGGTTCACATTGTAAAAGAGAACTGGCAACATGGAATACAACACAAACTCTTAAAAGGTTTTGCTTTATATACTGATCCCTCTGTTCTTAGATGATTTTGCTGTTTTCATGAGGTGGGGGAGCCATTTGGAAGATTTCTGATGCCAGATATGAACTGATGGTTGATGCTTTCAATCCCAGAATCAAGGTTGATGCTTTCAGCCCTCGAACAGACTCTAAAAGCAGAGCGTGTGCTAGACTGGAGCACGCGGCTTTGTGATATTCCTGACTCATTATTCACATATTTGTAACAGAACAAGGTCGCCGCTAATGTAGGCGGATTAAATAAAAAATGGGAAAAAAATATATAAAGTATTACACAAAAGAGTAGGTACATCCATTATTGCAAAGAGTTTTATTTCTCATGTGAGTTGCTGTTACATTTTTTTTAATTACTACGTTTTTATAAATGTTACACATCTAATCTATATTCTCCTATATACAAGGGATCTTCAGATCCTTGCAGATGTGAACTGGGCACAGTGAGTCATGCCAGGCAGCTTAAAGGGACACTACCGTGTAAAATAATGAATGGATAATTGAATATTTATTATAAAAACCTTCCAAGGTCAATTCATTCATTTCATTATGCATATTTATTGATCACATTCATTTTGATCAATAATTATCCACAAGGCTACATCAGCAGCCTCTAAATGTTATTTAATAAGAACTTGATAAAAATAAGAAATCAGGATTACATAAAATATTCACAAAATGCTTCACAAAAAACAATTATTTTAAGCTGTGTTTTAGAGACCAGGAACCTTGAATCAGCCCTAAAATATACTGAATTGCTTACATTGTCTTGCATTTTTACTTTCATTGTGGTATTCTTTCCAAGAAGTACACATAAAATAGGCTAAATATTTTTTAAATATAAAAAATGGATATATAAAGATAGATATATATATATATATATATATATATATATATATATATATACTGTATATATATATATATACTGTATATATATATATATATATATATATATATACTCTATAGAAGAACTTCACTTGAACATAAGCAAAATGCTTTTGCGGATAATAAAAACAGACCATCCATTTATTGTATTTTATATGCTATTATGCTGTTATTAAATCCAATTTGGTTTCTGATGAGCAACTTCATGAGGTGGGAGTAGACTTTGAATACAGAGGAAGCCTCTATCTTGGAATTTGGCAGGTAACACTACTAGTGCTTCTACAAACTAATGGAAAGCTTGTTGCATCACATGGAGACATCCTTATAAGAGAGAATAAGGCAGAAACAGCCAAGATAAGAATATGGAACACTACAGTAAAATATAATTGCATACAAAAGTTAAAAAAGTAAAGGTTGTTTTAATTTTGACTTTACTTTTTACATTATGGAGCTTGGGTATATAAAAGATGATATAGAAAATAATAGATGTGTGCACTATTAGAGCTGTTAGGGATGTTTTATTAGTCCTGGGAGAGTAATGGTGTCAGGATATCTGATAAATCCATGGAACATTCTGCATGGGTTTTACCTTATCGATCTCCTAATTCTTCACCCGTCTATCCCAGGTGATGGGAGCAGATGTTCTCCGCTGCTCCAGTGAAACATGACAGGCCTGGAAATCTGGCCATTCATCTGATTTGTGACTGTTTGTGCAGGAGATATAAATGTGCCACTTGCTCCCAGCTGGAGAGATGCATTGTTACCGGCACAAGCATACTTTATTACTCTAGTATCCTGAAGGTAACAGAATGGATCATATTACTGGGAAAATACCTCTAAAATATATAATCTGTGAGACACTGTGACAATGGTAATAGTAAGAAAAGAGCAGATGCAATATAATATAGAAGAAAAAAGTAACTACATTTACACGGATAGGCATATAAACACCCCATCTCTGCATTCACACAACCACCAGATCCGAAACAAAAGCTATTTAAAGGACCACTGAAATCCTCAACACCTTCCAACACCATCATGTAAAGCGCATAAAATCACACATATAATGTGTAACAAAATCAATGTGAAGCTCTTTTCACAGTTTTAAATTAGTTTAAAAATGGTGCCTTAATATGGAACTCAAACTATTCATTTAACCCGACCCTAAGAAGTGGTCTTGGTACCACAGGAATCATAAAGCTCATATACACATTCTATCAGGCCCTTAATGGAAAATACAAGCTTCCTCTTACTGCATTTATTTATATTTACTGAAATACTACGTTTCTTTTTGTTATTTGAATCAACCCAAAAGGAAAAAGCTGACAAATTTATTACTGGGATTTCTGGCTGACATTTACATTGCTGGATTACCCTATGGCAGCACAACTTTATACTGTAGTATGTATGGTCCATTGCATTTTAGTGGACTAACAGTGTGTTTTAAGGCACCACTGTATACCTACATTTAGACATAAATAGTAGATTCTACAGCATTATCTATATATCTCAGGCAATACATTTGAATCAGTGTTAATATTGTTTTTTTACATTCTAAAAAAACATTTTGCCTGTTTTTAACTATAGTTTTTCAAAATACGATAGTTTTAAAAAAAAATACTGAAGTTGTGCTTTAAATCTCTGCAAGATAATTACTTGATTTTGGATCATTGTGGTGTCCTTTAGCAACCAATATTATTCACATTGTATGAATCACTAATATAGTTGTCGTACTGCAAGTTTGTTTGTAACGATAGCAAAGTTTGCGGGTTGCACATGGCATAGTGCATGCTGAGGCCCACAATGAGCAGCGAAGGCGCTCATTGCGAAGCCCGCAATGGGCACCGAAGGGAAAGGGAGAAAGAGACACAGGGGAGGGAGAGGGGGGGGCAATGAGACACAAGGGAGGGGAGGGAGACACACAGGGGAGGGAGGGTGGGGAAAAGAGACACAGGGATGGGAGAGGGGGAAGAGACACAGGGGAGGGAGGGGAAGAGACACAGGGGAGGGGGGCAAAAGAAGTATCAAATATTATCCCGTCATTTGTGACAGGAGGCCCGCAATGGGCACCGAAGGCACTCATTGCGAGGCTCGCAGAGAGGATTGAGAAGAAGAGAAGAGGGAGGTAGAGGACACAGAAGGAGGGCAGGAGAGAGAAGTCGTGCATAGCGAGGCTCGCATTGTGCAGCTAACAACAGTATTGCGAGGCTTGCAAATATTATGCCGTCCTTTTTGACGGACATTTGATTAGTAAACTATAAAAATGTGCTCTGTATGATTACAATAATGTTAATTGTTATTTCTGTGCCACTGAAGTTTGTTGGAAACAGGTTATGAGCCCTATAAACCTCACCAGACGGGTTCCTTCTTCTGCACTTTATGGCAGAGCTGCATTATACCAAGTAACATATTACATTGATAAACCTGTAAACATTTTGTCCAGGCACCAAACTCTGATTAATCCCCCCTGATGTGTCCTTGTAAAAGTTTGCCCAAGGGTCCAGAAAGAAAGAGGGCAATCGAATTATAATGGGGTGAGTGCAAGGACAACCTAACGTCAAGAATACAGAATAAGACAAGGCTTAGCTCATGTCCTCTCATCACTGTGAGTGCAAAGTATTATAAAATGAATACTGTCACATCCACACCTCTCGGGTCTGTGCAGAAACACACTAAAATATGCAAAAAAAGTAACAAGGATTCAGTGCTTCTCAAATATTAATTAACACCATTAACAAGGCATTTCTAATTCATCTCAGTTTATGTAGGGTCAGGAAAGCTTTATTACAGAGATAAATAAAATGGGCTATTACAGGCATCCTAAACTTTGGCTGCTAAAATGTATGATTATTATATATAAACATACATTTGCAAACATTTGCATTCTTCCCTATCTTCCAACATTGTCAGACCATCGACAAACATAACTTAATATAATATACCAGAACCTAACCTATTGCTTCTGGGGAGGAAAGATGTTACACTGTCAACAAAAATCCACATAGTTAGATTACAGTATTCTCAGTAGTAATATATGGATGTGAGAGTTGGACCATAAAGAAGGCTGAGCGCCGTAGAATTGATGCCTTTGAGATCCAAGCAATACTAGGAAATCAAGCCAAACTGGAAGGTATGATTATGAGTTTAAAGCTCAACTATTTTGGCCATATCATGAGAAGACAAGATTCCCTAGAGAAGACTCTGATGCTGGCAATGATTGAAGGCACACAATATAAGAGGTTGAGATGAATAGATAAGGTCATTGAAGGAATGAGCTTGAGGGAACTTAAGAGGGGCAGTGGTTGAAAGGTGTGCCTGGCATCCATATGGTCACGGAGAGTGTTTGCGGTTCATAAGGTCACAGAGAGTTGGACATGTCTGAATGACTAAACAACAACAATCTATAAAGATTATCATTTATGTCAAAGATTTTTTTAAGCTTACATTTACAATGTATCTATATATATATATATATATATATATATATATATATATATATATATAACATTACATAAAACTAAATGTGTATAGTCCATTATTAATCAAGCTAAATGTGAATATGTAGCCTCAAATAAAGCTAAATGTGTATAGTCAGTGATGTGTAAAGCTAAATGTGAATATTTAGCCTTATGTAAAGCTAAATGTGTATAGTCGGCGATGTGTAAAGCTAAATGGGAATATTTAGCCTTAAATAAAGCTAAATGTGTATAGTCAGTGATGTGTACAGCTAAATGGGAATATTTAGCCTTATGTAAAGCTAAATGTGTATAGTCAGTGATTTGTAAAGCTAAGTGTGAATATTTAGCCTTATGTAAAGCTAAATGTGTATAGTCAGTGATTTGTAAAGCTAAGTGTGAATATTTAGCCTTATTTAAAGATAAATGTGTATAGTCAGTGATGTGTAATCTAAGTGTGAAAATGTTGAATTTACGTAAAACTAAATGTGTATAGTCAGTGATGCGTAAACTAAACGTGAATATTTATAATTGTGTAAAGCTAAATGTGTATAGTCAGTGACGTGTAAAGCTATATGTGAATATTTAGCCTTTAAGAAAGCTAAATGTCTATAGTCAGTGATGTGTAAAGCTAAATGTGAATATTTAGCCTTATGTAAAGCTAAATGTGCATAGTCAGTGATGTGTAAAGTTAGCTGTGAATATTAAGCCTTAAATAAAGCTAAATGTGTATAGTCAGTGATGTGTACAGATACATGTGAATATTTAGCCTTATGTACAGCTAAATGTGTATATTTAGTGATTTGTAAAGCTAAGTGTGAATATTTAGCCTTATGTAAAGCTAAATGTGTAAAATCAGTGATGTGGAAAGCTAAATGTGAAAATGTTGAATTACGTAAAACTAAACATGAAAAGTTATCATTGTGTAAAGCTAAATGTGTATAGTCAGTGATGCGTAAACTAAACGTGAATATTTATCATTGTGTAAAGCTAAATGTGTATAGTCAGGGAAGTGTAAAGCTAAACGTGAATATTTAACATTGCATAAAACTAAATAAGTATAGTCAGTGATGCATAAAGTTAAACGTGACTATTTAGCATTGTGTAAAGCTCAATGGGAATATTTAGCATTTTGTAAAATTAGATGTGAATAGTCTGAACTGTGTAAAGCTGCATTTTGAACACTATGTAAAGCTTGGAGCAAATGTTTTGCATTGTTTGAAGCTACATGTAGTTTATCAGCCTTACCTAATGATATGTGTGAATAATCATTATTTCAACAAGAAGGAATACTTGGCCTGGTAACTTTAACGTATTAACAAGGACTTTACTATTACAGTAGTCTACCATATAACTAGAGAAAGGATGTTGGATCACTTCTTAGTACAAGTGGTTTTACTGAGAAAATAGGGTTCAGTGTCTGGTTCCTAATGAGAATATCAATCACAAGTTTCTGTCAATCAAATTCTAAACAAATAACAAACGTCAAAATCAGACGTAGGATGTTGGATTAATGAGAGTGTGTTAGTCATACCCAGAAGTGTGTAAACATGAAACGGGCTCTTTTGAGAAATGCTGCTCTTATGTTTGACTTTTCTTTTAACTTAATATATTCAAGTCTGAAGTTTTATTTTGGAAATTGTATTTACTAAAGTTGTCAGTGATGCTTTGGTGTTGATATATACATATAGGGTGGGAAAACTTTATATAATACCTAGTAGATCATCAGATTTTCTAGTTGCCAGTTAGGAGGAGTTCAGACATGTAGTAAATATTTAGGAGTAAGTAAAAGAAATTGGAGCTCAAGCTACATTATATATATATATATATATATATACTGTATATATATGTGTGTGTAAATATATACAACACACACGTATGTATGTATATATATATATATATATATATATATATATATACATACATACATGTGTGTGTTTTATATATTTACACATCTATATATATATATATATATATATATATATATATATATATATATATATATACACGTTTGATTATCAAACTAAGACACACATCTACAAAGTCTAGAAACATTCCACCAGAAAATGTTCATTTATACATTTGCAGAAACAAAGCATACTCAAAAATGTGTGATATTACTTTTTTACAGTAGTAATTAGCAAAATTATATATGTGAGGGAAATAAATTACACTGAAATTCCCAACTGCTACACAGTAAAACTGCCAAAAAAACTGTACAAAAAAAGTAAATTTAGCTTGCAGTATCTTCGCAACCACATAACCAATCAGCACAAAACTTGGCACATCCAGACACAGAGCAGCCAATTTTAATGCAAATTAGAGGAAAAAAAGCTTTGGTGGGGTTATTGTTATCCAAAAATGAATTTTGTTGTGATAGGGACCAGAATAAAAGTGGAAAGATGGGGGGGGGGTACACTCTTTTGACCTAAACAAAAACATCACTTGGAAATATAGTATAGAAAAGTAATGTATGTACAATGTATATAAACAACTCTATAATGTAAAGTGACACATCAAAGGCCTGAGTTATTGCGGAGACTAAAAGTACACATAGAGATAAACATAACTAGTTATTAACATTTTGGATTGGAACTGTTCACTAATTAAGCTTGAAAGTTGGTTATTCTAAGCACAAATTATATATGCAGGACCTACCTCTTTCTAATTCTCCTTATCTAGAGCCATTACTTTTTTTCACATTGGTGGTGGGTAGCATGGCCAGCTAGAACAATGATAATGATCAGAGAGACATTTAATTGTTAAGTCTGTGTAATTATACATATATTTAACTAAATCTACATGCTCGCCTGCTTTTTCTCACAAGTGACCGGTAATTAATGGCCCTAGATATGGAGAGATAGAGATAAGGCAAACCTGTATATATAAATTAAAGCTTTAAATACACAACTTAGAAGCTCAGAAATGAAACCTTCCACTTTATATTTATATCTGTACTTTTCATATAGCAAAACTTACTGCACATCGAGCACTGTACATTCTTACTAGCTGAACAATATTCAACTGGCCTGCCACAATGTCTTTAAATTGAGGGAGTGTGGAGCTGTGCTGCGAATCAAAAAGATTCTTTGCTAATGTTAAAAGTTACCGGTAGCTCCTTTTAATTTTTTAGAGACTTCCTTGTCCATTTAAGGTAACAAAAATACTTTTTTGGGAAAACAAGAACATTTTCTAATATTTAAAAGGTGATTTTTCTAATGTTATGTGAATTATACTGTACATCATTTTTTTCTCATTGCCTTCTTTGTCACTAGGTATTTTATACTCACCAAGCCCTGCAAATATTTGGTTAGCTTTGGTAACACCTCAAGTCTGTAGGTCATTTATTTAATAAACATAACTTTGAATACAAACATACCAGGTATCATAATTAAGTCAATAAGTGTCCAAATGTGCATTAAAAGTTAACAGTAGTTTAAGAATAATCTGCACTTGTTTGTGAAACACGAAACAAACGAACAACATCAGCAGCTGTGTAAGACATGAGCGTATAAACATTTATAAAGCAAATCAGGATTTTTAAGACTATGTTCATGTATAAAGATTCCTTTCTGTCTTCCTGAAAACTGGAGCATGAATGGGTGGGTTTCAGTGGATGGAGGGTTGGGAGAGGAGGTAGAAGTGAGGGGGGTTTGCTAGACAAGTGGATCTCATTTAAAAAACACCTATTTCCAATGCACTTTTTCAGAAACAGGATGCTTACAACAAATAATACAAGCCCTGCTCCCAAGAAAAGTAAGGGCCCCTCTCACACATACCCTTCACCAAAGTATCATGGGTGTCTCCATGGTGCAGCAGAGACATAATTTTATAATTAAAAGTGGCTTTATGACTTTTCATTCCATAATAATGATCTTAGGACTTTTGTGAGAACTGGGAAGCAGGTCACAGAAGGTGGTTGTGAATTTATTTATGGAAATCAGCAAAGCACTTCTTGGTGAATCTATCCCATTGTTTACAATAAGGTCACCTAATAAAAGAGAGAGCAGTGAGTCACTATATTGACCACAGACTTTATCAGATCAGAAAAAAAACTATCACAGCTGAAAAGCCACCTCTCCAAGGAAAACCCTGTAACATAACATTAGATTTCCAATCAGCTAATTTTATTTGGTTCTACTTAACTCACTGGAGACAGAAAATCCTTATTAATGTGTGAAAGTAATTACAGCTTGTGGCCGGAGCTGCACCTGGTCTGTAACAGATAGAGGACAAGCCAATCGAGCAGACATAATAACCACAGGGGCACATGATACCTGGAATGGCTCCATGAAATTCATTGGCACTCAGAAAGGGCTCTGGTCCAGCCACATTAAATGTCCTTTACTGCATTCTATGCAGGGCCGGAGGAAGTGGGTGCCAACTTATGGAGGGCACCATCAGGGACGTAAAAGTTTGCGCAAAATGTGCATCTCAGGTCCGAGCTGAGCACCTTGTCCCATAGCATCATCCATGTGTAGGTTTGGTTACAGTTATTTCCAGGCTCTAGCTCGAGTTTCAGTGCCTTCGGGTTTCTTTAGATTACTATTTAATATGTGATTTTGCAAAGAAGGAGACACAAAGGAAAATGTTTTTGCATAATGACAGTCCTACTATCCTACCTTTACTGTTTATATAAAGGAGCATAGTACTACTATCTTATGATTATAGTATTTCTGTATTTTGACTTGTAAACATAAAAATTGACCATGACTTCATTTGTTTTCCCAAGCAGGTGTTCCACTTTCCTGTAATTACTAAGGCCTCACGCAGATATAGTCCAATTTGCTTCTATTCGAAGTTTGTGTAATTTAGTGTCAATGGTTTCAATAGACCTAAATGGAAAACATTTACAGTAGACACTCAGTTAACCAGAACTCAAGCAACCAGAACTCTCAAGCAACCAGAACAAAAATGGAATACTATACTTTAAATAAAAATAAAAATGTACAGGGCTCAACAAATGCCAGGAGAAAGGTTGTCATACCCCAAAATGCTTACAGGCACCTAGATTTCATCCACTGTACATCTCTGCAATTCAGTTTTAGGCATGAGTGACTGAGCCAGTGCAGTGTTGGCATTACATTCCCTGGGTTTAGCGCTGCACCCTCCAGTCGAACGTACCTGTGTGTAAGTGAGGAGTGAAAGCTGCTGCTGCTAGAACAGCCCTCACTGACAAATATACTTAGCAAAGCATCCTATGTGCAGCTAATCTAGGCCTATTTAAATACTGACTCTCAAGCAACCAGAAACTACAATTATTTGGCATCTAACAATCCCCACGAGTGCTGCATAACTGAGAGTCTACTGTATTTTGTATTTTGGTGAGGCCCGTTAATAAACACAACAATGGTCACCCTCATAACAGCATTAATTTAATTAATACCTAACAGTGACTGTCTGGGTCGCTACCCTGTCATGGTGAAAGGGCTTGTGCACTTCAAAGAAGCTGTGAGCTAAACCATGTAGAGACACCCAAGATCGGCAGGTCATAGCAGAGGTGGTCCACTAGAGAAGGAACTGGAAACCAACTCCAGTCTCGTTGCCAAGAAAAACTTATGGAGAAGCACTACCAGACACAAGATGTGCCTGGAGTGCTGCGGTTCATATGGTCATGAAGAGTGGGACAAGGCTGAATAAGTAAACAATAAATGAACAAATAACCTTCTGATACAATAAGGGAAAAGATTCCGCTGCTAGTGGAAAAATTATAACCATCCTAGGTGCCTAATTACGGTTAGTGTTCTGAGGTATGGCCAGTGGTAATGTAAAGAGTTGGGCTCTGGGGGCTATTTATCATCTGGGTCCATTAGGATGGTCCTAATGAAAACCTTTTTATTTCTAGAGTCTATATATAAAACAAATTAAAACTTTGGCTACGAGGCAGGTGTGATTAGTTATAGCCATAACTAAATCACAGCTGTAAACTCACATCAGTGTTAGGTTGCTTCATGTAGAGTATCTGTTTTTCTTTTGCTAAACTTGTGAGATCACGGCCTAAATAAATGGAAATCCCTGTGGTGTAAGCAAATCAAATCAGAAGGAAACTTATCTTATCTTTTCACAGTTATTAAAGGACAATTTCCACTTACATTATGTGTCTTTTATATTAAAGCAAACACCATGGGATGATTAACTATCATATAAAAGTTATGAAACACTACAAAGATTGGATAAAAAATGTTTTTTAAAACAAAACTATATATAGGAGATGAAGTAATATTTCATCTAATTACGGTAGGTTTGTTCATATATATAATAAATACAAAAGAGGCTCCAAGCTCAAATTTAAAAGTTTCATACTGTTGGTGAATATCATGTAAAATGGCTTTTAAAAATGAGGCTGACCAAGCAAAACACAAGGCCAAACAGATTCTTTCAGAAATAATATTAAAGGATCCCTGTAATTTAAGAAAAACTTAAAGTTTGTGAAATATGTGACCCAATAATATCACTACTAGGCATATAAGCTAAGAGAATAAAAACATTTTGGAGAAAATATGAAATGTAACTATGACTTCTTTGCTTCCATCATGGTCTGCTAGTTTGCCTGCAGCCTGTGTTTATCCTACTTGCTCTTCTATCTACGTCTATACTATGGGGTGTTATTTATTGTTGCAATAGAACCAAATAGCTACCTTATCTGAATCCCTGATTTCTTATATTTCTCTGAAGAAATGTGAAATTTAGAGAACAGTGAGGGATAATGGTATAAAATCATTGGGGATAATCCAGGTTGCCTTAATCATGTAACACTATTAATAGCATTTTTATAAGGAATATTAAATTATGGACTTGACAGCCATAGATAGAAAGCCCGGATCTATCCCTCTTTGCCTGCGCATTTCTTCTGCAGCATTGACAGCTGCAGTTACAGGTGCCATCCGCCAGAGGGTGCTGTGAGTTTTCGGGCACCATTAAGTTCCAGGGAAGGCAAAGAACTATTCTCCCCTCCGACGTGGCGCAACTCGACTGAGCTGAATCGACAGCGAGGCCATCGCTATGTTTAGTATGGGCACTCGGCCCCCCTCTGGGCTTCGGGCGCACCTCTCATAGCTAAAGGCCTCTTCTGTCGGCGCGCCTTATATGCATAAAATCGGCAGAGCCATCTGTCGGCCGGAGGCGGAACTGCAGCTGTCAGATTTTGCTATGGTGAAGAGGGAAAAGACTGAAAAGTCAATTCAGCTGAGACAGAGAAATAGGAGCAAGAGAGGGTGGCACGACCTTTGGGCGGCACCACATGTGCGTGCCATCATCAGCGCGCCGTCAAAAACGCATCAACAGCAGAGCTTAACAAAAGGAAGCACTGACCCAAGCGAGTCCCACAGATCAGTGACAGTCACAGATCTCTGACAGGTAAAAACCTTGTGTGGGGATGTGTGGATGGGATAGATGTGTGGATGGGCAGGGGGATAGTGGGGATGGATGTGTATGACAAGCCAAATATATCTGCAAGCCATTAGAGGCTGCGGAGGTAGAGTTAACACATACACATCCATCCCATAACTATGCCCACTTCTATCCCCTGGCCACCCACAAACCCATCCACACATCCCCACACAAGCTCTTTACCTGTCAGTGATCTGTGACTGTGACTGATCTGTAAGACACGCTGGTGTAGCTGCTTCCTTTTGTCAAGCGTGCTGCTGTTGGCCTGCACTTTTGACGGCCCGCACGTCTGGTGCGCCCAAAGGACGGTGTGCCGCAGGAGAGGCATCCTGACAGCAAAAAGCAGAGATAGAGAGAGAGTAAAGAGGAAAGGGAGAGTGGCAAGGTTAAGAGAAGAGGGGAAGCCAAATAACCAAGGAGCCTGGGGAAAGATATCCAGGGTAAGGAAAATAAGAATCAAGGAGAGAGGAGTGGGGCAGCCAAATGATCAAGTAGTGAGAGGAAAGGAAAATCAAGGATGAGCGGGACAGAGAGGTAGAATGAGACTTTAGAAATACAAATACATCATAATAAAATAACACTTATAACCAGGGGGAAAAATTATATTTTTAGTAGTACTAAAAACGCCCTCCTAAATTACATTTTCCTTTGTGCGTCTCTAAAATTTGTGAGGGGAGGGATACATCCCTTACTCAGGCTGTGTAAGCATTTATTTTTTTTGTTTCGTAGGTGGGAACAGAATATTTCATTATATTATTTTTTTATGTTTCGTCTTGCCCTTTCCATGAACTATCGCTAGGGAGGAAGTAAATGCATTTTGAAGTCAAACATCAAGGACTGCCTACTGCAAACAAGTGAAACAGATTGGTGCAAAGACAATTTTGCAAAATAACATAATTCTGAAAACAGTTCAAATATACAGTTTCCAGAAAATAAAGACTTCATACATTTATATATAGTTTTTTAAAGGATATATCACAAAGTTGAGAGCCATTTTGTATAGTCTTTATGAATGGGTGCTAAATTGAACCAATCTCACTTCACATGGGCAAAATTTCTCACCTTAATGAATACACCCTTATGAACCAAAAATAAAGTGTGCCTAATACTATGAGGCCTGTTCACAATAACTGGAGATACTGTACTCGCAATGCAGGAAAACATAAAATTACTAAATATTAAACTGTAACCAAATGTCCTTGGATAAGATTTCACAGATGGTTAATTGTAAATTGTCACATTTCTCACCGCTCTCCATTCCAAGCAGTCAGTCACTTGGCCACTATTTGCCAGCTCCCTTGTTAATATGCAAATGAAAGCTCCTATTTTTTGGCATTCATTTACCTTTTGGCATCTCATTGTGCATAGTAATTTACTGCACAATTTTAGTCACTTCCAAGAAATTCAATGGGCTATATGTGCTTAAGTGAGAGCTTTCTGACAAAAGATCTGACACCTCTATTATTCACGTGTTATTCTGTTGTGCTTTATAGAGGCCTCAACTCACTAAAAGTGTGAATAATAGTATATGATATATTACAAAAATCCAAATATATTAAAGGTAATACTTAAAAGAAAGGACATTTCAGCAGAAAAGGGTGAAATTCACTATCTCAGGAGCTACAAAAGGTGCTAAGATCACTGCACAGCACAGCCCCTGCAATGCTTAGTGAATTTGGTCCCACAAAGTAAGAGGATTCACACAGGCCTAGGATTCACAAAGGGCCATCCCAAGGTAGATGGTATTGCCATACTAGATGGGCATATTTGGCTTTACCTGCAGCCCAGGCTTTGTGTTATTTGCAGATTATACATTAAACTGAAATGCACCAAAACTGAAGAGCGAGGGCCTTTGGGTGAGATAGAGATCTGTTTGTGTCACAGGTTTGTAGATGACTTGGCACAGTGAGTAAGAGCATTATATTATATATATAGTAAAATTGCTAGAACCCAAGATCATCCATGTGTATTAATATTTATTTTACTTCTAGGCAATCTAATGTATCCCCAAACTCATGTGAGATCCACAATAAAACAGTACTGAGTATGACAAAACTTCTGCATTTAACTGTCAATATAGTGCAGGATTCAAATAAATGAATGCACAGTGGATGGTTTAGTTGTACCAAGTACTACTATACAACACAGCATGGCTTTCAACAACTCCATTTTAATTATCCCCATGTGTAAAAGGCACGTGTCACATTATGATTAACACAGAATCTAAATATAGATGGAACACATTGTTACTATGTTACTCATTAAACCATTTTGATAAGAGCATTGCTATATCATCATAATAAATATAAAAATATAACATGTACACCACAAAATATATATTATGTAGCTCATACCATATTAATGTATATCTAGAAAACAAACAAAATCAATACACATACTCTTTCTCTCTCTCTATATATATATATATATATATATATATACACATACAACAAAACTAATATAATGGATCTCATAGTAGCTGCTGTTTTCATAGAATAACCTCCCATAGTCTTTTAAGACACTCATCAAAGCCATATGACATTAAAGGGATGAGGTGAACAGGGCCACTCACATACTACAAGTGTGTAAATCTGGGACACACCAGAGATGCTTGGGGGGGGTACAATCTGGAATTGCTGCTTCTGGCCTTGGCTATGGTGCATGAGGCTGATAGGAGGAGCATGAGGCTCTGGGTCTGTCATTTTCCTTTGCAGTCTTTACAAACATTTCCACTGATAATACCAGGAGAATGAAGAATTTAATGAGAATCAGAGAAACAGAACAAGATGGGAGCAGAATGCAGAATGAAAGCTCCGACTGGAGGCAATCAATACACATATATCATCACACAATATCAGCATCCTCTGGAAATACTAAATGCAGATCCCTTATTATATATAATACAGTAAACAGACTGGGAATCAGAATTGTACTATGAACCTGCCATTGTACAGCAGTGTGGGTAAGAGAGGCCTAGATAATGCAAGGGTTGGCACCACTACCTCCTCCCACACCCATATGTACAGTATACACAGCACAAGGACTTACCTAGCAGGAAGCAACCTCACATGGCTGGGGTCCTGGAGTAGTTGCAATATTAGCCCCCTCAGTGGCTCCTGGACCAGACCCCTCCTCCTGCTGGCTGGAGGCCTGAGATCCTGGATGGAACTGGACCAATGAGCTTGCTGGGTCAGTGAGTGTATCCTCTGTGCTTGATGATGAGTTTACAAGCTTGAGTGCTTCCTTTCTGATATATAATACCTATGAGTGTCCTCTCATTGAGTGCTGGCTCAGTAGTGCTCCTCCTGGTGCATGCTCAGTGTGGGTCCTCTTGTTGGGTGCAGTCTCCTCTTGCTGTGAGTCTCCTCTCAGTGCAGTCTCCTGGCTGCCTCCCCTCTGCAGCAGTCACTCACAGGGCTAGGAGCCTCCTCTTACTGTGAGTCTCCCCTCATTGAGTGTATCTCAGTGCAGCCCCCCTTTCCCTCTGCAGTCACACACTGGGCTGTGAGACTCCCCCAATGCCACCCCTATCATCTAAGGCTTGAAGCACCCCCTTGTTATGAGTCTCCCCACAGTTATCCCCCCTCAGTTAGTGTCCTCTCTGCAGCAGGCACTCTCTGGAAGCCCCCTCAGTGCAGCCCCCTCTCTAGGCTGCCTCCCCTCTGGTTGCAGCAGGTGGATGCTCCTCCCTTTCTCCTCCTTAGGATGCAGCATCCAGCCCTTTGTGCATCACCCTGCTGGGGAGGATGTGATTGCTGCTGTGTGGGGGGCTCTGAGGGTCCCTGTACCCCTCTCCTTTCCTTGCATTAGCCCCTTCTTCTCCTGGCCCCTGTCCTTGGTGCTCTGCCCTCACACTCTGCCCCTCTTTGCCATTGTTTGGGGATTTTAGTGCCAGAGCGCGCTGCGACCTGTCATAAAGGGCGCGCACACGTGTGAGCAGGAGCGCGCCTGAGAGAGAAGGGATGCTGCACGAGCACGCGCAGGAGGGACCAAAAATCACACTGGGGAGGGGGAGCAATGAGGAGGAGCTGGGAGAGCAAGAGGCTGCATGAGATTAACCCATGGGAAGCTCCAAATACAAAAAGAGATAGATATGTTAGTAGGTGAAAAGAAGTAGCCAAGGATAAGGGTAGTTTCCTAAGGGAGGGGAGCGAGGTAGATAATTAGTCTTATTTATTGATCACCCAGAAGCAGGAGAGAGACCAAAACATGTTTTGCAACAGGGCCCTCCACTCACTAGCACCACCTCTGATTCTCCCCCCCCCCCCCCCCATCCCTTCTTTGAAGAAAAGTCCCACGTGTAATTACAAGCTCCTGTATTACAGTCTTGACCATGTCACTTTCTCTAATTATTTTAGTTTTCTATCAGTCCAGGAGAAAGACAACAGCCTGCAGAGTCACTCTACATTATAAATCAGTATGGAGTATTTGTGCATATATTAACTGTGTGTCTGGAACACCTTGCATACATATAGTTCTGATAAACTAACCTATAAAGTGTGGTGTTATCAAGCTTGGCAATGAGCACAATCATATTTTTTACAACACAAACAACAACACCCCCCACCCAAGATTCAGTTTTTAACTATCTACATGTTGTGTGCAACCCTTGCTGCTTTCTCAGAGGTCTGTCCTTGTAAAGCAATTAGACTTCCATCAATCCTATTGAAATCACTGGTATTTTTTGATGCCTACTCCTCTGCTTCTAATGTCTCATCCCCTCTTTAAGTATATCAATATAAACCAAAGATACTTAGTTCTACTGAAGCATAGTTGCATATAATATGTCATAAATTAAGGGCTGTATTATTTTGAATAACTTCATAAAACATTTAGTAGATTATCAAGTGTCATTCTTCAAAGAAAAATATATATTTTAAATATTGTGGACATTCTGATGTATGATATTTAAAACTACTGCCAATCATATATTCTATTTTGCCTAAAGGATCCTGGTATTGTATTGACTAATATGTTTCAGCACTCGCACTGATTCAATATTATTTTTACTAGTCGTTTACCCGTCATAAATGATGGTATAATATTTCATGTGTCTCTTCCCTGCCCCCCCCCTGTGTCTCTTTCCCGCCCTCTCCCTCCCCTGTGACTCTTTCCCGCCCTCTCCCTCCCCTGTGACTCTTTCCCCCCTCTCCCTCCTCTTTGTCTCTTCCCCCCTCTGCCTCCCCTGTGTCTCTTCCCCCTCTCCATCCTCTTTGTCTCTTCCCCCTCTCCCTGCTCTACCTCCTCTTTGTCTCTTCCCCATCTCCCTCCCCTGTGTCTCTTCCCCCTCTCCTTTCCCTGTGTCTCTTCCCTCCTCTCTCTCCCCACTCTCCCTCCCCTGTGTCTCTTTCTCCCCTCCAATGTCCTTTTCCCCCGCTGTCGCTTTCCCCCTCCTCCCACCCCTCTGTCTCTTTCCCCCTCCTCCCTCCCCTGTCCCTTTCCCCTCTGTCTCTTGCCCCCCTCCTCCCTCCCCTGTGTCTCTTTCCCCCTTTCTCACTCTGTCCCTTCCCCCCGGCCCTCCCCCTCTGTTGCATGCTCGGCTGGAGCCGCGCATGCAAACTGCAGCATGTACAGAAATCCGTACAAATAGTTTGTAAAGTGCGCATGTGCTCCCCTGGAGCGTTACGGACACTTTACAAACTATGAGCCCTATTAAATTCGGGCTACGTGTTAAAATGAAGCCTGTAACTCCCATTTTACGTGCTACGGATATTAAATTAGCCCTGTAACTTAGCTCACAGCAGACTTTGCGTGTTAACCAGCAGGATGGCAGAGAATAGGCTATGTGCTGAGCAACATTGAACTTTGCGCACGTAAATTGTTTGATCTGACGAGCCCGTAACCGCTACTTGTTCAATTCAGTTATTAAATTGCAACATGGTCCCTCGTGAGCAAGCAAATAACATGCAAATGGAGCCCCAAGGCCAACGTGTGCTCGAGTGCACCCGCAAGGGGGATAACGTCCAATATGTAGCACTTGTAATGCAAATAAAAACTCACTACTGTACATTTATTATAAGGGAAAGTGATGTTAGGTCTTAGAATTAAGAGCACATAATAACAACATTCTCAAGCCCGCAAATTGGCATGTTTATATTTTGTGTTAAGACATATACTGTAACTCGCATGAGATAGAATATTATATTTACGGATTTATTAATATTGCATTATATCCTTAATGGGGGGGCGATTGCAAACTGGAATTGAAGCACGTAGGCCTACGCAATCTACCCTCCTCTTTTTCAGGGACATAACGCTAACAATCTCTTTTTCCATTGGCTCCATCTGAACATGTTTGCTTAATTGTTTGCATTCGAGCACGCAACTCCAACGGCTGAGAACTGATTTACGAAATAGCATCTCTGCTCGTAGCTCACAGCCCTTTCTAATTTAATAGCAAAGTAAAACAGCCAAATTTGAAGCACGCAGCCCTTACATACTACACGTTGGACTTAAGAGGCTGGAATTTAATAGGGCCCTATATTAGGGATTAACACAAATTTATATTTAGCCCAATGGTCACCACTGCAACCTGGATTCGATTCAAGTCAGGGAACCAAGAGGTCACATCACCCTGAAGCCATGCAGGGTTGGGCCTGGTCTTAGCTTAGATGGGAGATCACCTAGGAATACCAGAAGACGTATCCTGTGGCCCACTGGAGAAGGAACTGGCAGTCCACTCCAGTATCTATGCCATATATACCAAGTGGATCAGCCTGGTGTGCTGCAGTCCAAGTGGTCACAGATAGTAGGACATGACTGAGCGACACAAACAATAACACACACACATATTTGTTTAATATCAAATATTGCAAGAAATATTCACATTCAAAGAAGTATACGATTTCAAGCTACTGTGACTGTGAATGTACACTCTTTCTGACTACATAGTAGGGTAGTTTTCAATGAAGTGGTACTCATGTCACCAATAAGGAGAGAGACATCTGTTTCCAGACCACAGGCTTAATGTACCTCTGTAATTGACAGGCTTTTATTTGTTTAATTATTTAAAATAATTAGCAATTAAAACAGTATTTTGTGAAAAAGTTAACATAGCTACAAAACTTACATTTGAATGCTAGATCCATTCCTGCACAAGCAATG
Organism: Discoglossus pictus; assembly: GCA_027410445.1. NCBI lineage: Eukaryota > Metazoa > Chordata > Amphibia > Anura > Alytidae > Discoglossus > Discoglossus pictus. The sequence goes on from CM050168.1 coordinate 134,077,355, forward strand.
AATATGCTCTTCACTACTTATATTATAGCAGCTGAGAAAAAGATATAAAGAAAACACAATCCTTAGTGGACAACCAATACTTACAGTTAGGAGGGGGAAAAGTTTTAATTACCGTCCTTAAATTGACCATCAATATTCCCCCTTCATGCTTCTACCCTAAAAGATGCTTCCTGCCCATTCTCGACTGCTATTTGGGATCACTTTACAAAGTGAAAATCCAGTATTATCTTTTAACTACACTTACTTATGATGGTTGAATGTTAAATGTGAGTGTATGAATAAATATTATTATATAAGTTATTTTAATAAAAACTTTGTGTGTATTTTCACCTAGAGAGTTAGTCCCATTCTTTCAGACTGGTTTGTACCTTGTACTTGAAATACATATCTGTAGTTTAAAGCATGTAACATAATGACTGAATAGGCATTGGAGCACTGGACAGTTTTCCATTTCATATTATAATCTGGATATAAGGATTTGCTTGAAAGTAGGTAATCCAATAGTTATGGAAACACAATCCCAGCATCAACTGAGTATCTCTGCCATAACAGATAACGTGAAGTCAGTGCATTATCTGGCACTCATACAACCAGCTCTCAGTGAGAACCAAACTACTTTCCATCTCATTGTCTCCATGACTCAAAGGGACTACCAGGTACCATGCAACTTGCTGGTGATACATACGGCTTACCATTGCAAGACACCACTGAAATGAAGATCTTAGAAAACTTGCAGTGCACCTTCATCCTAAATCAACAATTTCCTGCTTGTGCTGGCCTCCTTTTTGTCAACAAGGATGGTGTTGTCTTGCATTGATTACTGTGGCATGGACTATATGTCAATGAAGTACTGTTACCTACTCCCTCTAGTAACAACAAATGTAATAGTCCTGCTGTCTTCCAATACATTTGTTAAAGTCTTCTCAGTTATAATTCATCATTAGGTTATTTATGGTATATCAAGAAACTAACCTCCAAGGATACTTTGCATAACTAATAACACATTTGCAAATTATTTCCAAATCTTGGAGAACATAGTTTGTATGACAAGCCCATTGAGTGTCTTTTCGATAAGACATATCTACCATTTTGAGTGTATATCAGATATTCTCATTGTTTCAAGATGAATAATTCTGTCCTGCATCCCTGGTCAGTGTTGAACAGTGAAAAGGGAATGTATCTGTCACTTCTCCAAAGTCATTAAATTCTATACACAACACAATCTCAGGCAACATTCCCCAGACTTCTAAAAGCATTTTCTTGAGCACCCGTTCTGTCCCATACTGATACTATGAAATCATTTAATGTGTATTCGTCTGTATACGTTTTTTTTCCATCAAAACTGAACTATGAAATTGCAGACAAGTCATAAGTCCTAGCCATAAAACTGGCAATTTAAGAATGACGCAGTCTCTTAGAAGAGGCTAATATTCCTGTTATAGTATTGATCTCTCATAGTATAGTATTGTATAATTTGAAAATGCCTGCATCCTCAATCCTTTTCAAACCTACAGTATCATGTTTCTCATGAGATTTAATTTTCCGGTCTCGTTTTGTCCTTGATCCAAAAACAGAAATACAGAACTGTCAAGGTAATTCCCTGATTTCTTGACTAACTCAGATAGTCATACTCATTCTCCCAGTCACTTGACTTCTTTATAATCTCATCCATCCAGGCAGCCCAAGAAAATATTCAAATTTAGTGTTTTCCGGCTCATTGTCTTTATATACCACCAGCCTAGAAGGTGGAAGTACTTCAGTGGCATCATGATTGCTGTCTATCAGGTAAATCCGAGATATGCAAAACCCAGAAAACCCTGGCTAAAAGACAGAGAACTCAGGTTTATTATAACTGGAACATACTCAGATTGGACTAATGTGGTAAGTGTGGTTGCTCAGATAGCAGTATTTGGTCTTCTTTTTAACATATGCATTAATGATTTAAAAGTAGGACTGAATAGTATTGTCTCAATTTTTGCTGATGACACTAAATTGGACAAGGTAGTTAAATCAGAAAATGATGTGCTTTCCGTCAAAAGGGAGTTACATAAATTAGAGAAATGGGCAACTAAATGGCAGATGAGATTTAAAACAAATAAATGTAAAGTTATGCTGGAAGGAGAAATAAGCAGGCAATTTATAATCTGAATGGAGCAAATCTAGGGGTATCAGAGATAGAAAGGGAGTTAGGAGTGCTTGTGGACAACCACCTACATATTAGTGCTCAATGCCACGCAGCATCTGCAAGTATTATATTAGCATGTATTAAGAAGGGCATAGAAGAAAGGGAACGAGATATAATTCTGCCACTATATATCTTTAGTGTACCTTTATTTGGAATGTGGAGTACAATTTTCGGCTGATTCATAAAAAGGACATTCTAGAGCTGGAAAAATTCTGAGTAATGGACGGGCTAAGCTATGAAGAAACACTAACCCAATTAAACGTATTTTACATAGTAAAGGGGCTCTTAAGAAGGGATATAATTACCCTATATACATCCATCCAAAGTCAATATAAAGCTTTATCAGAGTAGGTTTTGTGCTAAGAGCTGTTCAACTGACATGATGACATCCCTTGCGGTTAGAAGAAAAAAGATTCAACCGCAAGAAGAGAAAAATGTTTTTTCACCATAAGGGTAGTCAGACTGAGGAACTCTCGACCAAAGCAGGTTGTGACGGAAGTTCATTAGATAACTTTAAAAAGGGGTTGGATATATTTTTGAGGAAAAAGGCATACATGGTTCTGTAGGATGACTAGAGAATAAGGGGTATTGATCCAGGGAGGAATCAGATTTCCAGAATTTTGGGATCAGGAAAGATAATGTGTCTGTCATGAGACAATTGGCAATGCTTCAATTGTTTTTTTTTACTTCCACTGGATCAATTAACAGTTCATTATTTCCAAAGATCAGAGAAGATCTAAAAAGATGAAACTTGAAGTACTGCATTTTTTTTTCAACCTCAGTTACTATGAAATTAATCACCAGAACATGTCCAGCATGGTAATGGTGAACAAGAATATCTCTATCTCAGGTCTTCATTCCGTGCCCAACAGGCCACATAACCACATTGCGAAGAATGGTATTGTAGACCTGCCTGCCTCATGAGAAATAACCACCACGTGGCTCACAGTGGATCGCGTTACCTAATCAATGACTATTGTTTCACATAAAAAACTATTTCATCACAATATTAGAATAGATGAAACAAGAGCTTTTGCAAGAGTTTTTAATCTCTGTATAGGATACAAGTGTAGGAAGGGGACGTGAGTTGATGCAAAATTACTGCATTCAATCAAGACACAAAATAAAAGTGGCACAAATTTATGTATAACGGTCAGGGGCAGGCTAAATGTGGAGAAAATGGAATACAGATCTTATGATTTCTGTATATGTGATTAGCTAATACTGAGCTGCATTTATTGATTAAGAAAAGTTTATAATCATGCTGCTGAAGTCCAACAAGACCCCATCTGTTGCACATTAAAACAGATGTGTTGATATTTGAAAGACAACACCTAACTGTGTGATATCAGTGATACAATCCAGCACTCAGAATACAAATTCGAGTTTGTTCTGCTTTGACTTGAGAAAAAAACAAAGCAACCAATGATCACCAGCAACATCTCGCAAATACATCAATATACGTAAATTATTCACAATGTCAATGTCATGATCTACCAATATCCTCAATGGCCACCTTGAAATGCACCATAGAACTTTATAAAACAAAGGAGCTTACATTAAGAAGTAACAAAGTATTGCATAATAAGCTCACTGGTATTCCATTCAAATTAGGAGAGCTAATACATAAGTGATATTATTATGGTTTACTGTGGTGATAAATTAAAAATAGCCTCTTTTGAAGAACTATATTTGAAAAAAGGCAACATGTTTAGAATGTAAAAAAAATACAGCTTGTAATTAATTAATATGAATTACTGGTATATGGCTGCTGTGGAATCTACTGTTTGTGATTTACCTCAGGAGGTGGGAGGAGACTTTGAGAAAATATAATCTGCATAATGGTAATGTGGAAGCTACAACTGTCAAAGTAATGCTTTAATAGAAAGATTTGAATATGTCAGAGGTCATCAGATTCCTCACACATAGTATTTGAAATAAAATTGTCACTAGACTGATCCTACTGTTGGTTTGGTATCCTGTCACCGCTATCAGGATTTGAAGACAAGTTGCAAACTCTCATGCCACATTGCAGAATAGCAGGACAAGTTGCCGAAATTATTAGTAGAAAAATAAATAATAAAAGCCTTTCCTCTAAATGAAACACACCATGTATATGTGTCCCCTCTCCCTTCACCCGCTCCCTTCTCCCTCTCTTCCTACAGTGCATTCCTCAGTCTCCTTCCCCGTGGCACGTCATCTGGCTGTGACCAGGAATCGAGAGGGTGAAGGAGGGAGAAGGGGGAAGGAGGAGAAGGGGGAGGGAAAATAGTGCGCTGCGGAGGCTGGGCGGGGGGATAGGCCACTTCACTACAGAAATGAAAAAAGCTTATATGTATAGTTTATATATATACAGTATATATATATATATATATATATATATACACACACATTAAAACTTTTTTTCTGTAGTGTATATACAATGTGCAAATGTATGAAGAAAGTTACAGATTGACCTGCAGATTTTCTAGAACAGAGAAACTGTGATCAGTGGGCCAGCTACGGTCCTCGAGCTTCATGCAGGAGTCCCAAAACCAAAAACTGTCTTTATAATTCAATGTGTGTTTTCCAAATAGATTTGTCTAAAAAATACATTGGGACAAATTTCTTTTTTTCTTTACATGTTTTTTTTTTAAATTGGGATTTTGTTTAGTCAGTAGACTTTGGTGTAATGAAAGAAACACTGAGGAAGGTAAGTCTTTAAATGGGATTCAGCTGCTGTCTGATTGGCTCTTAAACTCGCTCTTAAACATTTGACCCAGTCACTTCACCCAGTGCCCCAAGTTAGCTCACTTTAATATGGGAGCTCCTGATCTCCACATACATAGGGGAGTAACTTCCAACTAGGTAAGTTCCATAAGTGTTGCTCAGGGCAGACCCAAGCTGTTACTATTTATTTGATTCCGATTAGTAAAAACAGAGCTTAGAATCACGTCTTAATACAATAAAGTACATAAAAGTAAATAGATACACAGGTATATTATATACCTATTAAAATCCAGAAACCTTCCACATCTGTTTAATGTGGCATTTGGTTTTGTATGAGTTTTGGGTGTTTGTATCCTGCTTGCAGGGCAGAAAGTTATTTTTGTGTTTAACACTTTTACCCACATACAGGAACTCCAAAAATGTATGTATGGTATTGTCCTAGACCAAACAAGGAATAAGATGCTCCATGCAGAAGTACTCAATACCCTGAAATTATTACCAGTTGAGACACAGTGACACTTTAAACAAGTAAGACATGTTAGAATGTTAACCAAATACTTAATTTGCTTCAAGTGACTTATTTCAGAACTTGTTCTTATTGAGATGTCTTGGTATATGTCATCTAGTATGAGACTTGAGTTACTTTGAAGCATTCACATGAACATGTCTCTATCTCTATTTATGGATGCACATTTAAAAGGTTTAAAAAGTGCCAGTTCACTTTTTGTAAGTATGTTTTGTGGGTGCACTGTAGGGACACATACTGCTTTCATTAAAATAATCTCTCTAAAAAAGATAATGGGGTAAAACATTTTGCAAGCTGATATAATGATTAAAAAAAAACGTTTTTTTTAAAGAACATGAAAATCTGGCTATATACTGTACTAGCAGATTTCCTCTTCGGTAAATAATGTCTAAAATACAGTGGTACCTTGGTTCTTGTCCTTAATCCATTCCGGACAGCAGGCTGAGTTCCAAACAGGTTGAGTTCCAAGGTAGCATTCCCCATAGGGATCAATGTAAATTGAAATAATCTGTTCCAAGCCCCGGACATTTCACATTTTGGATTGAACTGATGGTATTATTTATTAATATAAAACCTTAAAACTAAACAGACAAATAAAAAACAATAATTAGATCAAATAAAATAGAAGGTAACTTCACTTTACTGTACTGAGAGGACTTGAGGACTCAATGGTATGATGGTGATGTAGTGGAGGAGAAGGAGGAGAAGGAGAGATTATTGCTTGGAACTTTGGTTATTATAGGCACAGTCTACACTTTGGTCATTATAGGCACAGGGTGGACTTTGGCCCTTATAAGTACAGGATACACTTTGATCCTTACAAGCACAGGCTGCATTTTGGTTGTTATAGGCACAGGCTACACTTGGATTCTTGTATGCACATACTGCTCTTGGGCTCTTTCATAGACAGCTCTTGGGTTCTTATAGGCACTAACTATACTACACCACAGTAGAGAACTTTATTCCACTTCCTGGAGTTTTTTTCAGTCCGAGTTCCGAGACAATTTTTTGCCAGTGACATGCGTCAGGCTCCAAAAATGTTGAGTTCCGAGGAGGTTAAGAACCGAGGGTCCACTGTTTTTAGCATTGATTTTGCTGCTCGTGTATGCTAATGTAAGGCTCAGAATGTTAATATATAGCTCAGATTGCTTGATAAGGATGGGAGAGGGGTCTAACTGCCAGATAACTTTGCAGATTTTTATGGTGGCCACTACAAAGATAGACAACTAGACTGTAATCCTAATTAGCATATCAAAGCAGCTAATATGCATGAGCTGCTCATTTACATATAAATGCAGGACCAGCAACAAGAAATTTTCCCAGGATTGGTTTACTTTAAAAAAAAAAAATAACAATCAAATCTACATTTACTTGCAAGTAACTAAAAACTGTGATAGACATTAATGTGCAGCATTGATGTCTTACCAAAAGCTTGTTGTTTTTTATACAGATTGTTAAGATCTGTATTTTGGGGATGATTTAACCTCTACTGAAAGAGCTTTGCCCTCTCTATCCTCTCCCTGAGCATCATTTCAGGCCCTGCTAATTCCATCACCAGAGACAAGAAATTTGAACAATGTACTGTACATCTTGATAACAACCTGCCTGATGGGATTATCCTGTTATGGAGAGGAAATAGTTTTTAAGTGTATTAACTAGTTTAGAAGGGAGCTTTGAATGTGTTTATGTTTGAGATGCAATTATCAGCTCACCCTCTGATGGGATTAACTCCCACATCCCTGGATGGGCCAGAGAGGCTCTCAGAGGGCTGAATAAGTGAAGTGGTTATGGGCAGTTTGTGGGTTGAACCAAAGGTGTTCCAAGTTTTCCCGATATACACTCCTCTAGGGAACATAACCAGGTATTCTCTTGTTTATAGTATTTGTTAATTTTAACCCTTTGATTTCTGTTCTTCATCCTGATGATCCTGGAATAGAAGCCGATCACCGAGAAGCCCATACACTCCAAGGTCCATGTGAATCCTGGAGCTGAGTTGGACTCCTAACCTGTGTCATGACACAGACAGACAACAATGTAAGACATTAATGTCTTACTAAAAGCTTGTTGTTTTTTAAAGAGATGGTTATATTCTGCATATATCTATTTTGTGGCTGTTGTTGCCTAAAATGTATATTTGTATCTTGTAAGACTTGCTTATTAGTTAGTACAATGTCACATGTTCTATATATTGTTATTGATATGTAGTTTAAGTTGTACTGTTCTTAATTTGCTGAGTATGCTTATAATTGTAATATTTCCACTAATGGTAATCTTGTAGACTATACCTCATGGAGGTAAATATTCTCCTACTACCAGTTACCCGGATTGCCCAGTGCTTTCAGGAGCTCTATACTATACTTCATTATTCTAAATGCAGGTCCTATCCTTTGAAATTTGTCTGAGCTACCAGACCATGCCATGCAGCATCAAATAAGCAAATATATTATACTGACATCATAAGGTAATTGCCCAAATGTTTAAGTGAAATTTGAACAATCTGGGTTTTGTGTAGTTTTTTTTTAAATATGACTTATACTGCAAAATTCTGAAAGGTAGGTTAATATTATAATCCACATCCACAATCAACCCAATCAATGGATAGGTTTCCCAAACTTGCCGAATTGATATCATGTAAATGCTTGTTTTTTTTTTTATATTGATAACATGTATCTAAAATTAACACTAACAAGTTCATTTTTATTGACCCAATCCATGTCTATCTCCTTTTTCCTTCAAATAAACTAGTTGGCGATGTACACATCCTACCCATGAAGAGTCATAGCCGACAGCTGAGATGAAACGCACATCGGTCCTTTTCATAAGATATCAGAATAATATATGTCTCTAACAAATGCTGCATGGCATGGTCCAGCACCATAAAATTTAAAGGATAAGATCTGCAATTTAAATAATAAAGTGTAGAACTCCGGAACCCCCCGGGTAATCTGGTAACTTGTAGTTAGAGGATATTTTCATCCATGAGGTACAGTCCTCAAGAAAGCAAAACATTTGGTTGGAAACATTTGACACCTTAGAGAATCTGTGGGGCAGAAGATTATATCAAAAACCAGAAGAGGCCTTACTAGGCCTTCCCGTTACCGGTCTCAACAAGGAGACCAACTTCGTACCACCAGATATTCCTAGCAAAAAGAATTACCATCACTAAATCTTGGAAGAATCCTATCCCCCTGTATAGAGAGGTCCTAGCCAAACTTAAACACATACATTCTATGAGTATGATATCAGCAGAAATAGACGTTAACTACAAAAAATGGGTTTAATGCTGGGATATGTGGGAGCTTCGAATCCGATGGGATTAACAGTCAGCAAATACCAATATTAGTGATCAAGAGGTATACTACAGCAATGCTTAACCCCCCCCCCCTCTTTTCTTTTCTTCTTTTCTCTATTTCTTTCTGTCTCTCTATCTAGTTATTTTATGTATTTTTATTTTATCTCTGTTCTTTGTAGGGCTATTTGGATATAGCATACTATATTGTATCTTACATTAAAGGTTCGTAATGTTCACAAACAAACAACAACACTGTAAAAATGTAAGAACATGTCTTCCACATTGACATTTGTACTTTCTTTAGTATGTTATTGCTATATATTATACATCTAACATACTACTGTTTTTTCTTTCCGTTAATAAAAAGAATATAAACAAACAAAAAAGAAAGCAAAAGAAGGGGGGCACTAGCTTATAAACAAATCTTACAAGAAAGATACAAATCTGAATGCAAAATTGCAATTGCAACAAAATAGATAAAGTAAATGTGGATGATGAAATAAACCTACCTTTCAGAATTTGGCAGTAAATTCATATTATAACAACAACAACAAAAACAATGCGCAAAACCAAAATGCAGATTGTTGAAAATTCACTTAAAATGTGGGTCTATTTCTTATGATATAAGTTTAATAGATGTATCTATCTGATGCTGCATGGCATGGCCCTGCAGAGTAAATATAAACTTCAAGGATAGGACCTGCATTCACAATAATGAAGTGTAGAACTCCTGGAAGCGCCGGGAAATCCAGGTAACTGGTAGCTGGAGGATATTTCCCTTGAGAAGTGAAAGTGACCAAGATAGTAAAACAAAGGGGGGCCATCATTAGTGAAAATATTACAATTATAAGCATATGCTGCAAATTAGGAACTATACCATTTAAACTACTTACCAATAACAATATATAGAAAAAGTGGCATTGTAGTGTCTAATAAGCGAGTCTTATAAGAAAGATACAAATATACACTCTAGGCCAAGGGTGGGCAAGTTTGCTCTTGGAGGGCCGCACACAGGACTGGATTTGATGATGTCCCTGCAGCGCACATGTGAGTCAATCACTTCTTCAGGGCACACCGGGTTTTTTTGGGGTGTTTTTTTGGGCGCACCACATGTGCGCGTCCTCATCTGTGTGCCATCAAAAAAGCACAGACCAACAGCCGCACGCTTGACAAAAGGAAGCAGCGACACCAGCACGTCCCACAGATCAGTGACAGTCACAAATCACTGACAGGTAAAGAGCTTGTGTGTGTGTGTGTGTGGGGTGAGGGGGGGGGGGGGGTGGATGGGTTTGTGGATGGCCAGGGAATAAAAGTGTGGATAGGCAGAGGGATGGATGTGGTGATTGTTATGGGATGGATATGTATGTTACATAGTTACATAATTACATAGGTCCTCATTCAATTGCGATTTGGCCAATTTAATAGGCGTCTATATAAGCACATAGCATATATTTTTTAAAGAAGTTTTTAGTTAGTGAAGACCTTGCTTTTGGATAGATGTTTACTAACGAAAAACTTCTTTTAAAAAATATGCTATGTGCTTATATAGAGCCCTATTTAATTGGCCAAATTGCAATTGAATGAGAGCCATAGTAATTAAGGTTGACAAAAGACTTTCAGTCCATCAAGTTCAACCTTTTAAGATCTCCTCTGATCTGCAATATGAGGATTAGTTATTAATTAATTAGTTGTTAATTGTTAATTAATTATTAATCAATTATTTATTTTAATTAGTAATTAATCCAGAGGAAGGCAAACAGAAAAAAAAACAAGTGAAACTTAGACAATCGTCTCAAAGGGGAAAAAAAAAATATTCCTTCCTGACCCCAGATACTGGCGATTGGATTTCTCCCTGGATCAGTACACTCTCTCCATTTATCCATGATAACCCTGAATTCCCTTTTTAATTAGAAATAAATCCAGTCCCCTTTTAAAGTTATCTATCGAATCTGCTGTCACCACCTCCTCTGGTAGAGAATTCCACAGATTAACCACCCTTACTGTGAAGAACCCTTTTCTTTCTTTAAGGTGGAATCTTTTTACTTCTAACCTCAAGGGGTGTCCTCTTGTCAGTTGAAAACCTCTTGGTACAAAAAGCTCCCTTGACAATTCTTTATACTGACCCTGGATGTATTTATATAAGGTAATCATATCTCCTCTTAGATGACTTTTTTCTGGAGAAAATAAGCTTAATTTGGTTAGTCTTTCTTCATAACTTAGCCCCTCCATTCCCCTTATTAGTTTTGTTGCCCTCCTCTGTACCTTTTCCAGCTTTAAAATTTCCTTTTTATGATGTGGTGCCCAGAACTGTACTCTATATTCCAAATGAGGGCGTACTAGAGATTTGTGTAGGGGAAGAATTATATTTGCTTCCCTTGCTTCTATACCCTTCCTAATACATGCTAATAGTTTACTTGCCTTTGCAGCTCCTGCTTGGCTGTAAGCACTGTTACCTAGGTGGTTGTCCACAAGCACTCCTAAATCCCTTTCAATATCTGATAAACCTATATTTTCTCCATTAAGATTATAAATTGCATGGCGATTTTTCCTTCCCAGATGCATAACTTTAAATCTCATCTGCCATTTAGATGCCCATTCCTCAATTTTATGTAAATCCCTTTGGAGGGAAAGCACATCATTATCTGATTTAAATACCTTGCACAACTTTGTGTCATCAGCGAAAATGGAGACACTACTTTCCAGTCCCACCTCTAAGTCATTAATAAATATGTTAAAAAGGAGAGGACCTAATACTGAACCCTGAGGAACCCCACTTACCACATTAGTCCAATCAGAGTATGTTCCATTTATAACAACCCTTTAATTCCTGGAGCAGATATTTACTGCAATTCCTGTACCTCTTCGATTGCACAATAGTCTCCCATGTGGCACTGTATCAAAAGCCTTTGCAAAATCTATGTTATTTCAATATGAAAAACTTTATGTGTTACCACATACCTCGGCAGCCACTAATGTCTTACAGATATATTTGGCTTGTCATAGACATCCATCCCCTAACTATCCCCCTGTCCATCCACACATCTATCCCCTGGCCATCCACAAACCCATCCACACATCCCCACACAAGCTCTTTACCTGTCAAAGATCTGTGACTGTCAGTGATCTGTGGGGCGCGCTGGTGTCGCTGCTTCCTTTTGTCAAGCGCACTGCTGTTGATGTGCGCTTTTGACGGCGTGCACGTGTGTGCGCCCAAAGGTTGTAACACCCTTCTTCAGTCATCCTGATTAACTCACCTGTGTACAGAAATGATATCTTCACATCCAGGCTTGTGTATGGCCCTACAAGACGGAACTTGCCCACCTTTGCTCTAGGCTATAATAGCTACAAAAAGATACATGGTATTTGTATAAAATAATAAGCTTTTCTTAAGACATAAATGCCACACAAAGGTAAACATATTCACTATCACAGTTTACTTATAAGCAAATGCAGATGATAAAAAAACACAACAATCAAGAGCCTCGCAATGAGCGAGGTTCGCAATGAGCGAGGTTCGCAATGAGCGCCAAAGGATCTCAGACCACCAAAAAAAAATTATGTCTGTGACAAACAGCATTACCTGCCTTACAATTTTATTGCCCCGTCATTTTTGACGGGCAAGTCGCTAGTATGATTAGAAAAGCCATAAGATATGTTAAAACTCCCCAAAAAATCCAGATGCAGATTGTATAATCTTTATTTAAGAACTAGCGACTTGCCAGTCAAAAAATGACGGTCAATAAAATTTTAAAGCTGTGAAAACTGTTTGCCACACAATATGAGTCTCTGACATTCTTAACCTTTTTTTATTATGTACAAAGAAATACAAAACTTTTAATAAAACTTTTTATTTTTTTTACTTTCAACTTGTATTTCACCAACAGGTATAGAATATTTTTTTTTTCAATATTACCTATTTTAATTGTCATATATGGAATAACAATATAACAATGTGTAAAGTTTTCATGAATACATTTTGTAAACCATAGCATAAAAGTTTGTTACATGCAACTTGTATTTTAAACAATCTGGAACCTTTTTTTTAACAATACTAACATTTTGAATTGATAGTTATCCATGACAACAGAGGACTATGTAAACTTTCTGTAAATAACTATTTTGAACAATGAGATGCTTTGAAACATTAATTTTTTTTAAACACTTGTTAAACTAAATTGGGATTGAATCCAGAGGAAGGCAAACAATAAAAACCCCCATTGAAACTTGGCCAATTGTATCAAAGAGGGGAAAAAAATTATTCCTTCCTGACCCCATTAACTGGCGATCAGATTACTCCCTGAATCAATACTCTCTATTTAAATTATACAGTTCAATGTATTAACAAATAAGGAAACTTGTAGTAACATAAATCCTTGACTATACAGGGAGTGCAGAATTATTAGGCAAGTTGTATTTTTGAGGATTAATTTTATTATTGAACAACAACCATGTTCTCAATGAACCCAAAAAACTCATTAATATCAAAGCTGAATATTTTTGGAAGTAGTTTTTAGTTTGTTTTTAGTTTTAGCAATTTTAGGGGGATATCTGTGTGTGCAGGTGACTATTACTGTGCATAATTATTAGGCAACTTAACAAAAAACAAATATATACCCATTTCAATTATTTATTTTTACCAGTGAAACCAATATAACATCTCAACATTCACAAACATACATTTCTGACATTCAAAAACAAAACAAAAAGAAATCAGTGACCAATATAGCCACCTTTCTTTGCAAGGACACTCAAAAGCCTGCCATCCATGGATTCTGTCAGTGTTTTGATCTGTTCACCATCAACATTGCGTGCAGCAGCAACCACAGCCTCCCAGACACTGTTCAGAGAGGTGTACTGTTTTCCCTCCTTGTAAATCTCACATTTGATGATGGACCACAGGTTCTCAATGGGGTTCAGATCAGGTGAACAAGGAGGCCATGTCATTAGATTTTCTTCTTTTATACCCTTTCTTGCCAGCCACGCTGTGGAGTACTTGGACGCGTGTGATGGAGCATTGTCCTGCATGAAAATCATGTTTTTCTTGAAGGATGCAGACTTCTTCCTGTATCACTGCTTGAAGAAGGTGTCTTCCAGGAACTGGCAGTAGGACTGGGAGTTGAGCTTGATTCCATCCTCAACCCGAAAAGGCCCCACAAGCTCATCTTTGATGATACCAGCCCAAACCAGTACTCCACCTCCACCTTGCTGGCATCTGAGTCGGACTGGAGCTCTCTGCCCTTTACCAATCCAGCCATGGGCCCATCCATCTGGCCCATCAAGACTCACTCCCATTTCATCAGTCCATAAAACCTTAGAAAAATCAGTCTTGAGATATTTCTTGGCCCAGTCTTGACGTTTCAGCTTGTGTGTCTTGTTCAGTGGTGGTCGTCTTTCAGCCTTTCTTACCTTGGCCATGTCTCTGAGTATTGCACACCTTGTGCTTTTGGGCACTCCAGTGATGTTGCAGCTCTGAAATATGGCCAAACTGGTGGCAAGTGGCATCGTGGCAGCTGCACGCTTGACTTTTCTCAGTTCATGGGCAGTTATTTTGCGCCTTGGTTTTTCCACAGGCTTCTTGCGACCCTGTTGACTATTTTGAATGAAACGCTTGATTGTTCGATGATCACGCTTCAGAAGCTTTGCAATTTTAAGAGTGCTGCATCCCTCTGCAAGATATCTCACTATTTTTGACTTTTCTGAGCCTGTCAAGTCCTTCTTTTGACCCATTTTGCCAAAGGAAAGGAAGTTGCCTAATAATTATGCACACCTGATATAGGGTGTTGATGTCATTAGACCACACCCCTTCTCATTACAGAGATGCACATCACCTAATATGCTTAATTGGTAGTAGGCTTTCGAGCCTATACAGCTTGGAGTAAGACAACATGCATAAAGAGGATGATGTGGTCAAAATACGCATTTGCCTAATAATTCTGCACTCCCTGTATACAATATGCAATGAACCAACTTTCCACAACTTTGAAAATACAATGTTAACATGTGAAATAGTAACATAAAACAATAACATTTAACCTTCAAGTTAAAGAAAATGCCACCTAATTGTTTTGTGGGGACAATCATGTAAAAAGGTAACTTCTAACACATTCCAATCTGTATAACCACTGTTTACTTTTGTTTTTCTTGTTTTTGTTTACTTTGGGCAAATGGCACATAGAGTTTCCTAAGTGAAATAGTGGTCCCCTATTTAAAGAGTCCCAGAGACCTAATATTTTGTCCTGGAAGTAAAACCACTGTTCTCTATGTTTTTTTGCCATTGTATAGAGTTTCTTATTGAAATAGTGGTCCTCTAAAATCAGTCCAAGTAACATAAAATGTTGTTGTCGAAATAAAACCACTGTCCTCTATATTTACAGCACCTCATAGTACACAATGTTTTTTGGAAAAAACGCATCCATCTTCCAATAAATCACCCTGACTTGAGTTTTCTTCAATATGTACTTTAATTTCCTCTGGATTACTGCATCTTGAAAATGCAACATATAGTTGACCATGTGCAAACACAGGTTCCTTCAAAAAAATACCCACAGACTTAAAAGTTTGTCCTTGGGATTTATTGATGGTCATGGCAAATGCCATGATAATGGGAAATTGTCTCATTTGAAGGACAAAAGGCAAAGCACTCTCGCTCTCATTATGGAGCCAAATCAATTCTCGGTATAAGAACTGGTTCGCCTTTATGGGTACCACTCATAATTTCTGCATGTATAAAATAATACTTTAAATCCTTTACAATTAATCTGGTCCCATTATAAACAATTGCCCCTTTTTTAAGTTGCAAAACATGGGGTGGCATTCCAGAGGGAGTTAAAGAATTAATAAATTCCATAGTAAAGTTTGCTTCACTATCTTTGTCATCAGCCAGACCAGAATCTGCACTGTAATAGTTTTTTTAGGGTGCATTGATTAATTTTAATATTTCGTTGTTTAGATGCAAGGCATCTATATTTTTGGATGTCAATATGACTTTGCTTACAATGTCTGAGTAATCTTTTTTATTGATGGTATTGAGGAAGATTGTTGAAATTAGTGGTTCTTTTGAAATAATTTCTGGTGGAATTTGTACAGCATCATCAGGCAAATTATTCATTTTTGACTGTTTTCCTTCTCTAATTTGAATGAGCCAATCATTGAATTGATTTTGGCCTTCAGATCTAATATTTACTTCTAATTTAAGGTGTGTAAATATTTTCCACGTCTTACTTCTTTTTATACACATTTCGACAATGTCAGTGCGATTGCCATGTGGCACCAGAGGTAATGTTTGCCTGAAATATCCTCCTAACAACATCACCTTTCCACCAAATGTCAAATTATTAGCCATAACTTATTTTAATAATCGATCAATACATTGCAGGGCATAACATGACATCATAGTTGCCTCATCTATTATAATTAATTTACTCTTGTGAAATTTTTTGGCTCATTCGAATATCCAACACTGATGTTTCCAGAATGGGAACTGGCAGTTTAAATCCACTATGCACAGTTCTACCACCTTCTAAAAAAAGTGCGGAAATTCCAGTGGTTGCAAATGGCAGTGCTATTTGACCCTGTGCTCGAATGCAACTCATCAACAAATTATATCGATAAGTTTTTCCTGATCCACCAGGGCCATTCAGATAGAAATAATGCTCTTTGAGCATGTCATCTTCTATTGCATTTGTGATGGTGTTAAATAAACCATAATTGGTCACAAATGGATAAGATACAATAGACAAGATATACACACTTATCACACCCAAAATATATATGATATAGTGGAGAGATATGGAACTGTCCATATATACGCATAAATACGTTAATACTATTGTATATGTAAAGATCCAAATGGTATCCTATTGGATAATGTTATAGCTTCCCTCATATGGCAAATAAATGTGCTTAATCCTTGGGGAGCTATAACCTATGTTAATAGCTAAAACCAATTGTTGTATGAAACAACAACAAAAAAAGAGAAAAAAAGATAAGTGCAAGTACTTACAGGTTGGGAACAAAAAAGGGAAATGAAAAAACAAATAACAAATATGTTTGTGCTATTTGTCAATATGTTGGAGGGAGTGAAAAAATCTATGTAATATAGGTAAAGGTTCATGAAAAAACATTGCCAGTGTTCAACATGTTTAAACACCACTTGTTCATTAATGCACAACATGCAATTCTCGGTGGTGATATGCCAAAGTACCATTAGTAAATACAGTTTGCTGAATGCAAATTTAAATTTAAGCTTGCCACTTTAACACTCTCTCAATTCATTATACCACACCAAAGTAATTGCACTTATCTTTTTGAAGTAGTCCTTCATTTTCATGGTGCTATTTATAGCACCTGCTATCCACTGATTGCCGATATTGAAGCCACCTCATTGGTCTATTGAACAGCGTGGTGACGTCGTACGTATTACTGTGTCACCACGTTGTATGTGTGTTGCCAGCCATTTGCGCATTTGCCATCCAAGTCTGTTATCCAGTCGCGTGATGACGTAACTACGTCACCACGCGCATTGCATCCTTGGGAAATAACGCTACTGCGTATTTATTAATCCTTAGTTGCAAAATAGATATCTCCATTAAGGAGAATCATTCCAATAAATGAATACTGGCTACAGCTATAAAAATGTTCAAACATGGGTAAAAATTGAGCATTACCGGACTAACTACATAAATTGCACATATCCATATGTATAATAGGACAATACCATCTCTCCCCCTCTCATGGATAAATATAAAAATAGTGAAAGTGCTATTAATTTAGTTGATCATATTAAAAAAAAATGTATCAAATAATTACAAGGAGTAATACTAACCTCCAAAAATTGCAAGTTGTTGTGTGTGTGTGTGTTAAGATATGAGTGTAAAGGTGATTCTAATCTAATAGATGGATTCTGAACATATATAAGATGCACTAAACTATAAAGTGTAAAGGTGTAATACCCTACAAATAAGGGAATTGACTATCTGTGAGTAATATAATTACTTGATTATTTTAAAATTATAAAAAATGGTGAATTTGTTTATAAGAGAAGCTAATGTTGTCCTAAAATAATATTTCATGCCCTATCATTGGTATGCCCTATATATAGAATATGAACCAATGTTCAATCTTCTTTTAAAGGAAAGCTGAATATGTGAAGCCTTCATTAAGTCCTCGAGGGCTTTGTGTATCTAGTTCGAATATCCATTTACTTTCCAATTTAAGCAGTTATTTGTCCAGGTCCCCTCCTCTGGGTCCCTGTTGAATATGATCTATTACTGAAAATGTCATAGAGCAGGGTTTATTACCATGAAAAAACTTTATATGACGAGATACAGGGGTATCTAACTCTTTGATAATTGTATATGTGTGCTCTAATATGCGTCTCCGTAATTGGCGTATTATTTTTCCCACATTTAACTTAGGGCACGGACATGTAATTATGTAAATAACATGTGTGGAACTACAATTAATGAAGTTCCTCATTGGATAATTAATTCTTTACTTGGCTTAATAAATTTGCAAGCTTTGCATCTTCCACATCTAAATAACACTTTTATGGGGGAAAGCCATGATGTTTTATTTGATGATTTGTAAAAACTCCTTACAAGTTAATCTTTGATACTCTTGTTTTTACGGTATGTGATGGATGCTCTTTCAGGGAGGCTGGATTGTAAAATTGGATCATGTCTAATTATGTGCCAATGTTTATCTAGTACTTCTTTAATTTCTTTCCAGTCCTTCCCGAATGTCATTATACATCTTATCTGTTTTTTTTTCTTTTCTATCTGATTCCAGTGCTCTTTTGTATGCCCTCTTAATTAAGTGTACGGTTTGGATAGCCACGAGCTTTAAATTTATTCCTTAACTGGTCAGCTTGATATTTAAAGTCCACTGAATTATTACAGTTTATTTTTATTCGTAAATATTGACTTATAGGAATGCCTGACTTTAATGCTCTTGGGTGTTGGCTAGACCATTTCAATAAAGAATTGGTCGCTGTTGGTTTTGTATACGTCAATGTGTTTATTTTTCCCATAAGATCTTTTGTTATTATCAGATCTAGAAATTCGACCTTGTCTTTATTTAAGACATGAGTAAATTTGAGGCCTAAAGGATTTTGATTCAATTCCATCATAAATTTGCCAAATTCCTTTGTATCTCCAGTCCAAAATAACAATATATCGTCAATGAATCAATGCCAAGTGAGGATTTACGTACAACGTGGTGACACAGTAATACGTACGACGTCACCACGCTGTTCAATAGACCAATGAGGTGGCTTCAATATCGGCAATCAGTGGATAGCAGGTGCTATAAATAGCACCATGAAAATGAAGGACTACTTCAAAAAGATAAGTGCAATTACTTTGGTGTGGTATAATGAATTGAGAGAGTGTTAAAGTGGCAAGCTTAAATTTAAATTTGCATTCAGCAAACTGTATTTACTAATGGTACTTTGGCATATCACCACCGAGAATTGCATGTTGTGCATTAATGAACAAGTGGTGTTTAAACATGTTGAACACTGGCAATGTTTTTTCGTGAACCTTTACCTATATTACATAGATTTTTTCACTCCCTCCAACATATTGACAAATAGCACAAACATATTTGTTATTTGTTTTTTCATTTCCCTTTTTTGTTCCCAACCTGTAAGTACTTGCACTTATCTTTTTTCTCTCTTTTTTTTGTTGTTTCATACAACAATTGGTTTTAGCTATTAACATAGGTTATAGCTCCCCAAGGATTAAGCACATTTATTTGCCATATGAGGGAAGCTATAACATTATCCAATAGGATACCATTTGGATCTTTACATATACAATAGTATTAACGTATTTATGCGTATATATGGACAGTTCCATATCTCTCCACTATATCATATATATTTTGGGTGTGATAAGTGTGTATATCTTGTCTATTGTATCTTATCCATTTGTGAACAATTATGGTTTATAATAATAGCTTCAACCACATCCACTTAGCCATTTGAACAATTCCTGTTCTCGTTACAATCTACTTCTCTTCTTTTATACAAAGGGTATCCATCACAATTAACATAATTCTGCATTTTAAAATGTTTTGGAAACTCTTTCATGCATTGTTTATTTTCCATACATGGTGAATTTGGATTGATCTCTCCACATGGACCATGTATCATTCTATGAGTAACAATCTCATAAAGTTTTGAATGTTTCTCTGGATGTGGCAGTTCAGCAGTAATTACTGAATCCACTCTGTCTGCCGTATTCAAATGTATATTTTTCTTGCAGGATTAAAAGTATATGTGCATGTGGCAAGCCTCTTTTTTGAAATTCAATGGTATAAACAAAAGCCACACATTTTCCAAATAAGTCTGCTTTAGTTATATCATGAATTAATGAAATGAGTTTTATTTTGAATACTCTTGCCACGAAATCTGGTCGGTCAGAAGTAGTTTGTCCAAGTAGTACATTTTCTTTGAACTCTGGCCATTGTGGATTACATGTAAATCTAATGAATAAATCTGGTTTGCCAAATTTAGTGACAATAGCATGGCATCATTGTATCTTTCTCGCATATTGCGAGAAGATCTTTGGAAAGAGGATGGCAAAATCATTGCTCGACATAATCCACAATGTTGTTCAATTCGAACCTTGTTTCATTAAAATTTGACAAAAATTTAGATTATTTGCTTCGATTTGTAGATAGGAATCAATAATCCATTGTTGTGTGAGTTTACCCCCACATAAAATAGGATTATAATGATCCCGGACAGCAGTTTGTGCCACTTTATATTCCAGCATGGAAATATTGTTTCTAACACAAACTTTACTACTAGGATAACTTTGCAACTGTAATTTTGGTTGCCATCCTGGCTCCCCATTTGGAAAGAAAATGGGATATGTCATAGGATCCAAATTACTGCTTAAAATATTTATGTTTATAAAAGGTTGTTCTTAAATGCGTGGATATATTCTAATATCCCGCTCAAATGGTGGTCCTCCATCATCATTTTTAAATACCATGGCAACCTCATTTGCTGTTGGTAAATTATACCGTCTTTGATCAGTATGGCGATCTCTTTTGATAACCTTATTTACTCTTGGCATTGGCAATTGATGTCTTTGCGCATTTGCCAGTTGTTTTTTTTCAACCTCAGCTAATTTTTTGTATGCTTTATTATATGGGTATATGGGTTGTTGGCCATAATGTTATCAAGCTGTTCAAAGACTATAGGTAAGCATTGTTTATTTTCAGGAAGCATCATTCGTTGTTCAACAGCTTCCATTGAATCAAGGACATATAACTGTGCAAATTTCCTTTGTTCTCCTGATTTTGGGTGTAAATGTGAAGTCCGGTGGTATATTTGTCCTTGGGCTTTAAAACAGTAGGGACCATGTCCTGGGACATTTTCGGCTAATGTTGCACCCATTGAAGCAAATTAAGTTGGTTGTTCTTTCAGAAAATGATAGGCCCCACAAAACTGACAAACCACATTCATAAATCTACTGTTAGTGCTCTAAATAAATGACTATCATGACCTTCCTCAATATAGATGTCAGTTGGACTTTCTATATCTACATTGGTGTCATCTCTATCAATATTGGTGACAGGAAGCAAAATAGGGTCATTAGAGAATGTTTTACAGACATTTTTCTGTTAACTTTTTCTTTTCTTTGAATCTCCAGCAGACTCATTTTGTGCTTTTTTTAGCCATTTTTTTTTTATTTAGAAGTCTCTGTCGATCTTCTTCTCTTAAACGTTGTGAAGTCTCAGGGGTTTGTGCATCTCTCCATCTCTGCTTCCTTTCCCTTGCCATTCTACTTTTATATTCTTTCTTATCTTCTTCATTGTCCTCCATTGTAATCTGATATTGGAAATAGAGTTGTAAGAATTTAGTTAGTTTTATTATACATATTTTTTAACCTGTTATATATTTCTAAAAAATGTAATGGTAATCTGTCTTTGTCTGTCTATCTGGGTGTCTGTGTCTCTGGGTGTCTGGCTGTGTGCGTCTGTGTGCGTCTGTGTGCGTCTGTGTGCGCCTGTGTGCGTCTGGCTGCGTCTGTGTATGAGTGAGTGTGTCTGGCTGCGCGTGTCTGGCTGCCTGTGATTGGCTGCGTGTGTCTGGCTGTGTGTGTCTGGCTGTGTGTGTCTGGCTGTGTGTGTCTGGCTGTGTGTGTCTGTCTGCGTGTGTCTGCGGGTGTGTGTGTGTATGTCTGTGTGTGTGTGTCTGTGTGTGTGTGTCTGTGTCTCTGTGTGTGTGTCTCTGTGTGTGTCTCTGTGTGTGTGTGTGTCTCTCTCTCTATGTGTGTGTGTGTGTCTCTCTCTCTATGTGAGTGTGTCTGTCTCTCTCTGTGTGTCTCTCTGTGTCTGACTGTCTCTGTTTGTCTGTCTCTCACTCTCTCTCTGTCGTCTCTCTCTGTCGTCTGTGTGTGTGTGTGTGTGTGTCTCTCTCTCTCTATCATGAATGCAAAAACATGAACAGATAATCATGTGTTCTTAAAGAAGAGATATGCAACAGAGCTATTAGCAAACTATAGATTGACATGAATAAACATCTGAAGTGTAATTGTCATTCATGTAAACATAAATGTGTTTTCATATATGTATTTTTTAATAAATGACAACCTGTGAATAATGTTGATAAAAAAAACAGTTAGAGACATATTAAATTGCGATTTAACGAATTGAATAATGCTCTATATAACCACATAACATAGAAGGAGAAACGGAAATAGCTATGAGCAAAGTATAGATTGTTGTGAAAGGCTTTTTTTTTTTGGTACTACATAAATTAATGAATAAATTAAGATATGATGCCTAATTAATCAATAAATCAAGATATGATGTTAAAGTGTAATTATTTCAAACACCAATAGCTAAGTATATATGTATTCCTTTTTTTCTTGTAATTCTTCAATATTTTTTTTTAAATGACTTAAATTAATTAAGCAATATATGTCATCCATGGGCTCTAAAAAATACTTAATCCTATATTTGTAAAGAATGTCATCACAAAATCATATACCTGTCATGTAATGTCAAATGCTGCAGAGGCGACTCTTGTGTTCAGGAAGGTGGAGACGTGAGAAATCTGTCAAAAGATGTAAAAATCATATTTCATTTTTTGTTTGAAGAATGTATTACATAACATTGCTCAACGCAAATCAATACTTAATGCTATATTTGTAAAGAATGTCATCCCAAAATCATATACCTGTGAATTTGATGTTCTATAATGTTAATTCCTGCAGAGGCGACTCCTGTGTCCAAAAGATGTAAAAGTCATATTTAATTTTTTGTTTGAATGAATGTATGAATCATTGAAAGTACTTGTTGTCCTTGTCATACATGCATCTACTAAAATAAATTTGAATATTGAAAAATGATATACGTCTGAAGGTGATCTGATTGCAGATCAAAAGCTTCAAATGCCCCTGTGTGTAGTCATGATTTTAATTGGCATAGATGCAAAATATAAGTAAATGCACTATAAAATGTAAGAAAGTGATGTAAATATTTAAGCGGTTTGTGGATCCTATTCCTTTGAGACAATGAGCAGCAACAGATAAATATGATTATACTGTAAAATCTACCTATTTTGTGCATTTAATTTAGAAATCTTTAAAATAAATGATTAATTAAATAATTAATCATGAACATTAATAATTAAGCACCAACACACAAACAATTGCATTAATAATGAAGGCTGAAAACATAAATATAACAGCAATATAATAATTAAGCAGCAACACTGAAATGTAAGTGCAGTGCAAAATGTACATGTTTTCATGCATTTCCCCCCAAAAATGTGTTCTATGAATGATCAATGAAGTAATTAATGAACATTAATAGTTGAGCAGCAACCACGAAATGTAAGTGTAAATATACATATTTTTTTTACAAAATTTGTTATTATGACTAATTAATAATGAATTAATGAACATTATTAATCTTGTTTATTAAAAAAGTAATAAATGAACATTAAAAGTTGAGCATCAACCCCAAAATGTAAGTCCAGTGATAAATATACATATTTTATGATCTATTTTTTATTAACTTTCTTATTATTAATAATTAATTATTAATTAATGAATGAACATTAGTAATTAATCAATTACTAAATGTATGATAAAGAGTTAATCAATAATGTAATCATAAAGTAAAGGTAGTGACAATTGTATAAATTGTTTTAAATAATTAATAATTAATATAATTAATGTCCATTAAGAATAATTAATCAATTAATAAACATATTTGAAATGGTT
Organism: Discoglossus pictus; assembly: GCA_027410445.1. Lineage (NCBI taxonomy): Eukaryota > Metazoa > Chordata > Amphibia > Anura > Alytidae > Discoglossus > Discoglossus pictus. The sequence continues at coordinate 134,101,315 of CM050168.1, forward strand.
AATGATTAATATGGTGCTAAAGTACAGGTATTGCAAAATGTAGTAATGTCATTTTTTTATTAATATTTTTTTTAATTAATAAATAATTAATGAATTAATATACTTTACCTATTTATAATAAATATCCAGCAATCAATATCCTGAAGAGCTAACAATCTCTTTGGATTTTCCGGCAGCAGAAAATGTCCAGTCAGACTGTCATCACCTGAGGAGAAAGTGTCAGCAGTGTGGCTGCGTGCGCGAACCAGAACCTTTAGTTTAGGCGGGAAAAGCAATATTGTATGTGTTAGTCGCGTCAAATTTTTTGCCGTCTTTAGTAACAGTCCGTTGTAGTACCTCGTAGGTGCCTTGTCAAACTGCTACGTGTCCGGCTATGTTTTGCGCGCTTCACGGACGTGTAGCCTCGTTTTCATTTTTTCCGATGGACATTTTTTTCCACGCTTAGGCAATTTTCAAGTGCCGAAAATTGGCTAAATCAAGTTAAATTTGCGTTCCAGCTCACTGACAGACACTTGGCTGTTGCCCCATGCTCTGTGTGATATGTTTGTATTTTTTTCGCGTGTATTTAGTGTGTTTTGACTGTTTTTTGGTTTGTGCGTCTCGGCCGTAAAGTTCATATTTTTACGACTCGTATTTTGGTTTTTCTAAGTGTTACAACTCGTATTTGGAGTCTGCATTTTTTTTTTCTAAGTCCCGCGGTCATCATGTTTGATCAGCTAAGTGCTGCGAGTTTTGTCCGGTGGCGCCGTAGGAGTAAATGCTGCGACTTGAGGTTTGTGTGTGGGAGTTTTGTGGGTTTGTTTGAAGCGCCGTAAGAGTAAATAGCTGCGAGTTAAGGTGTGTGTGGGAGTTTTGTATGGTGCTTTAAGGTGCCGTAGGGAAAGTGCTGGTAGTTAACAATGCCGGGTTGTGTTAGTGTTTTGAGGCGGCCTAGGACAAAGTGCTGCGAATTAAGGATTATGCAGGGTTGTGTTGTTCCAAAGTCATGCGCCTTAAAGCCTCCACCTTCCGCAAATGCGGCCCCATGCTTCGTGAGGGTCCGCATTTGTGGAGCAACCTGCGTCCCTTGTTAGCAGTTCTTGTTAGCGCAGTTTGGTATGTAAGCGCAGTTTGGTATGGCAACACATTTTACTGAATATAGGATCTAAAAGAAACAGCCTGCAGTCACTCCAGTATTACAGCAGGTACATATGAGAACATCACATTTCATCATGGCCTATCTTTGAGTGCCGGCATTATAAAAAACATGAAACCCCAGGTGACCTGGTACACAATACTATAGGGATCAATATTTGGAGTTAAATGTACAAACTTTGCAATTTCTTGCAATTGGTAATAATAGGGCTTCTCAATGTAGAGAAAAATATCAATTATTAAACAATGGAGAAGAGCCCTGAATCCAGCATGATAACAAAGGTCAGTTGTAGTAGTATATAGCTAACAGTAATAGATGGAGAGAGAGAACCCTTTGATCGTCACAGATCCTCCTACCTGAGGGCGAACCTTTGTTATTTGCCCCATTTCTGACTTATAGCCCTGCAGCTAAACCAAAGGAAAAAAAAGACCTAAATTGCAAAGAAGATAAAATCATTAACCACAACAAACAACAGTGATATCCTCCAAAAAAGACTAGTCTGCTCTAACGCACTATTTCCCATTTATTCCCCTGTTACCTATCCTGGGGTAGATTAAAACAAAAACTCTAAAAACAGTATAGACCCATTATTGTGGGACAGCATAGGCTTGCATATCAAAAATCGAGCAAGGTGACTAAATTATCCAATCTCATTAGTTGGAGATAATAGAAATGCCTCTGAGAGAACCAGGGGCTTAAAGTCACAACAATGCCATGAATAACCAAGCCTACAACAAAGACCCAAAATTAAAGCCTAACAGCTTGTTTCACAGCTTCAGTTGCTGTGTCAAAGGTGGGTGGTCTAATAGAGATGACGGCGCTAAGTCTCAGGTTTAAATAACCTATCAGTGATGACATCAGTTGCTTCGGATTGGCCTGATTGTTACATTTGCTGGGATTGGCTAGCAGAGGAGGGGGTAGAGCCACTTCACAAACAAAATGAGCACAAAGAGGAGGTGATGTCACGTTGATCCAGAAGTTGATACAAATAAACAAAAAGAGAAGGTAGAGCCACCTATAGAATGGAGGGTGTAAGGTCCATTCCCCCATCCTTCACACTTCACTCACATAATGAATAGAGAGAGGAAGTGATGTCATGTTAATCCAATGTTGATACTAATAAACAAAAAGTGTGCCCCCTCCTCTGCTAGCTAATCCCAACAAATGTACCAATCAGGCCAATCAGAAGGTGGGTTATTTAAACCTGAGTCTCAGCGCTGCCATCTCTATTAGACCACCCACCTTTGACAAAGCTTTATTGTAGGGTCTTTTTGGTAGGCTTGGTTATTCATGGCATGTTTGTAACTTTAAGCCCCTGGTTCACTTAGAAGCATTTCTATTATCTCAAACTAATGAGATTGGATAATTTAGTCACCTTGCTAGATTATTGATATGTAAGCCTATGCTGTCCCACAATAATGGGTCTATACTGTCTTTAGAGTTTTTGTTTTAATCTACCCCTAGATAGGTATTCTGGGAATAAATGGGAAATAGTGCATTAGAGCAGACTATTTTTTTTTGGAAGATATCACTGTTGTTGTGGTCAATGATTTTCTCTTCTTTGCAATGTAGGTCTTTTAGCTGGTTTAGCTGCAGGGCTATAAGTCCAAATGGGGCAAATGACAATGGTTTGCCCTCAAGTAGGAGGATCCATTATGATCAAAGGGTTCTCTCTCTATCTATTACTGTTAGCTATATACTACTACAACTGACCATTGTTATCATGCTGGATGCTCCATTGTTTAATAATTGATATTTTTCTCTACACTGAGAGGCCCTATTATTACCAATTGCAAGAAAGTGCAAAGTTTGTACTGTGCCACATATAATTTAACTCCAAATATTGATCCCTATAGTATTGTGTACCAGGTCACCTGGAATTTCATTGTTTTTTAATACAGCATTTTTTGAGTCAATGAAGTTTATATGTCCTATAGATTGTGTTGAAATCCAGTTGGGTGTTAAGCACCATACCTTCACCTAAATATCAGATATTATCAAAAATCATATTAGAGATATAGATTTGTTGGATATTTGGCAAATTAACAGATAGAAGACTTGGGTCATTATTCTTCTAAACTATTAAATAGCTATCATTGTAAAATTCAGCTCCAGGGGATTTTGAATAACAAAACTTGGAATTGGCAAAATAATATAGAAATACTCATACTGCTTGTATGTTTTAAAACAAATTAATCTTTACTATAGGGGTAAATTTCTTTCCTATCTGTGACTTTATCAGGAGGGTGTGACCTTGCAAGTTAAAGGGTCATTTACCTCACTGTAAGTGCTCTCCATTGTGTGAAAGAGTACAAGATTGTATGTTAAAATAATCAATTTTTCTAATTACACTAATAAAGTTTTAAGTCTGTTTACAAATACAGTGTATCAGTGTATCCTACAAATACAGTGTATCCTGTTGCATGGTTAATAACAGATAGCTGAGGTTTGTGGTGAAAATTACAGATAGCATTTTGTATTCCTGAACAAAGGACTGCACTGCACAGTTAACCTATAATCAACCTGTCTTTTGCTCACTAAACAGAACTGTAGCTCTGGGTCTGGCAGTGGGCAGTCATTGACTCATTTAGACACATATTTTACATTATTGATTTCTCAGTGAAAAATACATGTATTCAACATGCTTCTAGGAGACCTTTACTGTGATGTGGTCCAAAATTGTGCTGGATTAAGTGAGCCTTTAAATGCTAAAATGATATTCCCTCCCTGATATAAAGTCTTCAAGAAAGCAAACCAAGGGGGCATTATCAAGAGTGAAATTATAAGAAGCCTTGAATTAATTCTATTGTAAGCACTATAGATTCCAATGTACATTTCTCCATGTACATTCAAAATCTCTTGTTACTTCAAAATGTTTATCAGCAGAAATGAAAATGGTATATCCCACAGTAGCACCATCCCATTAGAAATGTAATATATTACAGGTTGTATTTTTTTTTTATTTTCCATTCTAAATACATTCAGAACATTTTCAAGTGTAGTTCTTCAAAACTGTATATTTTACACACATGACCATAGTTGTCCTTAACAGTTGGATCTTCATTAATTGCAATCTAATAGTATATTTAGGATATTTCAACCAAGGCCCGTGCACATCATTTCTACATTGAGTAATAGCAGGAACATCTTCAGAGTTCGAACAGACGTTATTATTTTTTTCTATCTAAAAATGTCCTTGTATCTATGCAAATAAATGTCTATTTGTGGATCGTCAGGGAATGGTGCTTGGAGAATTAGTGTTTCTCATTATGAAAAACCTTTATCTCATTGTGGGGGATGCTACCAGATTTGAATTGCATTTTAAATGTGCTTGGCTACTTAAATTCTTATATAAACTATTACTTCATTTTTATTTCTAGACAGCCAAAGATTATAAAAAACTTAAGCAGATGGAATCATACCTGGAAAAACGTGGAACATATCAGAGTAAGCACACAGTCAGTAGATGAGGCAGTTTGAACCAACATATGTAAATGTGGGCAGTTATGTCACCGATCATGGAATAGCACCATGATTAACCAATGGTTAGGGTAATACAGGAGTTCTTATCTTCATCTTTGTCAGGAGTTTCCTTCACACAGTCCCTTTTATATATATATATATATATATATATATATATAAACATAAGAACCCTTTCCATTCACTTAGTATATAGTGGAAATCAAACCTGACATTAATGCAGCACATATGGATTATAGTACTTTATATGCTACATTTTTAAAGTATACAATGGTAGAATTATGATGTTAAATTGAAATAGGATTTTAGAACGATATGTAATATATTATAGATATTCTTAGTGATGATAACAGATTTATATATGATAAAAAATGTACCACTATATACTGAACTACTCTGATTATTCATCTAGTTTACTGGACACTCACGGCTACCTCAATCTTCACACACACACACACACACACACACACACATGTAAAAGCATTCACCCCCCTTGACTTTTTACCTATTTTGTTCCATTACAGCTTTAAGTTCAATGTTTTGTTAATCTGAATTTTATGTGATGAATAAGAACACAATAGTCTAAGTTGGTGAAGTGAAATGAGAAAAATATATACATAAAACTATTTTTTAGAAATAGAAAACAGAAAATTGGCTTGAAGAACAAGGAACTCTCCAAACAAGTAAGGAACAATGTTGTTGAAAGGACAAGTCAGGGTTAGGTTATAAAAAAATATGCAAATCTTTGAGGATCCCCAGGAGCACCATCAAATCTATCATGACAAAATGGAAAGAACTTGGCACAACAGCAAACCTGCCTAGAGATGGCCGCCCACCAAAACTCACAGACCGGGCAAGGAGGGCATTAATCAGAGAGGCAGCACAGAGACCTCAGGTAACCCTGGAGGAGCTGCAGAGTTCCACAGCAGAGACTGGAGTATCTGTACATAGGACGACAATAAGCCGCACTCTCCATAGAGTTTGGGCTTTATGGCAGAGTGGCCAGAAGAAAGCCATTACTTTCAGCAAAAAACAAAATAGCACTTTTTCAGTTTGCGAAAAGGCATGTGGGAGACTCCCAAAATGTATGGAGGAAAGTGCTCAGGTCTGATGAGACCAAAATTAAATTTTTCGTCCATCAAAGAAAACACTATGTCTGGCGCAAACCCAAGACATCACATCACCCATAGAACCCCAACCCCACAGTGAAACATGGTGGTGGCAGCATCATGCTGTCGGGATGTTTTTCAGCAGCCGTGACTGGGAAACCGGTCAGAGTTGAGTGAAAGATGGATGCTGCTAAATACAGGGATATTCTTGATCAAAACCTGTACCACTCTGTGCGTGATTTGAGACTAGGACTAGGTTCACCTTCCAGCAGGACAATTACCCCAAACACACTGCTAAAGCAACACTTGATTGGATTAAGGGGAAACATGTAAATGTGTAGGAATGGCCTAGTCAAAGCCCAGACCTCAATCCAATAGAAAATCTGTGGTCAGACTTGCTGTTCACAAGCGCAAACCATTCAACTTGAAGGAGCTGGAGCAGTTTTGCAAGGAAGAATGGGCAAAAATCCCAGTGGTAAGATGTGGCAAGCTCATAGAGACTTAGCCAAAGCGACTTGGAGCTGTGATTGCAGCAAAAGGTGGCTCTACAAAGTATTGACTTTAGGGGGGTGAATAGTTATGCACATTTACTTTTTCTGTTATTTTGTCCTATTTGTTGTTTGCGTCACAATAAATAAAAACATCTTCAAAGTTGTTGGCATGTTCTGTAAATTAAATGATGCAAATCCTCAAACAATCCATGTTAATTCCAGGTTGTGAGGCAATAAAACACGTAAAATGCCAAATGGGGGTGAATACTTTTACAAGGCACTGTACCTGTACATAGGTTTTAGGCAGTAGGAGTGTTAAGCGAAACAGCTATAAACGGGTCAGTTTAACATGGGGAAAGTAGGGATATGGGAACTCAAGAAAAAAACACACAATTTAAATTGAAATTTTAACTTTTTGGGTTTTATATGAACTTTAAAGAAACAGAAAACATAACACAAACTGAACATTAGCAGAAATATAAACTTTAAATTATTGATGTTGAAGCTTCTGGGTCATCCTGGACTCTGTTTTATTTGGAGAGAAAAAAACTGTGTTATAGCAAATCAGAGCATGAAAAGGGGTCTGGCAGCCAAAAACAGCGTTATAGGGGGGCAATGCTAAAGCGAATTAGAGAGTAAAAAGGGATCTGGTGGGCAAAAACAGCATTATAACATGTTTTATAGCATTATAAGATGGTTGAGCATTAAAAGGGGTATGGCAGGAAAAACAGCTCTATAGTGAATCAGGTCTAAACAGGGTAGCTTTAAGCGGAATATACCTGTATATATATATCTGTGTGTGTGTATACCTTTTTTATTGGACAAACTTAATCACAATTATAGTGAAAAGCTTTTGAGAGATAAACCTCTCTATATCAAGTCAAAAGCAATACTGATAAAAATATATAAGTAAAAAAAGTAGATAGAAAAAAAAGGGGAAAAAAATCAAGGGCAGAAATTAGAGGGGGCACCGACAAAAATTGAAAATATTGTCCTGATAGATCAGTATGGGAGTCGGTTTGAATCAGGTTTTACACAAGAACACAGCAGAGCCATAACTTAGAGCAATAAATGTGCCCATAGTTTGTGGATTAGAAAAACAACAATTGAACAGGGAAGGCATGTGGAATGATATCATTTAGATAGTGGAACAGAAATCCTAAAACAGTATTAAGCCCAGTGTATTTCTTTTTAGAAATGTAATAATTTTCAATTCAAAAGTTTTCCGCTCTTGGATAGTTTTGAATTTGATATTCAGGTTTTGGATGGAGTAATTCTTCTGGGTGAAATGGTGCCAACTGGGGTATAGTTCCTGTCTTCATTGTGCTTTTCGATATAAAGCCTGTGTAGATTCATCCTTAGATGTAGTTTCTGACTTTTCCCCAATGTAGCAGCCCCTTTCACATACAGTATATTGTGTCATGCACACCACATAGGATGATGTACATGAATATGACCCTCTGATGTTATAGGTCTTGTTATTATGTGTGGCTGTGTCCTCTTTGCAGATGTGTTGACATAGTTTGCAATGATTTTTATTGCAAGGGTTGGTGCCATTTTCTTTGCTATGCTCTTCATTGACCAATCTCCTGTTCACCAATTTCTGTCTCAGATTTGGTGGTTATCTAAATGTAAGAATGGGAGATTTGGGGAATATATGTTTTAATTCTGTGTCCTCCTTTAGTAGTGTCTGTAACTCCTTAAATATTTTGTTTATTCCTTCTAGAGCCAGGTGGTATGTGGTAACCAGAGGTGTACGTGAAGTCGTTTCTTTAGTTTTGTATTGCAACAAGTGTTCCCGGGGGGGTTCTGATGGCAGATGTTATTTTCTGAGTAATAACATGGGTTTTGTAACCCTTCTGTCTTTAGGAGTCAGACAGTATCTTTAGGTGTTATGAAGGTATGTATATATATATATATATATATATATATATATATATATATATATAGTAAATAAAAAGTACATCTGTGTTCACATTTGAATGTCTAAAGCAAGTTAAAAAACCCGCTTCCAGCTCAGAGTTCCGAGAAACACATTTATTACACTGCATTCTGGGAAGTTGAGCTGGGACACACAAATGTGCCCACAAATGCCTCGCTCTTCATTCCGCAGCCATTATCAAACATGGCTTCCTTTAAGCTTATGTATGCTGCATTACACAGCTTTAATGCAAAGCCAAGGTTGGAATAAACACAGGCTGAGTATCCAATCAATGTACAGCTGTTTCAAGCTTACTGGCTATCATCAGCATGGAGCGGGATCTCAGCCTGTGTTGTGGAAATTATGAGTAGGTAGTTCACCACAACAATCATTTATAATATGGTGGGCAAATATATACTAGCTACTTGCCTGTCAAAAATGATGGCAATACAATTGTAAGGCTGGGAATGTTGTTTGCCACACAATGTGAGTCTCTAACACTCTTAACATTTTTGTTATCTACAAAGAAGTACAACAATTGTAATAAATGTTTTTATTTTTTAACTTTGAACATGTATTTGAAGAACTGTCAAACCATATTTTTTAACAATATTAACCTTTTTAATTGTCAAGTATGCAGGAATAATATAAGAATGGATGAATTTTGTATGAATAAGTATTTTAAACCATTACATAAAGCTTTGTAACATGGAAGTAATATTTGAAACAGTGGTCAACTAATTATTTTTAACAATGCTAACATGTTCATCCATGAGTAACATAACAATAGGTCAAGTTTGTATGAATGAGTGTTTTAAACCATTACAGAATGCTTCTTAACATGCAACTTGTAGTTGAACTACTGGTAAAGCACATAGCTATTGAATCCAGAGGAAGGCAAACAATAAAAAAAACATGGAAACTTAGCCAATTGTATCAAAGGAGACAAAAAAATTATTCCTTCCTGGCCCCATTAACTGGCTATTGGATTACTGCCTGGATCAATCCTCTCTAATTATACATTTACATTTTGAACAAATGATTAAGCTCCTACTGACATAAACCCTTATAAGATCCAATAAAACAACTTTTAAAAAATTGTAAAATACAATGTTAACAATGCAAACATTAACATAATCTAATAACATTTAAACTACAATTGTCAAAAAATACAGTGATCTTGAATATTAAATCCAGAGGAAGGCAAACCAAAAAAAAACAGTGAAACTTGATCAATTGTTTCAAAGTGGTCAAAAAAATTAATTCCTTCCTAACCCCATTAACTGGCGATCGGAGTACTCCCTGGATCAATACCCTGAATGTAATTTAACATGTACATTTATCAACAAATGGCCATTATCGTACTAACATGAACTCTTAATTATATAGAATGAAACAACATTCTCCACCTTTTAAAATACAATTTTAACATTTCAAACAGGAACTTAATATAGTAACATGTAACCTTGAATTTTTACGAAAATGCAACATAACTGTTGTGTGGGGCCAATAATGCGAAAAGGCCACTTCCAAGACATTCCAATTTTTTTATATATCTAAGTGGTTCCCTTGAAAAGAGCCCAACAGACTTGTGAGTTTGTCTATGAGATAAAACAAGAATAGAAAGTGGTTATATTTTTGTTTAAACTTTTTTTTTGTTATTCTTGTAGTTCTGGAAAATGGCAGATAGAGTTTTCTAAGTGAATTAGTGTTCTCTAAAAAGAGTCCCAGTGACATTCTAGTTCGTCCTGGAAGTAAAACCACTCTTCTCTATGTTTTTTGCCATTTTATAGAGTTTCTTAGTGAAATAGTGGTCCTTTAAAAAGAGCCTGAGTGACATGAACTTTCGTCCTCAAAATAAAACCACTGTTCTCTGGAAAAAGCAACATAGAGTTGTCCAAGGGCAAATACAGGTTGCTGTAAAGAAATACCCACAGACTTAAAAGTTTTTCCTTGTGATTTAACGGTCATGGCAAATGCCATGATAATGGGAAGTTGTCTTCTTTAAAGGGCAAGAGGTAAACCACTCTCACGTGGAGCCAAATCAATTCGTGGTATAAAAACTTGTTCACCTTTATGGGTACCAGTCATAATTTCTGCATGTATAAAATGATCTTTTAAATCCTGCACAATTAATCTGGTCCCATTACAAAGTCCTTTTTTTGGGATTCCTATTTCTCAGTAGCATGACAATTGCCCCTTTTCTAAGTTGCAACACATATGGTAGCATTCCAGAGGGAGATAAAGAATTTATAAATCCGATAGAAAAGTTGGATTCACTGTCTTGGTTATCAGCCAGAACCGAATCTGCACAATAGTACAATTTTTTTTGGTGCATTAATGAATTTTAAAATGTTGTTATTCAGATCCACGGCATATTTTTTTATGTTAATATCACTTTGTTTGCAATGTCTGAGTAATAGTCGTTATTGATTGTATTCAGAAAGAGTGCCAATATTAGTGATTCTTTGCAAATCATTTGTGGTGGAATTTCTACGGTGTCATCAGGTAGATTAAATATTTGTGGATGTTTTCCTTCTCCAATTTGAATTTGCCAATTATTGAATTCATTTTGGCCTTGAGATCTCATTGTATTTTCTAATTTTAGGTGAGTAAACATTTTCCACAGTTTAATTGTCTTCATACATGTTTTGACAATGTTAGTCCTATTTCCATGTGGCACAATAGGTAATGTTTGCCTAAAATCTCCTCCTAACAATATCACCTTTCCACCAAATGGCAAAATGTAAAGGCCTAAGCATCATTATGAAATGTATCAAGTGTCAGAGCATTAATAAACGGATTTGTAATCTGTAACTGCTTTGAGGGTCCTCAGGCAATGAGCATTAATACAAATATATAAGTGCAGTGTAAAATTATTTTTTTTTACTGCAGTGTAAAATATATATATTTTCTAGGTCTCAGAGCAAAATAAACTGATTGAAGTGCACTACAAAATGTCCTTATTTGTAACTGCAGTATAAAATATATATTTTTTTTATTTCACGGTCCTATTGCTGTCATGCAATGAGCATTAATACAGATATATAAGTGTAGTATAAAATGTAGTAATTCTTAATTAATTGACGTTAATGAATAAGTGTATTAGGAAGACTTAAGCATGACACAGACATATAACTGACATATAAAAGACACCTTTTTTTTTGTGCAGTGACCACATCTTTTTTCTAATTAGCAAATAATAAATTAATTTGACATTATTAATAAATGTATTAAGTAATAAATGTATGATAAAGAGGTAAGCATAATACATATATATATATATATATATATATATATATATATATATATATATAAGTGCAGTGTAAAATATACATTTTTCTTCCTGCATACATTTTTTATTTTTATTTTTATATTAAGTAATTATTAAAGATGAATGTACATTAATAATTATGTAATAAATGAATAAATGTATTAGAAAGAGCAAAGCATACTAAAGATATATAAATACAATGTAAACTATAAAAAATGTTTAGTGCAGTGGAAAATAAGTGTGTAGTATATATAGGCTACGTGCGTGAGACCAAACCGTTGTTTTAGGAGGGAAAGCCGCCATTTCAGAATCGTAATGTTTTGATTTGCAAGTTAGTGCTGTAAAATGGCGGCGATATTCTATGTCTTACTCAACTCGTGAGCATTTTTTGTCCTTCCCAATAGTGTATTTTGTACCTCGTACGTGCCTGGCGGTGTTTTGTGCGCTTCGGGGTCGTGTAGCCTCTTTGTATTTTTTTCGTCCGCCATTTTTTTTCCCTCGATTAGCAGATTTTCAAGTGCCTAAACTGCTTAAATTCGACTTTGCATGCAACCTCACTCCCAGACGTCCTGGCTGTCCCCCTGTGCTATGTGTGATGTTTTTTTGTTATTTTTCTGTGGTTTTGGTGTATTTCGAGGTACGCGGTTCGGCCGTTAACTTTGTATTTTTGCGACCTCGTAATTTATTTATTTTTTGTAAGTCCCACTTTTTTCAGTTGTTTTTTACCGAGATTGAGGCGCTGTAGAGCCTCCACCTCCACAAATGCGGACACAGTTCTGCAAGCTCGATTTGCGAGCTCGCAAAGAGTGACGACAACTGGCAGTTTGACAATTATAATATGTGATAGTGGAGGGTTTCTATCACTCTTTTGCCCAGCATAAACTAAATTATATTGTGATTATATATATATATATATATATATATATATATATATATATATATATATATACCGTATATACTTGAGTATAAGCCGACCCGAGTATAAGCCGAGGCACCCATTTTACCACAAAATACTGGGTAAAATGAGTGACTTGAGTATAAGCCGAGGGTGGGAAATGTGCTGCCCCCTGTGTCCCTCTTGTGCCCTCTGTGTCCCCCTCTTGTGCCCCCCTCTCTCTCCATGTCTCTTCTCCCCTCTCCCTTCCCTGTGTCTCTTCCCTCCTCCCTTATCACCCTCCTCAACCCCACTCCTCAACCTCCCTTCTTATCCTCCCTCTTCATCCTCAACCTCCCTCTTCATCCTCAACCTCCCTCCTCATCCTCAACCTCCCTCCTCATCCTCAACCCCCTCCTCAACCTCCCTCCTCATCCTCAACCTCCCTCCTCATCCTCATCCTCCCTCCTCAACCCCCCATCCTCAACCTCCTCCTCAACCCCCCATCCTCATCATAAACCCCCTCCTCAACCACCTCCTCAACCTCAACCCCCCTCAATCCCCCTCCTCAACCCCCCCTCCTCAATCTCCCTCATCAACTCCCCCATCCTTAACCCCCCATCCTCATCCTCTCTCCTCAACCCCCCTCCTCAACCTCAACCCCCCTCCTTAACACCTCCTCCTCATCCTCCCTCCTCATCCTCAACCTCCCTCCTCATCCTCCCTCCTCAACTCCCCTCCTCAACCCCCCCATCCTCAACTCCCTCCTCAACCCCCCATCCTCAACCTCCCTCCTCAACCCCCCCATCCTCAAACCCCTTCTCAACCCCCCCATCCTCAACCTCAACCCCCTCAACCCCAACCCACCTCCTCAACCTCAACCCCCCTCAACCTCCCCCCTCAATCCCCCTGAACCCCCCTCCTCAACCCCTCTCCTCAACCTAAACCCCGCTAAATACCTCCCCGTCTCCGTATATACTCGAGTATAAGCCGACCCGAGTATAAGCCGAGGCACCCATTTTACCACAAAATACTGGGTAAAAGGAGTGACTTAAGTATAAGCCGAGGGTGGGAAATGTGCTGCCCCGTGTGTCCCTCTTGTGCCCTCTGTGTCCCCCACTTGTGCCCCCCTCTCTCTCCGTGTCTCTTCTCCACTCTCCCTTCTCTGTGCCTCTTCCCTCCTCCTTTATCACCCTCCTCAACCCCATTTCTCAACCTCCCTCCTCATCCTCAACCTCCCTCCTCATCCTCAACCTCCCTCCTAATCCTCAACCCCCTTCTCAACCTCCCTCATCATCCTCAACCTCTCTCCTCATCCTCCCTCCTCATCCTCCCTCCTCAACCCCCCCATCCTCAACCCCTTCCTCAACCTCCATCCTCAACCCCCTCCTCAACCTCATCCCTCCTCAACCTCAACCCCCCCTCCTCAACCTCCCTCCTCAACCCCCTCATCCTCATCCTGTCTCCTCAACCCCCCATCCTCAACCCCCCTCCTCAACCTCAACCCCCCTCCTCAACCCCTCCTCCTCATCCTCCCTTCTCATCCTCAATCTCCCTCCTCATCCTCAACCTCCCTCCTCAACCTCATCCCTCCTCAACCTCAACCCCCCCTCCTCAACCTCCCTCCTCAACCCCCTCATCCTCATCCTGTCTCCTCAACCCCCCATCCTCATCCCCCCTCCTCAACCCCCCATCCTCATCCCCCCTCCTCAACCTCAACCCCCCTCCTCAACCCCTCCTCCTCATCCTCCCTTCTCATCCTCAATCTCCCTCCTCATCCTCCCTCCTCATCCTCATCCTCCCTGTGACGTCACATGCGCGGCGGGTCAAGGAGCGGAGGCCGGAGCACAAGCAGGTAAGTGAGGGGAGAGGGGGAGGTATTTAGGGGGGTTTAAGTTGAGGAGGGGGGTTGAGGGGGGTTTAGGTTGAGGAGGGGGGTTGAGGAGGGGGATTGAGGGGGGAGGTTGAGGGGGGTTGAGGTTGAGGAGAGGATAGGGAAAGAGACACGGGGGGGTAGAGAGACACGGGGGGGTTAGAGACACAGGGGGGAAGAGTGACTCGGCTTATACTCGAGTATATACGGTATATATATATATATATATAGATATATATATATATATATATATATATAAAATCAGAGTATTGCAGTATTTTATCCTGCATAATGCTAATTGCTTCTTTATTGCGTACATTTTGCAATGTATTTTTGGACTTGGCGCAACCTTCTTTTCTTTCAATACAAATTATTTAAACTAGAGTATTGCAGTATATAGCGATGCACCTCTATTTTTCAAGTCAGAAGCAATGCACTAAACCATATAATACGGTGATTATTCATATAGATTACTAGACACTCACAGCTGCCTCACTTATAAATACATACACACACATACATACAATACAGGTGGTCTCTGGGTTAAGAACAAGATCCGTTCCTGAGAACGTCCTTAAGTCGGATTTGTATGATGTAAGTCGGATCCATGATGAATAACATTAATAACAACAATACTATGATCATTATAGACATTCTAGTGTATATTTTAGTGTATTCTCTTTATAAAATCCCCCTTACAACAAAGCACAAATGCTGCACATAGTATACAGCAAATATTTTTGTATCTAGAGCTAGAACTTAGAAACACTTTTTACAACATTGTAAACAGCAAATCCTTGACAGACAGATTACAATCCACTAAAATAATAACTCTGGTAGTCTACTGTTATTTCTAACTAGCGACTTGCCCGTCAAAAAATGACGCAATAAGATTGTAAGGGCGGTAAATTTTGTTGTTGTTCCAAGATGCTTCGGCGCTCATTGCATGCCTCGCGCTGAGCGCCTTCAGCGCTCATTGCGAGACTGTTGGTTGTTTGTGTGCTATAAGCATTGTTTTTTTTTGCTAATGCAATAATTAATAAAATAATACATGAATATATTTTACATATTTTGAAGTAATATATGCAGGAAGCATTGTGCAGAAGAGCTGGAAATCTGTTTTCATGTTCCTGCAGTATATAATGTGTGTTTTGTGTGTTGTGGAGCTGCTTTGTAAGTGTCAGTAATGTGTGCAGTGTGTAGCGTAATTAGTGTGCATGCGCGAGCCAAATCCGTTAGGGTAGCGGTGTACTTCCGCATTGTGTAAGTTAGCGTTGTAAAATGGCGCCTAACGTGTGGTACGCGGCTGTAGCTGATTTGGTGTGCTTGTTCTTGGATCGCGTCTGTCTATTTGGGAAAATCTGTATGTGTTTGGTGGTGTTTTGCGTCTTTAGTGTCTTGTAGCCTTTTTTTCGTATTTTTTCGGCTGCCATTTTTTCTTTCGCCTAGGGGATTTTCGGGTGTCTAAACTCCTCTTTTCTTTCGAGTTTAATTGAGGTGTTACTTTACTTTTCGAGGTCCTGGGTGCCCCCCCCCCTTGATGTGGGTAAGCTTTTTAAGTGTTTCCTGTGTGTATTTATTGTGTTTTTAATGTTTTCAGGTGCGCGTGTTTTGGACGGTAAGGTCGTATTTTTGCGAGGTCGTAATGTTTTTTTTTTAAAGTCCTGCGTCTTGTATTTTTTTCTTGTAAGTCTGTAAATTTTGCGAGGTCTGCAGTTGCTGGCACGGAGCAACTTCTGCGCTCCATGCCAGCAACTGCGGCCCTCGGCTCGCTACGCGAGCCCGCAGAGTTACCAACGATCCGCATCCTCAGAACTATATATGTGATATAATTACTTTACCGTAACACAAAAAAAGAATCTTGCTTAAATTGTATGACACTGTAACCATGCATTTATTAATTTCCTCAGTGCTGTGACCTTGCCAGCATGCTGCCCCTCTCACTCCTGCAACTTGCGTCTTTTGCGAGAATTCGTTCACACTGCATCTGCCAGTCCCATTACTGCCCACAATCAGCTCTAATAACTTCCCCTCACCTCTGCCACCGATTAAAATTAGTTTTACCCTTTTCGTTTTATTTCACAAATTTCTTGCCTAACCATTGCTTCCCCATTTATTTTAAGCGTATTCTCTACCACTACTTCCTTATATAGCCTATGTGTTCATGTTCGTTCTCCTTACACTTCATTTCCACTAATAGATTGATTTCCTATTTAACCGTGTTATCTTTCATGACCACTGTTATAATTATTTTCTTGTCCACGCTTCTAAGTCTTCACAATGACTACATAGTTTATTACTATTTTCACCACCTATTTTCTTTCTCTTAGTTGTATTTATCCATGACCTGTAAATTCGCCATCAACCACTTATTTATCTATACTTCATCTCAGATCACTATCTCTTCACCGCACTGCCCACCAAGCTCAGCACATTTCTTCACTATTTGACTCTGACATACACTGACCTTCCTACAGTCTTTATCTCCAACTATCACATTTCTTCACTCCCACTACATCACCATAATTTTTCACCCCACTTTCCACCCTTCTTATGCTCCATTATTATTATTATTATTGTTTATTTGTAATGCACCAAAATATTCCTAAGCGCTATACAGGGTTAAGTTTCAGGCGATTACAATATTAACAAGCTGCAAAGGATAGAGGGCCCTGTCTTTGAGCTTAGAATCCAGTGTCCATAGTGCTTCCCTGCAAGACTCACAAACTTACAATCTTAAGGTACATCAGTCTGCCTCAACATCCACTGTCTTTGATGCCACCAACCTTCATTATTACTGTACTCATCATTCACTAAACAGGTTCGCTACCCATACATTCACTTCACCATTTATATCCATGCCAAACCCTCAATTTACAGCTCTCTACTGAACAGGACCTAGGATCACTGGTGCACTAATGTGGAGTAACAGCTATCTGCAACAGCTTTAACACCAAAGGTTGTAATTTTCTGGACTACTCCATGTCTGTGCCATTTGTTACAAGGCTTATGTCAAACCCACTTGTCCCTTGGTAGTGCATCAAAAATAACAATTAGTGCTCAATCTGTCTTCCTTCTTCAGACACTTCACCAACCACACATCGCATCATCCAGTAATTTATATCACAAAGGCTTCACAGAAGGGTTCCACACAGGGATGTTGGCATTACCCCAGGTTTCCTTCACAAAAGACAATCTACTCACTGCTGAGATGGTAAAGAAACTCTTAACCTTAGAAGTCAACAAAGCCTACTGTCATAATCCCCGTTTTGACGCCATGGCGGAACCCCCCTGAGCCCCACCAAGAACAGACTTTCATGGCCAAAATCTCATCATGGACTCTTTTTGGGTGACCACTGGACCATTGTAGCCAATAGTCTATGGGGCCACCAACCTCAGGGGGCATTACAAGGATAAGTACTTACCCAGAAGGACTTTGGAATTTTGTTTATGTCCTCTGTGTGGGTATTTGGGCTTAAAAGCCTTAGGGTGTTTATACTGTTTCAAGCATTGATGTAGACTGTATAGTACAGAACAGTGATTTAGTGACATATACAAGTTTCCTGGATTATTACATTTTTGCATTCTTTAGGCAAAAAGCATCCTTCATATATAAAAAAAATTTTTTTTAGTAATATCTAAAAATTCCTCTAACTAATATGCTGACACCCCCAGGGGTGTCTACACAGGTGTCTGTCCCCGTAAAGTCAGTTGGTGTCGATGTGGGTTACTATGTTTTATGTCCAGCAAGTAGCTGAAAAGGGCTATAATGTGTTCGATATGTAGTTGTATGGACAACCTAGAATAATAACTGTTAATATCCTATTTTGACTAGTTGTGACAGCAAAGGGTTAACCCCAAGTCTCTACACAAGCATAGATTGCAATCTGGTCACCTAGACCTTCTGTCCTACACCAATTGTTGGCTAACTACCCCCTACAGAGCTATAGAGGGAAACACAAGTAGCCAAATGGATAGCTCCATACTGTCTGGCTACCTGGAAGGAACTTCA
Organism: Discoglossus pictus; assembly: GCA_027410445.1. Taxonomy (NCBI): domain Eukaryota; kingdom Metazoa; phylum Chordata; class Amphibia; order Anura; family Alytidae; genus Discoglossus; species Discoglossus pictus. The sequence goes on from CM050168.1 coordinate 134,119,484, forward strand.
TTATATGGTCCTGAGATTTGCCCTTCACCCTATTGTTAAAGAGTATACTGGCTCCAAAAAGTCTGGCTACCTGGAAGGAACTTCCTTATATGATTGTGGGACTTGCTCTATCCTTAGTGGGCTAAAGAGATTTGTGGGCAGGATATAGCCTATGTGGCCAGATTATTCCTGATTGGCTCCACACAAGCCCACCAACAACATGCCTACCTAGGGCCTTATGTAATTGGTTAATATTCAGGCACGTGGGGAATTGAACTGTTTTACTGTGCTTATTGTTATTTTCCAAAATGGCATATGGAAACTTATCTTGATTGAAAATCAAGTTCTTTCAGCACCTTGGAGCAGATGAAGAGACCTACAGGCAATCTGCCCAGGATTACCAAATCAGCTCCCTTGATGGCTGCAGAGCACAGATGATCCAGGAGAAAAGAAGCCTGATCACAAGAATGATGTAGAAGCAAACACATGGGTTGCCACAGAAGAGGATCAGGCAGCAGCTGTTAGGAATCAGAGGATGGCCTTCCAGGAGCTCCAGCAGGGAGATAAATCAGAATGGCTGGAGGAACTGATGTGGGATGATGTTGTTTTGGAAGAGCAGTTTGATGACATGATGGAGCAGGCTACTTACTGGATTACCACTGCCCTCCTCCTACTGGTTGTAGTTATTGGAAGGATTCCAAGAGGTACTGTTTGGTAATTCTGCATGCGACATTGGAGTGTAAAGTGGTGGGCAATCCTGTCCAATAAGCACTGTCAGGGACTGGGACTAGAACCAGGATACAAGGAGGCTACTTTGCTTCAACCCCTGTTCCAGCAGTAGTTGCAGCTGGAGGTTGAATATGTGGAGCTACTGGAAGAGGCAGCCCCTGAGGATTTCTGGCCACATAGCTGGGAAGAACTCTGACAACCTGGCAGGGATGAAGACAACACGTCCTGGCACCAGGAGGCCCTGGAAGCATACAGCTGGTTGGACTATTGTTTGCCCTCAGAGAGCACTGATAGTTTTGGAAGTGCCACTCTAGAAAGGGGCCCAGATAGCTATTTGCAGAAACCAGGCAAATGAAGAGTCTAGATTGGATCAGCTTATGCTCACTGACATTGGGGAAAAGCTGTAATTGACTGTGGACCATTGATGGAGCTCTAGCCAATAAACATAGTCGGGGAGCTAGCAGCAAGGAATGAAGTCTGCCAGTCAGAAACTAGGCTGATAACTCACACAAGCACACAGCTAGCCTGAGCAGCACTGCTACTAGCAAGGCGGTGGGAGACAAAGGGGACTACTGCGGGCCCCAGGTCAAGGGAAGAGAACAGATTGGAGCAGCTGTGCTCACCAACCCTTAATAAAAATGTTTAATATTATTCTTCATTTGTAATCCGCCAACATATTACATAGCGCTGTACAAGGGTTAAGCAAAAGAAAAACACAATATCAACTCATGGCAAAATTAAGGCCCTGTCTTTGAGCTTAAAATCTTGGGTGCTTGGTGTTTTTTCCCCAAAGTACCGTCCAAGTTTGGAAACTCTCAGACTTACAATCTAAAAGGAATGGAAGAGGCAGAAACCTGGACTGTATTAGATTGAGTGGATTTGAATAGGCCAGAAAGAAGGTGAGAGTGAAGTTACAAGGAGTAAGATAGGATGAGAAGTGTTAGGAGAGTCAAGAGTTAATTATTATGTGTTTGTATAGCTGTGGGAAATGCAGGTGATAGTGCAGAGACCTGTGTTATAAAAGAACAAGAATTAACGGTGGGAGGGAACTTGCATGCAGACAGAAACAGGGATGTATAGTGAAAGATGTTGAAGGGTTCAGGATCTGAAGAAGAAAGAAAGTAATTGATGAAGGTGAGACATTTTCAAAAGAAGAGAAGGAGGAGAGGAAGCATGGCTGTCTAAATCAAATGACTGCTACAATTAACAGACACAGGTTAAATACACACAATGAACTAATAGTACAGTCTAAGACTAGCAACGAAAGCATTGTAGCAGTAAAGTCACCTCAGCTGGAAAAGGGCTGTATGCAAATAGGAATGGGGATGCAGAGTGAGAGATGTTGCAGGATTCAGGATCTCAGGATATATGGAGAAACAGAGTTTAGCAGCATTCTGACGATCATCTAATATAGATCATCACTTATATTTTGCCTCTGAAAGGGGGGGGCAGCTGTCATGACAAACTTTTTTGGGGCCAGGGTGGAACTCCCCTGCGCCCCACCAGGAATGGCCTTCAGGGCCAAAAAAACATAATGGATTCTTTTTGGGTGACCACTGGACCATTGTAGCCACTAGCCCAAGAGGTCACCAACATTTTGTTCAGTTATGTGTTAAGTAGGGTTGTGCATCAGACCCTGATTATGTTCCCCAGAACTCCAAGGAGTCATTTATGTGAGTATTTGGGCTAAACAGTGATTTAGTTAAAGGTATATGTAAGGGCGGTGGGTTATGAATACATCCTGTAGAATGCATCAAAACTCACCTAGCAAAAACATGCAAAGCGTTTTTGCAATATGTTAAAAAATGTGCTGGTGGTGATATTTACACCCCCAGCATCTCGATTTGCATAATGGATATCTCATTTTTAATGAGATATCCAATATGCATCACATGCACATGCTGATTGGCTAAAGGAAAGTGTCTGACATCATGTGACTTGCCACAGTAGGGCAGACTACAGGTGCTAACTGATCATGTCTGTAAATCCCCAGGCAAAAAAGAAACATCGCATAAATTATGCTAATATTCCCTGGGAATTTCAGGCAGAATCAACATTGAGAGAAAACTCTTTGCAAAAGCAAGAAATTCAGCAAACTTCAGGCTAACGGTTTAACTGTTTACTTTGGAATGTTTTCATGCAAAAACATTTTTCAGACACTATAAATTCTCCTCTATGAGATGCTTTCATAATCCAGCTCACATACGTATACCTTTAATACCACTGGTTGAAGTGCTTTATTTCATGCTCAAACTAGTAGCAGCAGGGATTACCAAACTGTACAGCAACAATGTTATTTTAAAGGTAACTAATATGAATATATTGGAACTAATTTAGCAAAGCCTAGTCATGATCCTAAAAAAACTATGTACTAGGATATCAATGTTTTGAATTGGTGTAGATGTGGGTTACTATGTCTGAATAGCCAGCTTGTTGCTAGAAGTGTTTATAATGTGTTGTATATGTATTTGTATGGTCCACCAAGAGTAATGGCTGATAATATCCTATTTTGAGAATTTGTGAGAGCAAAGGGTTAACCCCAAGTCTCTACACAGGCATAGATGGCAATCTGGCTACCCAGATTGTCTCTCACCCTTTGTTGGCTAATTACAACAACGTGCCTTCCTAGGGGCTTATGTCATTGGTTAATATTCTGGCAGGTGGGATATTTGAATTTTTCACTCCCCCAGTTATGTTAATGTTTCACTAAGCTTATTATTTTCCACCCTAATAATATGTTGTGATTTTCCTAATAAAGAGGGCTCTGTTTGGGATTCACAAAACCAAAGTTTGTATTTCATTCTAGAGGAAAGGCTTATTTTTTTTTTTTTTTACTATTATTGATTCACCTTATGCTGGTATCCTGTAACCTGTCCTGGCTCCTGCAACTTGTCCTGTAACTGCTACGCAAGCTATAAATAGGTAACTTGTACTGGCCAGTGGTAACCTTGCAGGACCTTGTCCTAGCCCCGGTTCATATCCTGTTAGTGGGGATACAAACAAACCTCCAACCTGCTTGGTAGAATTAGTCTAATTACCCTTTCAAGTCCAACCAAGCAGTGGGTTGTGACAGATACCTCCTATGGCCATTCTTGTGTCCTCCATTCCCAATCTGGAGGGTCAACCCCTTAGGAATTGCTACTGGAAAGTATTCACTAAAGAATGACCTGGTTATTGATTTGTCAGCCCCCCATGGTTAATTCACTCAAGGCGTCAACTACCTAATCTCATTGGATGGCTATACTCTACAATATGTCAGATGAGACAATGCCAACAACACCATCCTCAGTCTAGGCACTACCTAATCTCGTAATACTCCCAAAAATGATCTTTGTTTATTTTTTAGGCCTAGGTGTTATTACTTAAATGCGTACCAAAATATTGTCCTGTGGATTCTATTTAGGAATCCTTGAACAACCAACCAAGGTTGTACAGAAACACCTTTTATGCAGCCTTTATTTTAATTATTATTGCCACATACTAATTTTAAAAATTCAATCTTTATTTGTACATTTAAAATGTTGTTAAAAATGCAACGATTAAAAAAATCATGTTAAACCCAAGGGGCCTCATTCAATTGCGATTTGGTCAATTGAATAGGGCTCTAAATAAGCACAGAGCATATTTTTTTTTTAATACGTTTTTAGTTAGTGAAAACCTTGCTTTTGGATAGATGCTTACTAACTAAAAACTTATTTAAAAAAAATATGTTATGTGCTTATTTAGAGCCCTATTCAATCGTCCAAATTGCAATTGAATGAGGGCCAAGGTGTTTAATCCTTTGGGTTTTTTGACGTCCAGCAAATTATTAGAGGTTTATTTAAGTTTTATTTTTGTTGTTATTATATTCTTTGCTTTGATCACAGCTTTCTTATTTAATTACTTTATTATGCTCAAGTCAATAAAAGATTTGGTTTTTCCATTCAATTGTATTTGTGTATTTTTGGTTATGTTTCCTTAGTCAAATCCTTATCAGGTACCCTGGATTTAAATTTTCATAAGATTATTTTTTTTTTACATAAGATTAAGATAAGGTTTTATAATCCTTTTGTCTGTTGTATAGTTTTGTTTATTCATACAGCACTTCACTGGAGTATATGTTTTAAGTGCCTTTGCGTTTCTTTTGTGTTAATCTTTTATTCTGTTTATTTATGTTAATTTGGAATTCTATTACTTAAAGTGCATTATAATTCAAGTTGTGTTATTCCAAAATTCTTATCTTAAAGTGCTTGTGCTATTTGACTTAGTGCTTATTTCTTCTTATATTACCCTTTTACCTCGTGACTGTTAGTCTATCACAGTCACTACTTTACCTTAGTCATTTATAGTGCAAATGCTGTGCTATTTTTTTAAAATGTATACACTCCTGATTATGCTGTTTCTTAAACTATATATTTCCTTAATGCTTCTGTCTATTGTTTTTTAGAAGGAGGTTGTGTCCTCCTTTTTCTTTCGTTTTTTTTGCTTTAATTATGCTTTAACTCCTTTTTCCTTTTTCTTGCTTTTCTATTTCCTTATTCTTGTATATTACTCTATTGTTACTATATTGAGACTTTGTGGTGAAGGAATTGGCTTTCTATCTTTCTTTTAAGTTAGTAGTGGACCCGAAGCTTTAGAGCTGTATCTATCATGCTCCACGCTATATTGGCGTGGTCTGCGATGTGATCGCGCTTACTGATGATGTCACAATCTCCCTTGAGATAATAATTTGCTGGACGTCAAAAAACCCAAAGGATTAAACACCTTGGGCCTCATTCAATTGCGATTTGGCCAATTAAATAAGGCTCTAAATAAGCACATAGCATATTTTTTTTAAAGAAGTTTTTAGTTAGTGAAAAGCTTGCTTTTGGATAGATGTTTACTAACTAAAAACTTCTTTAAAAAATATATGTTATGTGCTTATTTAGAGCCCTATTCAATTGGCCAAATTGCAATTGAATGAGGTCCCTTGGGTTTAACATGATTTTTTTAATCGTTGCATTTTTAACAACATTTTAAATGTACAAATAAAGATTGAATTTTTAAAATTAGTATGTGGCAATAATAATTAAAATAAAGGCTGCATAAAAGGTGTTTTTGTACAACCTTGGTTGGTTGTTCAAGGATTCCTAAATAGAATCCACAGGACAATATTTTGGTACACTACCTAATCTCATTGGATGGCTATACTCTACAATATGTCAGATGGGACAATGCCAACAACACCATCCTCAGTCTAGGCACTAGAAGCTGGCTTTCCAAATCAGATATCCAAGATACATTTAAACAGCTACCAATCCAACCCAACGGAGTTAAATGGGACAACACCGCCTATTTCATCTGCAGAGTCACCATTGGGTATAAAAAGCCCAAAAAATGTTTGACCAATTCACAGAAGCCCTAGTATTCAGATGCCCTAATGTGATCCATTATTTAGATTATTTTTTTGTTCATCGAATCACCTGGTGTGCAATGCACAAACCTTCTGAGAACTACAAAAACTCTTTGACAAACTCAACATCCCATATGTAGAAGAAAAATATAAAGGACCCACTCACAAACTGAAGTTCCTAGGATCATTTTCGACCCGGGGAAGATGGAATCCAGATTGCCGCTAAGCAAACTAGAAAAACATCAGGAATACATGAGAAGCATTGTCATTTCCAATACAAAATCAATCAAGGATCTACAATGCCTCCTAGTTTATCTAAACTATGCTACTAAAATACTCCCACAAGGAAGGCATTTTATCAGTAATTTGCTCGCAGACCACCTAAACCAGACATTCAACATTCAATCATCACCCTAAGTAATGAGTCCTTGAAAGATCTCACTCTCTGGAAAACTTTCTTAACGTCATGAAATGGAAGACCTTTTTTCCTTGCTGAGCCTTCAAATTCTTCTTCTAAGCTCCTAGAATTTAGTTCAGATTCACGCTAAAGACCTTTTCAATGTAGAGATCCTAACTTCATATTGGCCTCCCAAAGTAGCCATCAATTACATTCACCATGTTATTCCAGCACTAACCACTGCGAAAGCTTGGGGAACAAAATGGAGTAACCATACAATCAGATACATAACCAACAACAAAGTCACCTTTTATGTAATACGGAATCTGAAAGCAGCTGATCCCCCGTGAATGTCCTTCCTATCCCTTTCTCTCAATTTCCACCTCCATCCGATTTTACTATGATCCATTCCTCACTCATCCACATTTCAATGGCAGAAGTTCCTGTCAACTCTATCAGGCTTCAGCATTCTCGATCCAACAGCCTACCTGCCACAAATCCAGAACTAGAACCACTCCTAACGATGCTTGTTGGCTAGCGACTAACTCTTGGCAGAGGCATGGAACCTTTTTCATTTGTTCTTGTCCAACACATCATGTTCCCCATTTCACTAACCACTTTTCTAGTCTTCGCCACACATTGTCACCAAAGACTTCACCTTTACGTCACCACAATAAAAACCTACTCAACAGGAGTCCAATTCTACCTCTCTTGATCACATTTAATGAGCAAATCTTTTCTTAGAGCACTCCCTACAAAATTGTTCCTTAAGGGCCACACCAAACATTGAAAACCTCCAGGGACCTATTCAAACAAATAATCTCCTTCCTCTCAAACAATCCTTTGGTGATTAATACACTCGCCATTAGTGCAGCAGCCTAATTAACCTTTTAGGGTTTCCTAAGGCCAAGTGAATTCACCATATCACAGTTGCAGACCCGATACTTCCTCAAGGAAGATATCACCTTCTCAGCCAACTTCTGTACACTTCACCGGCATTCATCTAAAACTAGTAATACTCCCGTAACTATCACCTATTAATCAACGCACAACGAAATCTGCTCAGTAACCACACTACAAACCTTCCTTGACTCACTTCACAATAGAAACTCTCTCCATCCATTATTCAGTATCTTGAGTCAACCACTATCAACTATTACATTTAACCATCATATCCAGGTTAGGTCAAAACCCTTTCCATTATTCAGGCTATTCCTTCAGAATTGATGCAGCTCCTTCTTTTCCAAAAAACAACTCCTAAACATATTATCAAGGCTGTGGGTCGTTGGAAAACAAACGGTTACAGCAGTTAGTTATGTTCCCAACCCTAAGATTGAAATTTGAGAAGCCTTTAAGAAACTCAGCAAGTAATTCCAACTTAGTTTTTGGCCCTCTAAGCAACCCAAAATTGGTGTAGCTCTAGGGCCACAAAGCCAGCTAATCGGGGAGAGGGGGGCGACCACAAATATATGCAGGCAAAAAAAAAACAGCATTGAAGTATAGTTAAAGGTATATGTAAGCGAGCTGGATTATTAATGCATCTGATAGAGGAGAATGTATAGTGTCTGAAAAAAAATGTTTGCATGAAAAAAATCCAAAGTAAACAGTTAAACCCTTAGCCTGAAGTTTGCTGAATTTCTTGCTTTTGCAAAGCGTTTTTTCTCAAAGTTGACACCCCCCTTAAATTCCCAGTGAAAATTAGCATAACTTATACAATGTTTCTTTTTTGCCTGGGGATTGTGCCCTACTGTGGGAAGTCACATGATGTCAGACACTTTCCTTTCCTTTACATTTCTGTCCCTTCATTCACTGATTGTATTATCTACATCCCAGGTGATACTCCCCCCAGCCCCAGAGAACTGCCCTCAAGGCCCAGAGAATTCCCCCGTGACCACCCCCCACCCCAGTGAATTGCCTCCAGCCCCAGAGAATTGCCCCACAGAATTGCCCCATCACCTCCTCCAGCCCCAGAGAATTGCCTCCCAACCCCAGAGAATTACCCCGTGACCTCCATCAACCCCAGAGAATTGTCCCCCAGACCCCGAAATTTCCCCTGTGACCTCCCCCAGCCCCAGAAAACCCCAGAGAACTACCCACCAGCCCCATACAATTGCTGCATGACCTCCCATAGCCCCAGAGAATAGCCCACCCAACCCCAGAGAATTGCCCCATGACTTCCCCCAGCCCCAGAGAATTGCTCCGTGACCTCCCCCAAACACCCAGAGAATTTACCCCCAGCCCCGGAGAATTGCCCTGTGACCTCCCCCAGCCCTAGTAAACTGCCCCAAGTCCCAGTAAATTGCCCCCCAGCCACAGAGAATTGCCCCGTGATCTCCCCCAGCCCCCGTGAATTGCCCCATTACCTCCCTCTGCCCCAGTTAATTGCCCCGTGACCTCCCCCTGCCCCAATGAATTGCCCCATCCTCTTCCCTTAGCGAATTGCCCTCCAGCCCCAGTAAATTGCCCCGTGATCTCCCCCACACACACACTGACATACACAGACTCACACAGACACAAACACTCACTCAGACACACTCACACTCTTACAGGCACACACACGCTCACACAGAGACACACTCACTCACACAGAGACACACAGACACACTCAGACAGACACACACAGAGACACTCAGACAGGCACGCATTCAGGCAGGCACACACTCACTCACTCAGGCAGGCACACACTCACTCACTCAGGCAGGCAGGCACACACTAAGGCAGGCACTCACTCTCTCAGGCGCATGCTCACTAAGGCAGGCACACACTCACTCAGGCACTCATTCAGGCAGGCATGCACTCACAGCTCAGACACACACACTCACAGCTCAGACACAGAGGCTGGTGCTGCAGCTTCCAGAGTGCCAGGCAGCACCAGCCAGAGAAGCATCGCAACACAGCCGGTGTCTGCCAGGGAGGAGAGAGGGAGAAGAAAGGGAGGTGAGAGGAAGTAGAGAGGAGTTGAGTGGCGGCAGTGGGAAGCTTAGGGAAGCCAGCGTCTGTCGGGGAGGAGAGGGGGAGGAGAGAGGAGTTGATTGGCGGCAGTGGGTCTGCTGAAACCTCTAAGATAAGCTCAGAGGTGTTCGGAAGCAGCGGTGACATCACCGCTGCTTGCTGATTGGCTAAAAAGCCAATCAGTATGCTCATGTGCTGCATAATGGATATCTCATTAAAAATAAGATATCCATTATGCAAATCGCGGTTGCTGGGGGTGTCTAAATCACCCCCAGCACATTTTTTTTATTATATTGCAAAAACGGTTTGCATGCTTTTATGCAAACATTTTTGCTAGGTGGGTTATGATGCATTCTACAAGATGCATTCATAACCCACCTCACTTACATATACCTTTAATGTTGCAGCACAGGATGGGGTAACACAAGGCTGGAAAAACACAGGAAATTGATTAAGGTAGCACGGAACCTAAATAGAGTAGTGTTTTGGCAAGGTGTGGTACTGTGTCAGCCATGGAACAAAATAAGTCATAATCAGAATTGGTACATATTAATGGCTAACTGTGTCAGCCATAAAAATATATCATCTGTATCAAACTGCTGTCTTTTGACTAACACTTAAATTTAAAGCCTATTTAAACATTTAAAAAAAAAACACACACAATGCTGAACTCGTAATCTGGCCATAAAAAAGATAAGAAGTTTAAAAGAATGGTCAGTTTCATGTGAATAAATATAGAAAAAAATGTTAACATTCTAAATATAGAGCAGTGATTCACAGCCCTCTCCTCAAGGCCCACCAGACACAATATAAGTTAGGTGTCATACAAATGAGACAAATATAGGTTCCACAGACTGTTGAATATTAATATTCTCTCTTATATCGGCACAGTGTTAAATCTAAATCTTGGCTTGTCTGGTGGGCTTTGAGAAGAGGTTTTGGAACTGCAGCTACAGAGAATGCTTAACATGTACTGTATATACCACATGAAACACAATTGTACATTTTTATTTAATGTAAAGTTAAGTGTGGATTAATTAAAAAGTAAAATTAAACTAATAGGTTTTAAACATACAATTTTAACAATTAACTATGATGGCTTTAAGAAAAATATGTTTAGCCATATAATATTTAGTTAATCCATTTGAAAATGTTTAAACCTTCAAAGTTAACAACTTAACTAAGTGTACAATTATAAATGTATTAAGTGACATCATAAGGGATCTATTGTAATATTATTGTTTATGCTATTATTTATATCAAATTTGGTATCATGAATGATGTCAACCAATGTCATAGATGATGTAATGAAATAAGTAATCAGAAAAGCCTTTGTAGGGCCAAGGGAGGCATGGTATGGTTGTTATCTTAATTTCCTGAGTCATTCCAGTCTTGAGAGAAATCTGAACTTTACTTTAATGCAGTTTAATATATTTCCAGTGTTTTTCTCAATTTAATTATCATTAAATCATCATTAATCATGGACACCTCAACATACATGTTTATACATATAAACCAATGCATTTTAATGTCCTATAAGTTCTTACAAAGTTGTATTTGATTAAAGAAAGTTCTTGTTTGCACTGGGACTATTCTAAAAGCTATCACAGAAATGGCTTATTATGAGGAGAATGATAAATAAAGTAAACACATCCCACTGATATATAGAGACGTGTCCCGAAGCCACAATATGACCTCCAGGTGCTTGTTGAGGGTCTAACTCCATCAGTGCTATAACAGTGAATGTGCAGAATGTGCTGTCAGGATTTACATTTCCTGGGGAAAGAGCAGCTCAGGATTCCTGGAATAATATTAATTTGTGTGTAATGATTTTGTTTATTAGCAACAATATTTAATTATATCAGTTTAAAATGAATTCTTCAGGTACACTCAGTGTAAATCAGCTGTTACCTAATAAAGCTCTTATGGCAGGATCTGTCTAGGAGCCTTGGTATAAAGATGCAGTGTGTAGTGTCAGTACAGGAACAGCATAGCTCACATTGTCTGTATGAAGGTGCAGTATCCAGACACTGTGTGTAGTGTCTGTACATTAACAGCAGAGCTCACGCTGTCTGTATGAAGGTGCAGTATCCAGACATTGTGTGTAGTGTCTGTACATTAATAGCAGAGCACACACTGTCTGAATGAAAGTTTAGTGTCAGGGTTCAGTGTGTAATGACAGACTTTAATAAATGTTGGCAACAAAAAAAAAAGAGACTCCCTGTTCCCCCTAAAAAACAAAATTAACTCATATTGGAACTTTCTTGAGAACCCTCACTATTAGAGAATGACGGTATACACACACACATACTAATGCAGTATTAAAAACAATGTTATGGGTTACAAAATAGTAACAATGTATCATAAAAATGTTCTTTGAGCTCTATAAATGTTTGACGACTTCCAAGGGACACTATTATATACTAGCGACTTGACCGTCAAAAAATGACGGCAATTACATTTTAAGCCATGGTAATGCTTTTTGCCAACGAATGTGAGGATATGGCCCCTCTAAGCAGCTTTGGAGCTTATTGCAAGCCAAAACCTGCTAACCTTTTGCGCTCATTGCAAGCCCCACAATGATATACTTAGTTTGCATAATACATGCTGTTTATGGGATCTATATGTAACTATATATAGAAAAAGGATCCAGTTGGTACCTGCCATGTTCCCCTTGACCTATTGGTGCCTCTTCTGTCACTTTGGTCCCTTCATCTGGGGTTTTTGTCTTCCCACTCATACACAGATAGTTTTACATTGCAGTTCCAGCTGCATAGTAGGACGAAAACTGCAGGATATAAACACACATAAAACAGTGGAAAGAGCTTCTCTACTTGATATGAGCTAATCCACATGATGGTACAAAGCAGTATACAAGAATAGAACAATTAACCATAACGACCATGACAAGTTGGGCATGGCAAGCAATAAAAGAGAGGGATTTGATTGACAAAGGATCCACATCACAGGAGTCCTAGAAAAAGATTTATAAAATTATTCCACAACACAGAAATACAGCCTGAAGTATGTGTCATGGTCCACTGGTTACTGAGCTTTATTGTCACAATTAGTTGTATACAGAAACAAACAACGCTGCTAAATCAAATGGTTTCTATCAAAGACATAGATATCAGGTAATAGCACAGAAGGCTGCAGATCTATGTACATATTTAGTAGGGTAGTCATCACTGCTCTGTTGTTTAATCTACAAGTTAAACAATAGCACATGCACCATCTGCCAGTCTCATACAGATAACTTAGCATTTTGATTCTCTGATACCTGGGGAATAAGTAAATATAACAGATTAACTGTTACAAATACAAACGGGCAGAAATAGCAATGGAAATAATGTACTGGCTATTTTTGTTTAGATGTCCATGCAGCCACCACTGGGTAGAGTTGTGGACATCTGGTCTCCATAGATCTCCTTTGGGAGAGGGGGATTTTTCTAAGCCAATTAGTTAAATTGCCTGAGGCAGGTTGATATAAACTCAGTCAGGTTTCAAGCCTGTACGTCAATACTAAACGAGTTGCCTTAGTGATGATTTAAAGCTAAGTTGATTAGAGTCAAGTTGATTGGTTAATTGTGTGTTAATTAGAGAAATCTTGAAAACCTGTTTGTTTTGTTTCCTCTGAGAACCAAGCTTGGACCAAACTGACCTGAGGCTTGTGGAGTGATTGACCCAAATTATAAGGATGGTAATGCAAAGTGTGGTTCTCTCCCAAACTTTTTATAATAATGCACCAGAAGGTTTGCTTTGACAGGAGATGTGCTGTAGGTTCATTTATCAATCTGTCAGGAACTTTCAGTTTTATTTACGATGACAGAATTAATAATTTACAGTCTCTTGTTTTGTTCTCCTAATCAATGTGTCTAATATGGGAAGGTTACAGTCCCTCCTGCTTGGGGGCTCACAAAGAAATGTGTTTTAAGATACAAGGGGTCTTCATATATGAACTCCCAAGCAGAGAAGAGAGGAAGGAACCAGATCCTGAGTATATTGAATAGGTGATCGAATGTAAAGATAATTAAAGACCCTCAGCCCCGTATCCAGTTATATGTCCCAAACACAGGCCCCATCTCTGCCCACGCCTCTCCTGACTCATCTTTACCCCTTCTTACCCCAAACTTTCAGAATTCTGCCCACACCCTTCAGAACTCTCCACCTCCCACTAAAAGGTATCAGATCAGTTCACAGAACCTTACTATAGATATTAAAGGATCACTATGATCATATCTAGAACATATATTAGGTAGAAATGCTTTTAGAATGTAAAAAAATAATTCAGCCTATAATTAAGTACCTTTTATATGCAATTATAACAGAAAGTAAAAGACTCAGCAGAGAAAAGAAAATGGAACACTGCAGTAAAACAATTCATATAAAAGTAAAAAATCTATACATTTTTATAATCATTAGTTATTTAAATACTAGATAGAAAAACAACGGATCAATCTGGTTGTATGTACGGGAATGTTCAAGCGCGCTGACGCAGTATAGCAAAGGAACTAGTCTCTCCTCCGATGTGGCGCAACTCGACGGAGCCAGAGTGTGCACGTGGCGGATCACAAACAGCTGCGCACATAAGATAGGATAGGACCAAAACAACTCACCATGTTGGTCCTTTTATTACCTATGATGTACTGTTATTTTGAACTACAGACAATGTTCCCCTTCTCTTTCCTAGAAGCTTAGCCCCTGCATGTTCTGTATCAGGGCATATACTTAATATCATGTGTTTCTTAAATTATCAAAATGGCTTAAAGATTAAAGGTTTTCCAGAAAGAGTATTTTTATAAGAAAAGAAAATCCTACAAATGGTCTGTTTGTGCTGTGTATATAGAATCACTTTCTAATTGCGAATTCCGCACTCATAATGAACAAATAAGTGTGTAGCAGACAGCTCAGTGTGTCTTGGGTCTGGTCAGTAATTAACATTATAAGTCACTGCACGGTTATTGTCCATCAAACTGCTGCAAAAAATGTCAGCCATTGTGCGATCGTAGCAGGAAGTCTGCTTTATGCATGACTGGACTGAGAGAAGCGGAACAGGAGAATAATACATTGGAATTTTACATTGTTACAATATTTGTTCCAATATTTGTTCCACTGATTAATTAAAATGATCACTGTACAATGAACAAATCTGTATATATCTGAAAACTTTCAGTCCTACTAGGGGCATAATTAGGCAGAAAAATGTCATAAAGCTAGTTTTAATTAGAACAAATACATTCAATGGGCCCTAGGGGTATTAGGAGGTGATAAAACAAAGATTAGATGGATTATTCTGTATTCTGTTTTGTTTTTTTGTCTTATAAATATATTTAGATGTCAATGTTACTTTGTAAAATACTTTACAAATAAGCAATATTTAACATTAAACTTACCGTCAATGGTCAGACTGGTATCCACCCACTATAAGGTCAATGGGGGAGGAGGCTTTTCAGACATCATTTGAACCACCTACACAATGATCTCCATTGGCTAGAGACTTGATATGTAGGAGAAAATCCATTTATAAATTAGATTTTGCTGTGCAGGCAGTCCATCAATGATTGTTTATTCTCTTATCATGTCTGATTGTTCTTAATAACTATCTCGTAGCCAATCCCCCAACCTCCTATTAATGACCTTATAAAGGTGGAGACAATCATTCAGCTGGAGGTTGATAATCTGAAAATGAATGTTATTTTGAATATTATAAATTACTAGCAACTTGCCCGTCAAAAATAACAGCAATAAAATTTGAAGCCTGGCAATGCTGTTTGCCACACAATGCAAGGCTCTCCATCCTCTAACTTGCAGGCCTTCGGCGCTCATTGCAAGCCTTCCTTCCGTTCTCTATGGGCCTCATTGCAAGCGTCGGCCAACCCCACTCTCTGTGCTGCCTCTCTGATTAATGCCATCCTTGCCCGGTCCGTGAGTTTTGGTGGGCGTCCGTCTCTTGGCAGGTTTGCTGTTCCATGTTCTTTCTTTTTGGTTATGATAGATTTGATGGTGCTCCTGGGGATCATCAAAGATTTGAATATTTTTTTTATAACCTAACCCTGACTTGTACTTCTCAACAACATTGTCCCTTACTTGTTTGGAGAGTTCCTTGGTCTTCGTGGCAGTGTTTGGCTAGTGGTGCCTCTTGCTGAGGTGTTGCAGCCTCTGGGGCCTTTAAAAAAAAAAAAAAAGGTGTGTATATGTAATTGCACACAGGTGGACATCATTACACTAATGATGTGACTTCTGAAGGTAATTGGTTGCACCAGAGCTTTTTATGGGCTTTATAACAAAGGGGGTGAATACATACACACATGCCAATTTTCTGTTTTCTATTTCTAAAAAATATTTTTTTGTATATATTCTTCCCATTTCACTTCATCAGCTTAGACTATTGTGTTCTGATCCATTACATAAAATTCAAAACATTGAACTTAAGGCTGTAATGTAACAAAATATGTAAAAAGTCAAGGGGGTAAATACTTTTGCAAGACACTGTATAATTATGTTAAAATATGTATTTTTAAATAAGTTTTTAATTATTTTTGTTTTCTCTTTTGTTTACATTTTTAAATATTTGATTAATGCAATTTTTTTAATGTTATTGCAAATCAATAAAAATGTTGTAAAAATTAGATAATTTGTATGCTAAGACGTATTATAATAACCATCAAAGTTAATAATAGCAAGTGATATCTGAACTTCACTTTATTTAAACTAAGATGAACACACACCATAATGGCGAGGGGCCGCAATTGCGGAGGTGGAGGCTCTACGGCGCCTCACAACTGGATACAGACCACCACACAAGCAAAACTTGAAAAATAAAAAAAACCTTAAACACGCAATGACTAACATCAGACTTACACAAAAATATACGAGCCGCGGGACTTAGAAGAAAATCCATTACGGACTCGCAAAAACTCGACCTTAACGAACAAACCACGAACAGCGGCAAACATAAAAAAAACACACAAATACACACAAAAAAAAAAAAACTTTACCCACACCAAGGGGGGACACCCAGGACCTCTGCAACACAGCTCAAATCTCGAATTTTGTCAAATTTACAAAGTTTAGCCACTCAAAAATCTCCTAAGCGAGAGAAAAAAATGACTGCCGAAAAAACTGAAAACAACGCTACACGACCCCTAAAGCCGCTAAATTCCACAAAGCAAA
The DNA here is from genome assembly GCA_027410445.1 of Discoglossus pictus. Classification (NCBI taxonomy): domain Eukaryota; kingdom Metazoa; phylum Chordata; class Amphibia; order Anura; family Alytidae; genus Discoglossus; species Discoglossus pictus. The sequence continues at coordinate 134,136,085 of CM050168.1, forward strand.
TACGGCTTTGACAAAAACCTGTACGACTTACAATATACACCATTAGCAAGGACACTTCATCATACAAACCTGCCTACCACATACATATTCGCGGCCATTTTACAACACTAACTTACAGAATGCGGAAGTATCCAGCTACACTAACGGCTTCTCCTCGCGCACGCAGCCTATTTACACTACACACTGCACACATTGCTGACACTTACACCTCAGCTCCACAACACTACAAAGCTACATTGTATGCTGCAGGAACATGAAAACAGATTGTCAGCTCTTCAGCACAATGCTTCCTGCATGTATTACTTACAAATAGATAAGTATATTAATTTATTAATTTAATACTTATTTAATTAGCAGCACAAAATACATATACACAAAAAAAACAAAAAAAAACCCTATGGCAATAAACGCAAGAGACATTCACTGCATGCCTCACAACGAGCCCCAACGCTGCTCATACCACACAAACTACACCAGGGGACAGCCTTGCAAGAAGCACAAAAAACAGATCAGCGCCAACCTTACAATGACAGCAAAAGCACCTCTGATAAAAAAAATACAACCAAGAGGCTCGCAATGAGCACCGCCGAAGGAGCTCAGCGGAAGACTTGCAATCAGCGCCGAGATCTCACACCACCATAAAAAATAATGTCTGGCCCAAACAATATTCCTTGACTTACAATTCTATTGCCGCCATTTTTTGACGGGCTATTCGCTAGTATATATATATATATATATATATATATATATATATATATATATATATATATATATATATATATATACACATATATATACAGTGGATATAAAAAGTCTACACACCCCTGTTAAAATTTCAGGTTTCTGGGCTGTAAAAAAATGTACAAAGATAAATCATTTCAGAACTTTTTCGACCTTTAATGTGACCTATAAACTGTACAACTCAATTGAAAAATAAACTGAAATCTTTTAGGTAGAGGGAAGAAAAAATATAAAAATAAAATATTATGGTTGCATAAGTATGCACACCCTTTAAACTAATACTTTGTTGAAGCACCTTTTGATTTTATTACAGCACTCAGTCCTTTTGGGTATGAGTCTATCAGCATGGCACATTTTGACTTGGCAAGATTTGCCCACTCTTCTTTGCAAAAACACTCCAAATCTGTCAGATTGCGAGGGCATCTCCTGTGCACAGCCCTCTTCAGATCACCCCACAGATTTTCAATTGGATTCAGGTCTAGGCTCTGGCTGGGCCATTCCAAAACTCTAATCTTCGTCTGGTGAAGCCATTCCTTTGTTGATTTGGATGTATGCTTTGGGTTGTTGTCATGCTGAAAGATGAAGTTCCTCTTCATGTTCAGCTTTCTAGGTTTTGTGCCAATATTCACTGACATTTGGAACTGTTCATAATTCTCTCTATCTTAACTAAGGCCCCAGTTCCAGCTGAAAAAAAGCTCCAAAGCATGATGCTGCCACCACCATGATTCAATGTGGATATGGTTTTCTTTTGGTGATGTGCAGTGTTGTTTTTGCGCCAAACATATCTTTTGGAATTATGAAACCAAGGTTGAACTTTTTGGCCATGAGACCATAACACCTTTTCCCACATGCTTTTGGGAGACTTCAGATATGTTTTTGCAAAATGTAGCCTTGCTTGGATGTTTTTCTTTGTAAGAAAGGGCTTTCGTCTTTCCACTCTACCCCATAGCCCAGACATATGAAGAATACGAGAGATTGTTGTCACATGTACCACACAGCCAGTACTTGCCAGATATTCCTGAAGCTCATTTAATGTTGCTGTAAGCCTTTTGGTAGCCTCCCAGACCAGTTTTCTTCTCGTCTTTTCAGCAATTTTGGAGGGAGCTCCAGTTCTTGGTAATGTCACTGTTGTGCCATATTTTGTCCACTTGATGATGACTGTCTTCACTGTGTTCCATGGTATATCTAATGTCTTGGAAATTCTTTTGTACCCTTCTCCTGACTGATACCTTTTAACAATGAGATCCCTCTGATGCTTTGGAAGCTCTCTGTGGACCATGGCTTTTGTTGTGGGATGCAACTAAGAAAATTTCAGGAAAGACCAACTAGAGCAGCTGAACTTTATTTGGGGTTAATCAGAGGCAATTTAAATGATGGCAGATGTATGCTGACTCATATTTAACACGATTTGGAATGTGATTGCTTAATTCTGAACACAGCTACATCCCCAGTTATAAGAGGGTGTGCATACTTATGCAACCACATTGAAATCTTTTAGGTGGAGGGAAGAAAAAGAAAAATAGTTTGTTTTTCAATTGAGTTGTACAGTTTATAGGTTGCATTAAAGGTGGAAAAAGTTCTGAAAAGATTTATCTTTGTCTAATTTTTTTACAGCACAGAAACCTGACATTTTAACAGGGGTGTGTAGACTTTTTATATCCACTGTACACATATATAGAGTGTACTGGCCTGTGCCAGCTTATAGGTACTGGGGAATGCTTACTTTTTCTTCATGGAATTATAAAAACATCTACAAAAATAATGACCCACTTTAATTTTTTGTTTTAAATGGTCATTGTAGACCGATATTATATTATAATTATTTGAAAAACTGAAAAACAAAAATAGCCAAAATCATTTTATAATGTTAAAAAATACAGCCTCATTTATGCAGAATTATGTGGCAGTGGAATCTACCATTTTGGTTTATTCTTCTCAATTCCCTGATGTGCTAGTCTTTGAATAGAGAGGAAGCTTCTATCTGGGTGTTTTCTCCCAGAATTCCTGGCGGCAGTGGAAAAAATTGTGTGCTCTTAATGTTTGTGTTGTAGTGACCCCCCCCCCCAATTAAATATTAAAATGTAGTTTGCATTAGTTATACTGGATATGGTAGGACTTTATCTCAGCTTTACTCTCCCTAACCTTTTTTGGGTGTTTGGCAAGTTATACCCTCACTGCTCAGAGCGCCTGCCAATGCAGTAATTTATTCACCATAATTATGTGTCAAATCAACATAAGCTTCATAATGACGTGACCCCCGACCCTCGCATACGTCTTAATGAGATTTCATGTAACCCTTTAATGGACAGAAAGGCTGGCAGTTAATATCTTTCTGCCATATGCAAAGCCTTTTGCAACAGCTAATGGGTTAAACGTCACAAAAATCTCAGCAAAACATCTCTAGTGTCCTTTAGTTATCAGCAAACAGAGGAGGGATGAGTATTTCATAGCAAAGATGTGACAAAATTAACATTTAAGTAGACAGAACGGCAGAAATGTGACGCTGGGAGTCCAGCGACCTTCCCACGCAGGCCAAGATGCGCTCACTGATAACTTGTGTCTCAACAGGGTTTAAGACATGTGTTTATTACTAGCAGATGGTACAAAGCAGACGTCAGTCACCTGCACTATACCTAGAAATATGTACTTGGCATCACTTGTATAAATCACACACACACACAGTACATGTGAAAGATAAAAATACCCTGCGCAGTTTAGATACAGAACGCCTTAATGAGATCTGTTATGGAGCTGTCAAAGGGTCACCAGCATTGGATACAGTAATGAGTCTATGGGGAGCGCAATCCTACAGCTATTTGCTAGCCATATGTACATATCAGAAATGCTCTGGATGGATCGGTTTCTATGGATATGCTTTATCAGGGGAGTTTTTGCTAAACAGATTTTGCAAAACGAAAAAAGGTGGAGAGTATTGTAATATTTATGCAAACAATAGGTACAACATTTTAGTTAAACTGACAAGATTTCCAATGAAAAAAAAACAAACTACATACATCCTTTATATATATAATACTCAACTATAAGGGAAGTTGGATCTTTTTTAAGTTTCAAAGAACAAACACTTTGAATTAATTTATTGTGCTCAGTCATTTGAAACACTGAAAAATGTACATGTGCAAGAAAAAAAAGTTTCTGTGACATTTAAATCTAGACAGTGCATAGTGTGGGAACATATCTAATAATATATAGAAATGCAGGGAAAGCAGAAGCAATGTATGTAAAAGTAAACCGAAATCATTATTCTATATAATGTTTTGATATAATGCCAGAAGAATAAGAAAGAAGAACAAACTATCTGGACTGCCCCACATGGACATAATCCCAAACTTGATTTGTGCATAAAATCATCCAGAGATAGTAAAATCCACAATCACAGACAAATAAAACACATATACAAAATAAAGACTGAAAAATAACAAGTATATTATTATTAATCCTGCAAACAAAGAAGATAGTGTGGTTATAACGAAAAAATCTGATACATTAAAGACACACAGACAGTTATGTGATCCAAGGCAATACTGTATTTCATAAGATGATCTGGCTAAGTAGAAAATATAATTACCCCCTTGATGGAAAGCACTGCCATCTACTTCAAAGACACCACAGATCTTCTCAACAAGCCCCATGGCTCCACTGCCAGAGGGCACCATGTTGGCCACTATGGATGTAAAGTCCTTATATACAAACATCCCTGACCAAGATGGCGGGGCATCATGACAGGATTTTTCCGTCAGAGATTGATAGAACTAAGTCTGTTTATACTTAGTCACAACTACTATGGGAGACATACACCTATAGATCTCGATACGACAGCTTCCACCAAAAACATAAAAAAAAACACATATATCATTTACAGTCAAGCCGTAAGGTATAATTATAATTGCTTGGGCAATTGGACTATTAATTAACTTAAGTCGCTTTGCAGGGGATTCTGTAACCAAGAGTATCACCCAAGAGTCATAGATAATGTTTACAGAGCAGTCAAAATACCAAAAGAAAAAAAACTGCTTGAATACAAACACCAGTTTTAGAATAATAGGACTTGTGATCATATGCAACTTACAGCTGGAAAACCACATTACAGCCTTAAGTTCAATGTTTTGTTAATCTGAATTTTATGTACAGGATCAGAACACAACAGTTGGTGAAGTAAAATGAGAAAAATATATACTGTATATACTCAGGCGAGTCACTCCCCCCCCCCCCCCCCCCCCCGTGTCTCTCTAACCCCCCCCATGTCTCTCTAACCGCCCGGTGTCTCTTTCCCTCCTCATCCACAACCCTCCTCCTCATTCTAAACCCCTACCCCTCCATCTAAACCCCCCTCCTCACTTTACCCCTCTAAATACCTCCCCCTCTCCCTTTCCCCTCACCTTCATCTGCAGCTTCTCCTCCGGCCTCCGCTCCTTCCTGAGTCGGCACCCGGTATATGCTAATGACGTGACGCCACATGCGTGCCACGTCATTAGGATATACCGGGTGCCGACGTAGGAAGGAGCGGAGGCCGGAGGAGAAGCTGCAGATGAAGGTAAGTGAGGGGAAAGTGAGAGGGGGAGGTATTTAGAGGGGTAAAGTGAGGAGGGGGGTTTAGACTGAGGAGGGGGATTGAGAATGAGGATGTTGGGTTGAGGAGGGGGGTTAAGGAGGGGGTTGAGGAGGGAGGTTGAGGATAAGGAGGGAGGTTGAGGATAAGAAGGGAGGTTAAGGAGGGGGGTTGAGGTTGAGGAGGGAGGTTGAGGAGGGGGGTTGAGGATGAGGAGTGGGGTTGAGGAGGGAGGTTGAGAATGAGGAAGGGGGAAGAGACACAGGGAAGGGAGAGGGGGGAAGACACAGGGGAGGGAGAAGTGACACAGGGGAGAGAGAGGGGGGCCACAAGAAAAGGACACACAAGAGGCGGACACAGAGGGAACAAGAGGGACACAGGGGGCAGCATATTTCCCACCCTCGGCTTATACTCGAGTCACTCATTTTTCCCAGTATTTTGTGCTAAAATAGGTGCCTTGGCTTATACTCTTGTATATACGGTACATAAAACTATTTTTTAGAAATAGAAAACAGAAAATTGGCATGTGCATACGTAGTCATCCCCTTTGTCATAAAAAGCTATGGTGCCACCAATAAGATTCAGAAGTGACATAATTAGTGAAATGATGTCCACCTGTGTGCAATCTAAGTGTCACATGATCTGTCATTACATATACACACCTTTTTTGAAAGGCCCCAGAGGCTGCAACTCCTAAGCAAGAGGCACCACTAACCAAACACTGCCATGAAGACCAAGGAACTCTCCAAACAAGTAAGGGACAATGTTGTTGAGAAGTACAAGTCAGGGTTAGGTTATAAAAAAAAATATCCAAATATTTGATGATGCCCAGGAGCACCATTAAATCTACCATAACCAAATGGCACAACAGCAAACCTGCCAAGAGACGGCCGCCCACCAAAACTCACGGACCGGGCAAGGAGGGCACTAATCAGAGAGGCAGCACGAAGACCTAAGGTAACCCTGGAGGCTATGTAGAGTTTCACAGCAGAGACTGGAGTATCTGTACATAGGACGACAATAAGCCGAACGCTCCATAGAGTTGGGCTTTATGGCAGAGTGGCCAGAAGAAAGCCATTACTTTCCGCAAAAACAAAATGGCACGTTTTGAGTTTGCGAAAAGGCATGTGGGAGACTCCAGACTAAAATTGAACTTTTCGTCCATCAAAGAAACTGCTATATCTAGCGCAAACCCAACACATCACATCACCCAAAGAACACCATCCCCAGCAGCCGGGACTGGAAAACTGGTCAGAGTTGAGGAAAAGATGGATGGTGCTAAATACCGGGATATTTTTGAGCAAAACCTGTACCACTCTGTGCATGATTTGAGGCTAGGACGGAGGTTCACCTTCCAGCAGGACAATGACCACAAACACACTGCTAAACCAACACTTGAGTGGTTTAAGGGGAAATATGTAAATGTGTTGGAATGGCCTAATCAAAGCCCACACCTCAATCCAATAGAAAACCTGTGGTCAGACAAAGATTGCTGTTCACAAGCGCAAACCATCCAACTTTAAGGAGCTGGAGCAGTTTTCTAAGGAGGAATGGGCAAAAATACCAATGGTAAGATGTGGCAAGCTCTTAGAGACTTATCCAAAGCGACTTGGAGATGTGATTGCCACAAAAGGTGGCTCTACAAAATATTGACTTTAGGGGGGTGAATAGTTATGCACATTGACGTTTTCTGTTATTTTGTCCTATTTGTTGTTTGCTTCACAATAAAAAATCTTCAAATTTGTGGGAATGTTCTGTAAATTGAATGATGCAAATCCTCAAACAATCCATGTTAATTCTAGGTTGTGAGGCAACACAACATGAAAAATGCCAAGGGGGGTGAATACTTTTGGTATATAACCATTATATAACCATTTATAATGTGACTTGAATCCTCTAGACCAGCAATTCTCAAACTTCTCCTCAAGACCTACCAAACAGTCCATGCTTTTGGTTTAACATTGTTAACACAACAGGAGCAATTAGTGTTCAACAGACTCCAATTGCCTCATCTGTGTTTAAACAGCGTCTAACCAAAATCATGGCCTGAGGAAAGGTTTTAGAACCACTGCTCTAGTCTAGCTGGCTCCTAGGGTTTCAAATGTTTCTCAGGTTGTATGCAACCAATTGTATGAGTATCTCACTACTTAGATCACAATTATCCCTACAGTCTGCAGACAATCACACTTCTCACACCTTGTGACTAATGTACATTTCCTTATCTGCTTCTTCTCCCCTCTCTTTCTGGTATCACATCACATAAATAGTTGCGGCCCACATCTGTGAGCCTGTAACGAGCGCCAAAGACGCATTCATATATACTTTACCGGTAGGACGCAAGGAGAACGAAACCTGTAACATAAGGTGTAAGGGACACAATGTTTCTTTTCTTTACAGAATAAGCTGCAAAATGCATCATGTCAAACAGTTCCTAGATGGAAATTCAAATGTTACTGCAAGATGCATGTAAGCTTTTATAATCACCTTATCTTAATCTTATAATTGTTGGATAATTATTAATCAAGTACAACTGGTTGTTTAATTGACACAGAAGTCAACTTATTTGTTCAACACCAACAGGGAGTGGGGTGGAAAAGCATGTGGAAAGTGTATTTTAAAACTGCCATTTTTTTCACAATGGGGTTGAACGGATTTATTTTGTTTTTTCTATTAGTTACAATTTAAAACAAGCAAACTAAGTGGAAAACCTGCTTATTAACAAAAATATAATTATATTTCATTTACATAAAATAGAATTATTACATTTTTGTTAAATAGCACATTTTTTATTTCATTTATTTGTTAGGATGCAATTAGTTGTTGCACTTGAAAACTGAATTTGGTTGACACATTGAAATTTAAAACAAAAAAATATAATATATTTTAGAGTTGGAAAGAGAATAAATTGGGTTAAAATGCTTTTGAATTCATTTAAAAAATATTAATCTAAAAAATAAAAAGGAAACATTTTTAGGAGGATTTGAACTCATAACATACAGTTCTAAAACAGATGGCTTTGCCCACTGCATCATATCTTTGTATTACAAGCAATAAGTATAGAAATCAGTAAAGCTGTGTGGCAGTCACAGTCTGCAACTTATTATCTATTGAGTTTATTGGCTTAAAGGGATCACATAAATAGTTGTCGTTCTGCGAGTTGTCATCGCACTTTGCTCGCCTCGCAAGGCTGCTCATTGCAGTGCTCGCCTCCCGAAACGAGGCAAGCAGTTGAAGCAAGCGGGACCTAGGCTGCAATGAGCATTGAAGGCGCTCATTGCAGGGGTGGACAGTTCGCTGCAATGAGGATTCATTGCAAGGCCCGTGGACTTTGCGACGGACGCAAAATTACGGCCTGTATGTTGGACTTCAGGGCTCACAAAAATGGCCGAACCACCGAACTGGAAAAGATTTCAAAAACACACAAATATGCCTCAAATACATTTACACACTCACACACAGCACAGGGGGAGAGCCAGGGAACCTGTGACTGAGGTTGCAAGTTGATTTGAGGCATATTTTGTCTTTTTTTAATGATCAAAAATTGCCAAAGCGGGGTAGGAAATGGTGGCCGAAAAAACGAGGCTCAGCAATGCCAAGCACACAGAACTTAGAAAAATACACAATGGAAAAACACTTACAGGAACAACAACAGGCAGGCGGGATTTTGAAAATAAAACCAACGTCAGTCAGCGCGCGCCACGCAAAGATCCAACGGAGGAGACACAAGGAAGGGACAGGGGGGAGATGGTGGAAAGAGACATATGGCATTCCCAAGCCCAAAAGTTGCAGGTTGCCGAGGCCTGTAATGAGCGGTGAAGCAGCTCATTGCTGGGCTCGCAATGAGCTCCAAAGGCGCTCATGGCGAGGACCGTAAATTAGATAGGAGCGCCAAAGCCTTGCGATGAGCACCAAAGGGTTCGCAATGAGCCACAAAGGAGCTCAAAGGGGGTAGAACGTCGCATTGTGTGGCAAACCGCATTGCCAGGCTTTATGACGGGCAGTTTCCTAGCATACAAATAATAACTGAAAATTACACTTTCTAAATCAATTTGAGATTGATCTTAAAAAAGTAAGCAATTTTTACCCCTTCAATGTGATGGTGCAGAGTGCAAATGAGGACGCCTATGTCTATTTAATGTATTACATGCCAATGACATCACAAATGGGTTGGCACAGCACACTGGCACAACGAAATCTGCAGTCTTGAGTAAAACACTTTCTTTCTGTCAGAAACTTTATTTAATGACTGAATAAAACCTTTAACCAGCAGCTATTGGCACTGCATTGTCGTCGTCCCCACCCCCGCCAAAGATAGGGTTAGTAAACAAATACATTACAAAGTATACCATTGGTATTCATTCTGTAGAACATTTTCTTGTTTGGTTTCAGCCATAGACAAACCAAAATTATGCAAAAAAATTTTTTATTTTGCAAGAATTATATGTACAAAAAAAACATTAGAAATGTTGTTAATTTGAAATATCTAAATTAACAATATATATATTTTTTGCGTTTTCAAAAACACTGCCATATTTTACCTGTACAACTATAATTATATTATTTTCAGTACATAAAATTTGAATAACTTAAAAAAATCAATTTGCAGATAAAGATATGCTGTAATTGAGGTCATATTAATACACACATTCCTCCTGGCTCACTGGCAGGTGGAGGCAGAGTTGGAAAATGTCACTTCTCAATGGGGTACATACAATTGTATTTAAAGGCATTTATGAACACAGAAGGTATACAGGAGATAAGATGTAGAGAAACACTGCGTTATAAGCAAATTGTTCAACTGCAACTCACAATTAAAGAGCCAGTGTAAGAATCAGGTAAAGGGCTGGAAGATTTTAGTCCACCACTTATTAAAGAACAAAAAAAAAAAGGTACAAGATGCCTATTTCAATGCTCCCAGACAACCAATGGGCCCTATGAAGGAGGATGATGTAGACAACCCCAGCACCTCAGGCAGGTAGTGATTTTAAAACTATTTTAATTACAGATGCTCTTATTTTAGATTTTAAAAATACACATCTCTTGAAATAACACATGGTGGTCTAGAGGCTCACAACACTTTAATGGCTGTTTACAGTTGAGCACAGATGGGTCTCTTGTAATTGAATTTGGATCCCCTTAAACACTGGCCTGCTAATATTTCTGAAATACTGGAACTAAAAGGACATGGTCCATCCTAGTTCTTAAGATTACGGCTTGTTTCTACCAATTCCGCTCTTTAGCACAACTGGGTTAACTATTGGTTCATTCAAGTTTAGGATACATAAATATATAGTACCTTGCTAGAGAGGATGTTGAAAATGAAGAATATAAATTGCTGGTGGAGGGCAGCCCCTAGAAAAACAATGGATCTAAGCTCATGCCAGGCGTTATATCAATATACCCGAATGATACAAAGCATGAAATAATCACAAACATTTCCATGATACATTTTATTAGATCAACTGTTCGTTAAATGTATTTAGTTAGTTTTACTTTAAAGGGCCACAGAAGTCCTATATTTACAGATTGATGTTTTTAAAGAAGTAAACAAGCAAGTAAATGCAGGTGTAAAAGTACAGCTGTAGACCCTTATTTGCAACATTCATATATACTAATCTTGACAATGGCAAGTATTTAGCACTGGATATATTAACCATTGCAGGCAATTATACTGCTGTGGGAGTTCCCACTTTATGTTTGCTTATCTGCTTGGGAAGAGACTTTGAATGCCATGGAACAATTTGTGCTTTCTATAGGACAAAAACAAAACCTCATTAGTGTACAAGGAAACCATTAACTTTCACAGTGGAGCGACAGGAAGAGGAGCCTGTTGGTCAAGCTCATTTATTTTTCACCACTGGAAAGCTGTTTTTAACAAAAAGTCAGAGCTCAGACAGGGGAATGTTTTATGGACAATACCTCATATGTCTGTCAAACTAGACATGGAGGCTTGAGAGCTGAATCTTCGAGAGGAGGGGGGTAGCAAATAATCACCATGAAGTATGATCACCATAAAGTATGAAGGACAGGAGGGACGTGTGCAGGTCATGGGGGAAATAACTTGGATTAGGATGAGATCACATTACTGCAGTGACGTTATAAGTTTTCATGTGATTAAAGGCAGCTTCTATCTGAGCTGGTTTATCTTATACTGATATCAGGACACTTAAGGTAAGGAATACAAGTAAACAATTCTATTAGGATCTGAATACAATGTACGCTGGATGTTAATCTCATTATCTTTTTCCAATAAATACTAGGGTGATGATTTGCAGATCTATAGATTATTTAATAGTATAATTAATTTTGCCTGGAATGAATTGTGTCATTTATTTTTCTAAGCAAAGTAACATAACATTTCAAAAATGTTTTATCATTGATCTTTTAAAAAGAAAAAGGCAAAAATATTTCCAATTTAATGAATATTAATATAGAATATTTAGATATATTTATTATTTTTTTTTTAACAAGAATAAAACCTTAAACCTGAACACCACAGTCTCACGTTATTTCGTTCTATGAAGCAGACGTGTTCTGCTTTATTGTTCGTGTAGTGTAGATAAAAAGAGATATGGAAAGAGCTTGAAGACAACAGACTGCCAGTTTGTCAGCAGTCTTATGTGTGGTAAGATTATTATTTTTTAATTCGAACACGTTTAAAATAATAAAGTACTTCCTTAGAAAAATAATCCCAAGACCATGCCTTTACACATGAAAACATCCTGTTGCTTTTGTTGAGTGTCACTCTCACAACAAAGTGCTGGATTTTATTGCTGTGGATAAATTTATTTAGGTGTTTTCTTTGATAAATAGAGGTTTTGAAGAAAATATCTTGATAAATTGACAATACACAGTTGCCAGAATCAACCTCACACTGATGACCCCCAAATATGTCTGAACCTGCAGTCTGTGACTAGGTTTCTGGTACTGTACATTAATCCAAGTCTATGTTCTTAAGGCTTTCTGAGAGCAGGGTTCACATGCCTGAACCTATTCTCCTCATGTTAAGTAGACTAGATAGAAAGGCATTGTGAGTCGAGTGTACCCATAAACCCTAGTGTTGGTGAAAACACAAGTTCTGTGTCTCCTGGTCTGCTTGAGACATTTACCGTAACTTTTTCTTTCCTGTACAGAAAATGGCACCAAAACCAAAAGGAATATCCATAACCTATGAAGCTGAATATAAGCACACAATGTTTTGAGCTATTGTATTATATTAAAAATGTGTGACGAAGAAAATAAAAACTACAAATCTCAAAATATAACTCACCTTTTAATTTGAACATAAGTGTTTTTTATAAAATATATTCTAAAAAGAGAGAAAGTCAGGACATTTTTCCCTCTCAAGAGATGATCTTTCATCTGTAACTGTTACAAAATGATTAATGAAACTTGCAAATTCCAACTGAAGGAAGTAAAATTCAGCTTGGTTTGTGATCTTCAGACCAATGTGGCCCTCCTGTTCATAAATAAGTATTGGATCTGTTGTGTAAGATGTATCCCACAATCATAAAATATCACAGCTAACTAGATTCATGAGATGAACTGTGTGCATCCATTGAAGGCCATTTTTGGAACAAATATTTAAATAATTTCACAAGACAACTGAACTTGAAAGAAATTAGTTAAGGTCTGATGAGAAAAAAATAAAATAAAATCTTGGTTGAGGCGTGAGAAGAGGAATAAGAAAAGTAAGAAAAGTTGAGTTGGGAACAAGTCAGAAGATTGACACATACACACACAGGTCATGGCTGTTTGGCTTGTTATTGTGCACCCACAGCCCTCATTGAACGTCTCATTGCCTAGCCCTCATACACCAGCACGGCTGTAACTCTTCGTTAGCAGGAGCAGTTCCCGCAGCCCTTCACACTATTGATAATCTCCTCTTGCAGTTTCTTCCTCTCCTCCTCTTTGGCCAATTCTTGGTTGCTCTTCTCTACTCTCTGGTTGTTGTTGCTATTTAGGACACGGTTGCTCTGTGTGTGCCATAGTTCTGAGTACAGGCTGCTAGGGCTAGCCAGGAGTTTGAAGTGTGTCCCACGCTCTGCCACTTTACCCTGTAACAAACACAAACAAAGCATTATGAGGACGTTCATTGTATCATGTAGACATTTGCTCTAATTGAACAACTATTATCCTCTTTCATTAAATAGTAAGTTTGCGAGTTTCCAATCTTGCACACTGCTTTGGGGAAAGCTCCATGGACACCGGATTTTAAGCTCATAGACAGGGAACCTCCATCCTTTGCAAAGTGTTAATACTTCTGTTTTTTGCCTTGATCATAACCCATGTATAGTGCTACGGAATATGTTGGCACTGTCCAAATGAAAGATAATATTAATATTAAAAAATACTTCCTAAGTTGTAGCAGGAACATTTTCAACTAACAGCACATCTGTGCATACACTTTCATGGAGGACGCAATAGGAGGCCTGCTCTTGTGAGAGTTTACTATCTAAGAAGTGGAGATATGAAGTGAGGGGACTGCTTCATAGAAAGAGGTTTTGGTATGATAGAGAACCAGAATAGATAGCCTTGTTAGAAATATCTAGTGGAGCTAGGGAGGTAAGTGGTGTGCTTCTCTGAACAGGTGGGTTTTCAGTGTACTTTTGAATATCTGAAGACTAGGGGAGAGTTTAAAGAAACGTGGCAAGTAAAGAAACTTATGTCACTACAAAATTACACTGTATCCATTAATTCTGAGTACAGCGGTAACATAAAATACTTACCAAGAAAGTATCATGTTTTATGGATATTTATTTTAAAATGAATAAACTATCTATTTGTGAGCAGGTTTCCTTGACTTACTCTTCAGTGTATAGTAGCTAGTGCTCTAACATCATAAGCAAGATGTTTTAATTAAATATTGATCATTAATAAAATTCATATTCAATGATTTGAAGAAAAAAAAAGTAATATTCAAACATCAAACTCAGTTGCAACTGATCATTGCCCACTGTAAGGTCAATTACGTTATCAGTGAAGTTAGAGCTACATCGTTATATTAACACATAGCTCTCCATTGGCTGGATGTGTTAAGGTGGTTTCTTTTGGCAAATAACCTTTGATGGGGGGGGGTGTATTCGCTTATCTATTCAGATTGCGCCTAAAATCCCTAGACCTGACTGTCAGCCAAGTCCTCTTTCCCCTTGATGATCTTATCTGGGTGGAGACAATCGACTCAAATGAAGGTTGACCTTTGAAACTGAATTTAATATGGACTTTTGCGATTAAAAATAAATAAAAAATGATGTTTATTAATAATTGATGCAGAATTAAAACTCTTGTTAAGATCGTACAGTCTTCCTTTATAACAACAACCGGTTTTCAGAAGTTATGATAAGTTTAAGACTAAAGAAGTTGGCATCACAGCCCTAATTGCGAATATCACACTTGGTGCAAATAAAGCAGATTAATTCACCATCTCGGAGGTGACTGAATGCTGGAAATCACCCCCTGACATAACAAAACAAAGTGTCCTGGAACTGGAAAACTTCAGAAAATATTCTGCAATTGTCTATTCTACATCACTTAAGCCTGATTTCAGTTATTCACGTTTTTTTCCCGCATTCGCGTGTATGCTGCTAACGTAACCAAAACGGGTTGCCGGTAGCGCTTCTGAAAAATTATTAGATCTAAAAGTTACATTTACATGGCTACTTAAAAGTATATGTTGTATTTACAGGTAGCAGGTAAACAGGAAATATTTTCATGTCTAAAGCAAATCAATTTATTAGAAACCTACTTATCTTAATATACTTTTAATAAATATGTCTGCTTTTGAAATATATAGATTTATGGAGTTAGTTATTAAAAAAATAACCTAATTAGTATTAGATAATGGACCGTAATTGTTGCTTATTTTGGGAAAAATGTAAATTCTAGATCCTCCCAAATAGTCCAGTGTCTTATCTTATCAATCAGTGGTGGGGATTGGAAGGAAGACTGTGCCTTATAATCATTATTCTCATTTATATAAACTCACACAGCTAATACCCCTGCCCCAGTATAAACATAATTTAAATAACAAAACATTTGTTTTTTTACAAGAATCAATTATTATACATAAGTAAAGTTCTAATTTCTAACATGATCAGGATATTAAATGTGTCCCTTTAAAAGGACCACTAATGACCAAACTCCAGGAGCTGGATGTTTTAATTACATATTTCCAGCCAGTGAAGCTTGTCTGCACTTGTCTTAATATAAGCTTGTGTAAGACCATTTAGAACTGCCTCCCAGTCAGAGTTCCTACCACCCCTTAATGACCTCATATTGGTGGAGAAAACTGGAGCAATGTTTGAAAGGTTAGTACTGAATTTTGCTTGTCCACATTTTGGCATAAGAATTTTATTAAAGCATATTTAAAAATCTAGCTCCAGTTATTATATTACAGTGATGTTTTACTGGTCACTACAGTATATTTTGGAAGTCAGTGTTCTCACCGCCCGCATGAACTTGAGGGGCAAATAGCCTCACAATACATGCCTGGATGCCGTGTGCCCACCCAGCCGCTCCATGTCACCCGGCTGGTGGTAATTCCTAGGGAGAACACTAGAAGCTGTACCCTATGTAACAAAAGGGTCACTACCAACTGATAAAGACAGCAGAGATACAGGTCTTCTCAATGCTGGCTGGTACAGTAGGTTAATAACCAATTCATATAGAAAACTAGAAACAAATTACTGCTAAATAGGGCTGTCTTGAGGACCTGGCCCTGCCCCTTTAACTGCCAGTGAAAGCGTTAATTCCTGTATCGCCCAATGGCTGATCATTAACAGGCAATGCACACAAGTGGTCCTGCAGCACTGGCAGAGCTCCCTCCTCATTGTACTGCAGTGTGGGCTCTGTCCGAGTCAGATTACGCTGTGAGTGTGAATGCCTTGCCAGCGGGGTGCAATGTATAACAGCAGGGATATGTATTTAAATCAGCTTTATCTAAGCGCAGTGCGCGCAGGGCAGGGCAGGAGACTAGCGTACATACACACACACACACATAATTAGCTGTACTCTAGGTGAGCACTGGAAACATACAATATAACATTACAGAGTCAGACCTTAATTATCCAGGCAATTAACCGATACAGACAGCTACTCTTTCACCTGCGTTCAAGAATTTTAGCTTAAAGGGCCATTTAGTTGTCAAATAATAAGGTTTCATTTTGTTATTTAGTAATTGATTAGCAATGATATTAGCATTTAAAAGAAAATAAATATAATGTGGCTTCTAAAACTTAACTTGAATTTATTATTTCAGCAATATCAGGGGGTGGGGGGGGGGGATTTCTTCCTGACCACAGATATTGCCGATCGGATTCCTCCCTGGATCAATACTCTCTCTCTAATTATCCAAAATAAGCCTGAAAGCCCTTTTCCATTAAAAGGGGACTGGATTTATTTTTTAAAGTTATCTATCGTATCCGCTGTCACAATCTCCTTTGGTAGAGAATTCCACCGATTAACCACCCTTACTGGGAAGAACCCTTTTCTTTCTTTAAAGTGGAATCTTTTTACTTCTAACCTCAAGGGATGTTCTCTTGTCACTTGAAAACATCTTGGCACAAAAAGCTCCCTTAACGTATCATTATACTGACCCTGGATGTATTTATATAAGGTAATCATATCTCCTCTCAGACACCTTTTTTTCTAGAGAAAATTTAGTTTAATCTGGTTAGTCTTTCTTCATCACTTAGCCCCTCCATTCCCCTTATTAGTTTTGTTGCCGCCCTCTGTACCTTTTCCATGAAGTGGTGCCCAAAATTGTACTCCATATTCCAAATGAGGGCGTACTAGGGATTTATAAAGAGGCAGAATTATACTTGCTTCCCTTCTTAATACATGCCAATATTTTATTTGCCTTAGCAGCTGCACTGTTACCTAGGTGGTTGTCCACAAGTACTCCCAACCCCTTTCTATATCTGATACCCCTAGATTTCCTACCAATAAAAATATAAATTGAATGGCTATTTTTCCCTCCCAGATGCATAAATTTACATTTATTCCTTTTAAATCTCATCTGCCATTTACTGTATATACTAGAGTATAAGCCGACCCAAGTATAAGCCAAAGCACCTATTTTACCACAAAATACTGGGTAAAATGAGTGACTCTAGTATAAGCCGAGGGTGGGAAATGCGCTGCCCCCTGTGTCCTCCTCAACCCCCCTCCTCATCCTCAACCTCCCTCCTCATCCTCAACCCCCCTCCTCATCCTCAACCCCCCATCATTCTAAACCCCCCTAAATACCTCCCCTCACTTACCTGCTTCTGCTCTGGCCTCCGCTCCTTCTTGACAAGGGGCACCCGGTATATGCTAATGACGTGGCGTGCATTTGACGTCACATGCACAACGGGTCAAGAAGGAGCGGAGGCCAGAGCAGAAGCAGGAAAGGGAGGGTAAAGGGAGAGGTATTTAGGGGGTTTAGAATGAGGAGGGGGGGTAGAGAGAGAGACACGGGGGGGGGGGGTAGAGAGAGAGACACGGGGGGGGGGGGGGGGTAGAGAGAGACACACGGGGGGTAGAGAGAGACACACGGGGGTAGAGAGAGACACACGGGGGTAGAGAGAGACACACGGGGGGTAGAGAGAGACACGGGGGGTAGAGAGAGACACTGGGGGGAAGAGAGAGACACTGGGGGGAAGAGAGAGACACTGGGGGGAAGAGAGAGACACGGGGGGGTAGAGAGAGACACGGGGGGGTAGAGAGAGACACGGGGGGTAGAGAGAGACACGGGGGGTAGAGAGAGACACGGGGGGTAGAGAGAGACACGGGGGGTAGAGAGAGACACGGGGGGTAGAGAGAGACACGGGGGGTAGAGAGAGACACGGGGGGTAGAGAGACACGGGGGGGTAGAGAGACACGGGGGGGTAGAGAGACACGGGGGGGTAGAGAGACACGGGGGGGGTAGAGAGAGACGGGGGGGTAGAGAGAGACGGGGGGGTAGAGAGAGACACGGGGGGGGGTAGTGAGAGACGGGGGGGGGGTAGAGAGAGACAGGAGGGGGGTAGAGAGAGACAGGAGGGGGGTAGAGAGAGACAGGAGGGGGGTAGAGAGAGACAGGAGGGGGGTAGAGAGAGACACGGGGGGGGTAGAGAGAGACACGGGGGGGTAGAGAGAGACACGGGGGGGTAGAGAGAGACACGGGGGGGGTAGAGAGAGACACGGGGGGGGTAGAGAGAGACACGGGGGGTAGAGAGAGACACGGGGGGGTAGAGAGAGACACGGGGGGGTAGAGAGAGACACGGGGGGGGTAGAGAGAGACACGGGGGGGTAGAGAGAGACACGGGGGGGTAGAGAGAGACACGGGGGGGTAGAGAGAGACACGGGGGGGTAGAGAGAGACACGGGGGGGTAGAGAGAGACACGGGGGGGTAGAGAGAGACACGGGGGGGGTAGAGAGAGACACGGGGGGGTAGAGAGAGACACGGGGGGGTAGAGAGAGACACGGGGGGGTAGAGAGAGACACGGGGGGGGTAGAGAGAGACACGGGGGGGTAGAGAGAGACACGGGGGGTAGAGAGAGACACGGGGGGGTAGAGAGAGACACGGGGGGGTAGAGAGAGACACTGGGGGGTAGAGAGAGACACGGGGGGGTAGAGAGAGACACGGGGGGGGGTAGAGAGAGAGACACAGGGGGGGGTAAAGAGAGACGGGGGGGGCGGGGGTAGAGAGACTAGAGTATAAGCCGAGGGGACCATTTTTAGCCTTAAAAAAAAGGGCTGAAAAACTCTGCTTATACTCGAGTATATACGGTAGATGCCCATTCCTCTAATTTATGTAAATCCCTTTGGAGGGAAAGTACATAATTATGTGATTGAATTACCTTGCATAACTTCGTGTCATCAGCAAAAATGAAGACACTACTTTCCAATCATACTTCTAAGTCTTTAATAAATATGTTAAAAAGGAGAGGACCTTATACTGAATCCTGAGGAACCCCACTTACCACATTAGTCCAATCGGAGTATGTTCCATTTACCACAACCCTTTGCTTCCTGTCGTTTAGCCAGCTCTCGATCCATGAGCAGATATTTACTGCAATTCCTGTATCCCTTAGTTTGCACAATAGTCTTCCATGTGGCACTGTATTAAAAGCCTTTGCAAAATCAAAAAAGACTACATCCACCGATTTACCTTGATCCAGGTTCTACCAACCTCTGCATAGAAACTAAATTAGATTTGTTTGACATGACCTATCCCTTATAAATCCATTTCGACTTCTACTTATAATCCTGTTCAAATAGACATATTCTTGTATATTATCCCTTATTGACTCTTCTAAAAGCTTTCCCACTACAGACGTGAGGCTCACTGGTCTATAATTCCCCAGATTTGCTCTTGCTCCCTTTTTAAATATAGGTATCACCTCTGCTTTTCTCCAGTGATCTGGTAGCGATCCAGTGTTGAGTGAATCTTGAAAAATGTAATATAATTTTTTTGGCCAATACAGAACCCAGTTCCCTCACTACCCATGGATGTATTCCATCAGGACCTGGGGCTATATTAACATTTATTTTTTCCAACCTCTTATGGATTTCTTGCTGCGTTAACCAATAATTTGGTGAAGGTAGTGTAGCCCCATTATGTTGCAGTGTCCCGACCACTGGTGCGTCTCGTGTGTATACAGAAGAAAATAACCTATATCTTGGTCACTAATTTTCAGGCGGCCTGTGTCACTTTGTAACGTTTCTAAAGCTTCCTTCCTGGCCTCCTTTCCAATATTTAAAAAAATATTTTAGGGTTAGTCTTACTCTCTTTTGCAACTAATTTTTCATTTTCTGTTTTAGCCAGTCTAATAGCTCTTTTGCAAGCCTTGTTGATGTCCTTGTACTTACGTAAAGCAGTCTCTGTGCCCTCTTGTTTGTATAATTTAAATGCCTTTTTGTACTCCATATTTTGAATCATTATTAAGCCACTTTGGATGTGATTTACTCCATTTACTTTTATTCCCACATGGTATATGGTGATAAATATGTATATTTAGTAAGGATTTGAATGTTGCCCATTTATGTTCAGTATTTTTACCTATCAGTTCTACAGTGCCGTGCAAAAGTATTCACCCCCCTTTGCATTTTTCGTGTTTTGTTGCCTCACAACCTGGAATTAAAATGGATTGTTTGAGGATTTGCATAATTTAATTTACAGAACATGCCCACAACTTTTTGAAGATTTTTTTTTTTTTTTTTTTTATTGTGAAGCAAACAACTAGGACAAAATAACAGATAAGGTCAATGTGCATAACTATTCACCCCCTAAAGTCAATACTTTGTAAAGCCACCTTTTGCAGCAATCGGCTTCAAGTCACTTTGGATAAGTCTCTATGAGCTTGTCGCATCTTACCACTTGGAATTTTGCCCATTCCTCCTTGCAAAAAACTGCTCCAGCTCCTTCAAGTTGGATGGTTTGCGCTTGTGAACAGCAATCTTTAAGTCTGACCACAGATTTTCTATTGGATTGAGGTCTGGGCTTTGACTAGGCCATTCCAACACATTTACATGTTTCCACTTAAACCACTCAAGTGCTGCTTTAGCAGTGTGTTTGGGGTCATTGTCCTACGGAGAGGTGAACCTCCGTCCTAGCCTCAAATTCCGCACAGAGTGGAATAGGTTTTGCGCAAGAATATAACTGTATTTAGCACCAATTATCTTTCCTTTAACTCTGACCAGTTTTCCAGTCCAGGCTGCTGAAAAACATCCCCACAGCTTGATGCTGCCACCACCATGTTTCACTGTGGGTATGGTGTTCTTTGAATGATGTGATGTGTTGGGTTTGCGCCAGACATAGCGTTTTCTTTGATGGACGAAAAGTTAAATTTTAGTCTCATCAGACCAGAGCACCTTCCTCCGTGCATTTTGGGAGTCTCACACAGTCCTTTTCGAAAACAACGCGTGCCATTTTGTTTTTTGCTTAAAGTAATAGCTTTCTTCTGGCCACTCTGCCATAAAGTTCAACTCTATGGCGCGAACGGCTTATTGTTGTCCTATGTACAGATACTCCAGTCTCTGCTGTGGAACTCTGCAGACCCTCCAGGGTTAACTTAGGTCTCTGTACTGCCTCTCTGATTAATGCCCTCCTTGCCTGGTCCGTGAGTTTTGGTGGTCGGCCGTCTCTTGGCATGTTTGCTGTTGTGCCATGCTCTTTTCATTTGGTTACGATAGATTAGATGGTGCTCCTGGGGATCATCAAAGATTTGGATATTTTTTTATAACCTAACTCTGACTTGTACTTCTCAACAACATTGTCCCTTAATTGTTTGGAGAGTTCCTTGGTCTTCATGGCAGTGTTTGGTTAGTGGTGCCTCTTGCTTGGGTGTTGCAGCCTCTTGGGCCTTTCAAAAAAGGTGTGTATATGTAATGACAGATCATGTGACACTTAGATTGCACACAGGTGGACAACATTTCACTAATTATGTGAAGGTAATTGGTTGCACCAGAGCTTTTTATGGGCTCCATAAAAAAGGGGGTGAATACATACGCACATGCCAATTTTCTGTTTTCTATTTCTAAAAAATAGTTTTATGTATATATTTTTCCCATTTCACTTCACCAACTTAGACTATTGTGTTCTGATCCATCACATGAAATTCAGATTAAAAAAACATTGAACTTAAGGCTGTAATGTAACAAAATAGGTAAAAAGTCAAGGGGGTGAATACGTTTGCAAGGCACTGTATATCCCAGTCTATACTTTGTATTGCTGCCCTTAGAACGTTAAAATCTACCCTTTTAAAGTTTTGAGTTTTTGTTGGCCCCTTACAGTTATTTTTTTTTAATTCAATCTCAAATGAGACTGTGTTGTGATCACGGTTTCCCAAAGGTTGCCCTATTTCAACATTTGATACCATATCTATATCATTTGTGATTACTAAATCCAAGATAGCTTCATTTTTAGTAGGCTCTTGTATAACCTGGGCCAGATAATGATCCCTGAGTGTACTCAAGAACCTGCTCCCCGTAGCTGAACTGCTGGTCTCATTTATCCAGTTTATTTCAGGGTAATTAAAGTCTCCCATTAATAGAACTTGCCTGTGCTTAGCTGCATTTCCAATCTGTAACAATAATTGTATTTCCGCGCTTTCAGTTATATTTGGGGGTTTATAGCATACTCCAACTTATATTTTGATGGAATTTGCTGCTCTGCTATTTTACTCTACCCGCAAATTTTCAATATTACCGCTAGTTCCAGCATAAATATCTGACTACAGGCTGAAATTCAGGCTTAACATACAGACAGATCCTCCCTCCTCTTTTACCATTACCCCAATATTTCCTAAATAGGTTATAACCATCCAGATTAACAGTCCAGTCATGAGATTCATCCCACCATGTTTCGGTAATGCCTATTAAATCCCATTTTCATTAATTGCCAATAATTCTAACTTTCTCATTTTTCCTCCTTTTATTTAAACTCCTACACTTATACTAGAACTGCACTTATACTAGAAGTGTTCACAAGCTCACAAATTCACCCCTTCCCCTGATTATAATACCTTCTGCCTACTCACCTGGAGAAAGTTAGTGCACACAGCAAATAATCAAACTTTACTTGAAAGAAGTAAATCCCAGTTAGGTGTACAAGGGTGGTACAAATTTGCTTGAAATAGCTGCTGGAGGGAAGTAGGCAGATAAGAGTTTTTTAGGACACTAGATAAAGGCTCCTAGTAAGACAGTCCCCCTACCTAGATCCCTTTGGAGAGCGGCACATCTGTTGGAGTTTAAAACACCAGACATAAAAATGTAATTTTAAATGCTGCATTGTTTTTTTTTTGCATACGGATTGTATTTCTAACCGCTTTTTAAAATGAAACCTTAGATTATGATCGCTATAGTCATCCCTTATAAAGACATTGACAGGAATAACATAACCAGAAGCAGTTCACATGAATAAATTGAAGCCCTGTGGTCCAGAAAACTAAACACTCCCCTCACACACAACCATCAACCAAAACAATATTTTTTCCTTAATTACAAATATTTTTTTTTTTACTACATTGCACAGTGGTTTAAGGAATTATTTCCCATTCACAAAAAAATAAAACATTTTTAAAAGTAAAAAAAAAAAATGCATGGCCAAAAATGTTAACTCTTATATTCAATTATTCTTTACTGCAGGCCTCCACTGAGCCTAATTTTTGCAGCTGCTGTCACAACTAAGTGTCTTTCTAAACTAATTAGCTCCACTGGAATGCTCATGAAAGTACCGACAGTTGAATGTGTCACTTTTCCATTGTGCCAATACAAACTTCCTAGGTATTCCCACTCATCCGAGGCAGTAGAGCTCTGTAAACTAAAATAGTACATTCAACAGCAATAGAATTTCCTATAAAAAAATAAAATAAGTTTGAGCCTATTCTTTTCTTATATTGTATGTCAAAGTGCAGTTTTGGCCATTTTACATTTCTTACCTCAGGGGTCTTCCGTTAGAGCATAAGAAAGTCCATTAGATTATGAACCTTGAGCACTGTATTCTGCAAACTCCAATGTACGGATACTTTATTACAATTACATAGAGAAGTCCTCCATTTATTACTGTAAGAACCTTTGCTAGTCATTTTATACAAGGGACTTGTGCAATAGAGGATTCCTGCACAGCTCTCTGTGAATCAGTAACGCCATAGCCTCTTCATTTCACTGCCAGAGCATCTGCTTCACGCAGGATTTGGCTATTAGAAAGGAAAGATGGCCACCAAACAGACCGCCTGTGGGAAGGGGCATCTGATCACAGATTAACCCTGATGTTAAAGGCCTACTATGAATAATATACGGAGGTTTTGATAAAATGATAAAGTGCTTTGCATGCAAGAATGCATTTGAAGGCGTCACAGTTTAACCTCTTGTGTCTGCGTCGTGATTCACAGAAACAACAAACACAAAGGTTCCGCATAATTTAACTGACTGTACCTGCCTCCTTCCCTTTCATGGTTATCGCAAGCAAACCTAGAAGCACATCAGCTGGAAGCAAAAATGCTAACTTCAAATGTTCAGTGCCTTGCAAAATTATTCACCCCCCTTGACTTTTTACCTATTTTGTTACATTACAGCCTTTAGTTCAATGTTTTGTTAATCTGAATTCTATGTGATGGATCAGAACACAATAGTCGTGGTGTTGGTGAAGTAAATGGAGAATAATATTTATGAAACTATTTTTTATAAATAGAAAATTTGCATGTGCATATGTACTCACTCCCTTTGTTATCAAGCCTATAAAAAGCTCTGGTGCAACCAATTACCTTCAGAATTCACATAATTAGTGAAATGATGTCGACCTGTGTGCAATCTAAGTGTCACATGATCTGTCATTACATATACACACCTTTTTGAAAGGCCCCAGAGGCTGCAACACCGAAGCAAGGGGCACCACTAACCAAACACTGCCATGAAGACCAAGGAACTCTCCAAACAAGTAAGGGACAATGTTGCTGAGAAGTACAAGTCAGGGTTAGGTTATAAAAAAATATCCAAATCTTTGATGATCCCCAGGAGCACCATCAAATCTATCATAACCAAAATGCAAAGAGCATGGCACAACAGCAAACCTGCCAAGAGACGGCCGCCCACCAAAACGCACGGACCACACAAGGACGGCATTATTTAGAGAGGCAGCACAGAGACCTAAGGTAACCCTGGAGGAGCTGCAGAGTTCCACAGCAGAGACTGGAGTATCTGTACATAGGACGACAATAAGCCGAACGCTCCATAGTGGCCAGAAGAAAGCCATTACTTTCAGCAAAAAACAAAGTGGCACAATTTGAGTTTGAAAAAAGGCATGTTGGAGACTCCCAAAATGTATGAAGGAAGGTGCTCTGGTCTGATGAGACTAAAATTGCAATTTTCGGCCATCAAAGAAAAAAGCTATGTCTGGGGCAAACCCAACACATCACATCACATCACCCAAAGAACACCATCGCTGTGGGGATGTTTTTCAGCAGCCAGGACTGGGAAACTGGTCAGAATTGAGAGAAAGATGGATGGTGCTAAATACAGGGATATTCTTGAGCAAAACCTGTACCACTCTGTGCGTGATTTGAGGTTAGGATGGAGGTTCACCTTCCAGCAGGACAATGGCCCCAAACACACTGCTAAAGCAACACTTGAGTGGTTTAAGGGGAAACATGTAAATGTGTTGGAATGGCCTAGTCAAAGCCCAGACCTCAATACAATAGAAAAGCTGTGGTCAGTCTTAAAGATTGCTGTTCACAAGCACAAACTATCCAACTTGAAGGAGCTGGAGCAGTTTTGCAAGGAGGAATGGGCAAAAATCCCAGTGGTAATATTTGGCAAGCTCATAGAGACTTATCCAAAGCGACTTGGAGCTGTGATTGCTGCAAAAGGTGGCTCTACAAAGTATTGACTTTAGGGGGGTGAATAGTTATGCACATTGACTTTTTCTGTTATTTTGTCCTATTTGTTGTTTGCTTCACAATAAAAAAAAAACATCTTCAAAAAGTTGTGGGTATGTTCTGTAAATTAAATTACGCAAATCCTCAAACAATCCATGTTAATTCCAGGTTGTGAGGCCACAAAAAATGTCAAGGGGGGGTGAATACTTTTGCAAGGCATTGTAAGTTATAAAAAGTTACATTGAATTTACTTCTCATATTGCTAATAATTTCTTAAATAAACTAATGAAACCTTATTTTATTGCTTGATAATATAAAACCAGTCAAAGAAAATGTACAAATACAAATATATTCCTAAATAGCACATATAACACGTTATTTCCCTGACAACAGAAGTTAGAAGTAAATATGACTGATGGTGCAGTCTGAGAAGGATTACATTTGTTTAACCCTGCACTAGTATTTGTCTTCCCTCTTTAAAACAAGGTCCTGCTGGTAAAGCTATGTCCATTAATGTGCTTCCCCATTCTTTTCACACTAACTTCTTGACTTGTATGCATCTCCTTGTTTATGACTTCTCCTGCACTGCTTTATTCATAGTGGAGAATTGAGGAAGATGTCTCCTATTTGTCCTCTAAAATGAATGGGTTAAACAAACGGTAAACTAAAATGAAATTTCAATATCCCTTTAAACAAGGGTGATTTGTAACCGAATTAACATGGTAAATGTGCAGGTGATCTTTATGTATCTTACCTTGTCCAGAACGATTATTTCGTCTGCATCTACAATAGTGGAGAGTCTGTGTGCAATAAATACGGAAGTTCTGTGCTTGACCATATCGCGCATTGAGCTCAGGATGTTCTGTAAACATGGAAAGATTGAGTACAGATTTAGCACATAATTTATAGGGGAACCACTACACCCCAAGAAGAAAATAAACCATTATAAGACATAGTATAAAGAATGTCATATTTTACTTTACCAATTTTCCTCTATGCTACTTAGAAAAACCTAACCGAAACTCAAGGAATAAAAGTATGGCTTGGTATGGGTTTCATAACATAAAAATGAGAAGAATGAGAGCCAGAGATTAAGAGTATTGCACTATACAGTGATCCCTTTTTATCGGACCATCTTTATTTATAGCAATAGATTTTGAAGAGATACAAATCTATTTTTAAGTACAAAGCAATAGAGATGACAGTTACAAAATGTGGCTTTAAATCAGAGACGGTAAAAATATTAGAAAATGCAGAAAATTAGCAGACGTATGGGATAGAAGACACAAGGTAATCATAAAGAATAGCATAAAGTAAATGATAAAAAGCATGGGGTGAGTGCTCGTGGTCAGAGATAAAGAAGAAGTAAAAAGAAAACTTATATATATAAATCACCATTAACAAACCCATAAATATTTGGACACATCAATCAAAAAAAAATAAAAAATAAACATAAAATAATAAAATGAAATTTTGATAATGTGCCTGAAGTCCCAAATCTATATTAAGTTCTGTGTCTTTAACATTGCAGAATATGGTCATCCTAATTTCAAAAGTTTTTATCTATGTGGTTTGTGAAATTCTGACACGGATTTTCAGGTCTGGCATGGCGTGATCTTTCACATATATACATGCATATAAACACGTACATACACAGTAATACA
The DNA here is from genome assembly GCA_027410445.1 of Discoglossus pictus. Lineage (NCBI taxonomy): Eukaryota > Metazoa > Chordata > Amphibia > Anura > Alytidae > Discoglossus > Discoglossus pictus. The sequence goes on from CM050168.1 coordinate 134,163,393, forward strand.
GCTTGTGATACTCATGAATAAGACTCCAGTTGGTGCTTCCAGCGTGCGAGCAGATGGTAAAACACCAGACAAATTTGCATTTGCGCTGCACCCCAGCACTGCAGGAATCCCCTTCCCTCGCCGTATGGCCCTGCATTTTCTTCCTGCTATTACTTAAAGGGGCAGATCCCTCTAGAAATAGAATGCACTAATGGAATTCTTCTGCTTATATAGTTCAATATAAATGATTGACACTTAAAAAATAAAATAAAAAAAGCAAAAGAAGAGAAAGAATAAATGATATTTTGGGGAAGCAGTGTTTCTGAAACAAGTAAATTGTCGATATTTAGAAAAAAATATTTTTCGAAATATCTCTTAAAGGAAGAGTTTTCAGAATATTTCAAGTAGTACACAATGCCAACTGTTTTATTGATTATTTGTTGAATTAATAGTATCCAATTAAAACAAAATACTAATTATTGCAGGCAGGCTGATACAATTCATTTTTCAAACGGAATAAGTGTTTATCACTGCAGCAAAAAGGGCTATTTAAGAATTAGCTTTTTGTGTGTTCAAAATTAGTCTGAGATCTCTGGTGTATAAAGGCTTTAACTGGGAGCCTTGAAGGAATCCTGGAAAGTGTGAAGTTCCACCATTACTGGATTTCACAAATAAACTGAATATTCCATGGAAGTGAAAATGGAAATAGAGGAATTCAATCTGTTCACAATGTATTAAATGGGCACTATGCATTTATTTTATTTTTGCTTTATTTGGATGTTTTAACCAAGTGCCTTAATTGTATCCTCCTCAATGTAACAATGTAATCGCAACTATAAAATGTACTCTTCATTTACATATTTTAAGCCTCCAGGAGTAGGCCTAAAACCTTTCTTGAGCTTGATCATCCTTATTTGAGCAGTCATGTTCCAGATATGTGATCTAAAGCCATGGGTGGTACAATACCAGTGTCTCAGGCAGCTAACAATCAGTGACGTGTGTATGTGAGCAGCATGAGACACTGGTAGTATGAAGTCCCTCCCCTGTGGGCGTGTATTTAGGTCATAGCCGTGCAACATAGAAACGAAGGAGGACAGCAAGAAATGGGGAGGTTATAGAAGGTAAGAATCTGTTACTCTGAGGGCTTCTTAAAATAAAGGGAAGTGTAGATGTCAAATACACTAATTATTGAAAGAGTATAACATTTTTATATATATATATATATATATATATATATATATATATATATATATTTACACACACACACATTATATATATATATATATATATATATATATATATATATATATATATATATATATATATATATATACACACACTCATTGACAAATGTGCACAAGTAAAAGTTGCAGTTCCTGTCTTGTCAGTGCCTTCTACATGAAGATAAACCTTGCAGAGTATAAAGTTACCTCCTCAGTGATGGAATCCAGGGAAGACGTGGCCTCATCATACATAATGATTGGTGGATTCTTTAACATAGCGCGGGCGATTGCCACTCGCTGCTTCTCTCCACCTGAAAAAGGTAACAAAAAGCTTACTCTTTAAAGAGGCACTGTATCTCAAGAAAAACTGCCCTTCTCTGTAAAGCATGTAACAAACTAACATTAGCAGGGGTATAAGTAAAGAACATGAAAAAATAATGGAAGATAAACGTGCACACATCTCAATACATGCAGCTGGATTACCTGACAGCTTAAGGCCTCTCTCCCCTACTTGGGTGTTGTACCCATGAGGCATGCGCAGGATGGCATCATGCAGCCCTGCTAGCTTTGCTACGTGGTACACTTCCTCAGGGGTGGCGTTGATGTTTCCATACAGCAGGTTATAGTACAAAGTGTTGTGGAACAGGACAGCATCCTACAGAAAGCAGAATAAATAAAATATTGTGAGCAAATGGTGTCAAGAGGAATCCAGGAGCAGCAAAATGTGTGCAGTGCACATATGTATCTCACTGTACCATCTGTTAAATAAAATGCCAACAGTATACCCACTGCGTAAATGAGTGACAAATTTTATACTAAAAAGACACCCCATTCTTGTCTGAGTGCAAGTGTATGTAAAACACAGATGTTATCTCATTATGTTTTAGTTACACAGTAGAGATCACAATTATTTTAGGATTTTAAAAAAACAATTAGATATGAATATTGGCAATTCAAAGTAATTAAAAAAATATAATTGTGTAATGGATTTCTGGACATCAATCAGCACAAAAGATGTTCCCACCTGACTAACCATCTTATCAATACTTAATTATTGACGATTGGCTCCATGATTAATGGCTTCCTTTTACAAGTGACTTCTGATGTACCAGTCTAAAAAGACAGCCTATATTGTTACAATAGAAGTCACCTGCAAAATCAAGTTGGTAATCCAAAATTAGCAAGACAAACTGAGTAAAGGATCTTCTCAGAATTTAGTAAATTCAAGGCTTTTTACTAAATTACTTTTTTATACCTTTGTGTTGGTACTTTGCAATCCTACCGTTAACTACTGCTGTAGCACTTTACTTTAGATCCACGCTCTATCCTGAACTAGTTTCTTCATTGCAGCTCAGTAGAATGCATGAAATGAATTGCAACATGCTCATTCTCACTTTAAGCCCGGCTGCTATTGTCACTTAATCAACTCAAATTCCCATTTTGATAATGCCCAGCAGCAAAGAAAAATATTATGCAAAGATAATAGGTCAAACTAGTAAAAACTAATATTTTACATATTTTACACATATACAAAGTATAATCAAAAGAGAAGGTCAGCAGTGAAAGAAAGTCATTTCAATCAGTTCTCCTTGGATTCAGATCTCCCAGCATGTTACCTGTGGTACAACACCAATTGACTTCCTTAAGCTCTCAAGGCTGACATCTTGGATGTTCTGTCCGGCCACATATATGCTTCCCTTCTGAGGCTCGTAAAATCGGAATAAGAGCCGAACCAGAGTGCTCTTACTGAAGAGTTAGAGTGAAAATACAATTACATGTCAAACCTTCACTAATGACTCTTAAAGCACATATAGGCATGCAAGGTCCCTTTCTTTCCTTCAGAAGCCCCTCTGAAATACGACTGATTATATATATATATATATATATATATATATATATATATATATATATATACACACACACACACACACACAGTGGATATAAAAAAAACTCTACACACCCCTGTTAAATGATATATGATAAATATGATACATGATAAATCAATCATTTCAGAACTTTTTCCACCTTTAATGTGACCTACAAACTGTACAACTCAATTGAAAAACAAACTGAAATCTTTTAGGTGGAGGGAAGAAAAAATATAAAAATAAAATATTATGGTTGCATAAGTATGCACACCCTTAAACTAATACTTTGTTGAAGCACCTTTAAAATTTATTACAGCACTCAGTCTTTTTGGGTACGAGTCTATCAGCATGGCACATTTTGACTTGGCAAGATTTGCCCACTCTTCTTTGCAAAAACACTCCAAATCTGTCAGATTGCGATGGCATCTCCTGTGCACAGCCCTCTTCAGATCACCCCACAGATTGTCAATCGGATTCAGGTCTGGGCTCTGGCTGGGCCATTCCAAAACTTTAACCTTCTTCTGGTGAAGCCATTCCTTTGTTGATTTGGATGTATGCTTTGGGTCGTTGTCATGCTGAAAGATGAAGTTCCTCTTCATGTTCAGCTTTCTAGCAGAAGCCTGAAGGTTTTGTGCCAATATTGACTGGTATTTGGAACTGTTCATAATTCCCTCTATCTTAACTAAGGCCCCAGTTCCAGCTGAAGAAAAACAGCCCCAAAGCATGATGCTGCCACCACCATGCTTCACTGTGGGTTTGGTGTTCTTTTGGTGATGTGCAGTGTTGTTTTTGCGCCAAACATATCTTTTGGAATTATGGCCAAAAAGTTCAACCTTGGTTTCATCAGACCATAACACCTTTTCCCACATGCTTTTGGGAGACTTCAGATGTGTTTTTGCAAAATGTAGCCTGGCTTGGATGTTTTTCTTCGTAAGAAAAGGCTTTCTTCTTGCCACTCTACCCCATAGCCCAGACATATGAAGAATACGGGAGTTTGTTGTCACATGTACCACACAGCAAGGTCTTGCCAGATATTCCTGCAGCACCTTTAATGTGGCTGTAGGCCTCTTGGTAGCCTCCCAGACCAGTTTTCTTCTCGTCTTTTCATCAATTTTGGAGGGAGCTCCAGTTCTTGGTAATGTCACTGTTGTGCCATATTTTCTCCACTTGATGATGACTGTCTTCACTGTGTTCCATGGTATATCTAATGCCTTGGAAATTCTTTTGTACCCTTCTCCTGACTGATACCTTTTAACAATGAGATCCCTCTGATGCTTTGGAAGCTCTCTGTGGACCATGGCTTTTGCTGTGGGATGCGACTAAGAACATTTCAGGAAAGACCAACTAGAGCAGATAAACTTTATTTGGGGTTAATCAGAGGCACTTTAAATGATGGCAGGTGTATGAGGACTCCTATTTAAAACAATTTGGAATGTGATTGTTTAATTCTGAAAACAGCTACATCCCCAGTTATAAGAGGGTGAGCAGACTTATGCAACCACATTATTTTTCTTTTCGTTTATAGGTCACATTAAAGGTGGTAAAAGTTCTGAAAGGATTTATCTTTGTCTCATTTTCTTACAGCACAGATACCTGACATTTTAACAGCGGTGTGTAGACTTTTTATATTATATATATATATATATATATATATATATATATATATATATATATATATATATATATATATATATATATATATATATATATATATATATACATATATATATATACATATATATATATACATATATATATATATATACATATATATATATATATACATATATATATATATATATATATATATATATATATATATATATATATATATATACACATACATACATACATATACACACGGATTTGGAGTGAGAGATCATTCTGAACATAGGCAGAGGTTAGCAAGGCCAGGTATGAAGGGGCAGTGACACATAGGGATTAGTAAACAACGGTTAGAAACTTTTACAAGGGAACTGTAGTAGACAGGAAGCAATGGGAACGGTGCTGGAAGGGTGAAGTTTGGCAGTATTCTAATAAATTTTCACTGTACGAGGAATTTTAGATTTGGGTGCATGGACTCAAAAATCCCGGAGGTCAGATACTCAAGTTCCTGCATTCAGTTCTTGTTAATAGACATTGCATGTTTTTTATACATGAAGATTTTCTCACCCTGATCCACTGCCCCCAACAATAGCTATTTTTTGCCCTGCAGGAACCTCAAAAGACACACCATCGAGGACCTTCTGTCCTTCTAAATACTCAAAATAGACATCATCAAAGGTGATGGTTGCAGTCTGAGGGGTGACTAGCAGTTGAGGAGCCAGCTCTTTGTTCTAAAGGAGAGAAGGAAGAAAAAAGAATTGCTATCATTTAGCCAACAATGACAACATGTACAAACATTAATACAAAAATGTGCAGATAGAATGGAGGTGTAAAGGGACACTGTAATGTTCAAATAAGCAGTACATGAATAAAATAAATTCAATACAGCTTTTAAAACTGAACATAGTGTTGTTGCTACCAGCAGATGTTTTTCCACCCTTGGGCTGAGCAGAGAATACAGTATCTACTACAGCAGGTAATACACTACCTGATACGCAAATTATTTATTAAAGTAGTAAACATGCCTATACGCCATTCAATATGATACAAAACGTCTGCATCCAATTCGGCAGCACAAGGGGTGGAGAACAGATTAAAAATGCCTAGTGGTAAACCAGCAGTGATTTTCTTCAAACACATTTACGCTATATACATAAAATGGCATACATGGGTCTCTATTTCATGGCTCCCATAAGGCTTCAAGAGTTTTGAAAAGCAAATCTGCAGAGCTATTCCACGGCTACCGCAAAAATGTAGGGATCATCATGGTTTGGGGTTAATATTCAGTACCACCACGGTAAAGGGTTAATAGTTGATACCATGGGTTTCCCTGGTTATACTTTTCCAGAGGATACCCATTCACATAAGGGGTAGGGGGTCATATGCGGAGGGATCTTAATCCCCCTGCATTAGTTTTTATTATTTATTTATGTTTATATAGATAAAGAATATGGAAGGATATGTGGACGAGTTTAGTGTGTTAGGGCATGGGTAGTGTTCCATAACGTTGCTATGCATACTGCTGAGATTCACACTTAGAGTCTCCTGTAAGCCTGCTACAAGCACACATTCGTGTGGCCCTGGCAAAAATGTGGGATCCGTTAGAAGACCACAGTAGTCTGGGAATAACTTTACATGTGTAAACTATGTGATAAAACTAAAAATATTAGCAGCTATACAAGTCATGAGTATAAGTATTTTTAGAGAAAAGACTTTGCTTGTGTCATGGGTACTTCCATCTTGGATAACGAGCTTGATTGCAGGATAAGAGAGAGAGAGAGAGAGAGTCTTTCTACTAACACTTGCTTCTCTATCCCTTTATATTGTCAAGTCAGTATTCAATAGAATGGAACAGAGACCACCTGAATCCTATGTGTCACCCATTCCTAATCTAGTCAGAATCTTGTTGAATAATCAGAGTATTGCAGTGAATAGTGATACAACTCTTTGAAACCCAGAATCTCAGACAGTTTTTTTTTTTTTAATTTGTTTTTCTAAGAGATATCACTGATGTAAAATCTCACTTTAATCCTTGTGTCCACACTAAGGAGGGTGAAGAGGGTGTTCATGTCGATGAGCGCTTGTCGGGTTTCTCTGTAAACTGTTCCCAGGAAGTTCAATGGCAGTGACAACTGGAAGAGCAGCCCATTCACCATGACCATATCACCCACAGTCATGTTACCTGGATGGAGAGAAGCAGAATTTTGGGCAAATGGTCAACTGTACTATACAGGAGAGGGGAAGGACTGAGGAGAGGGAACAGACAGGAGAGGGGATCCGCTGCTGATTTTGAACATTTGTCCACTGACAAATAAATGATCAGTCTATAATTTTAATGGTAGGTGTATTTTAACAGTGAGAGACAGAATAACAAAAAAAAAAAAAAAAACGAACACGAAAAACGCATGACAAAAAAGTTCTAAATTGATTTGCAGGTCAGTGAGGGAAATAACTATTTGATCCCCTATCAATCAGCAAGATTTCTGGCTCCCAGGTGTCTTTTATACAGGTAACAAGCTGAGATTAGGAGAACCTGTCCACAAAAGCAATCAATCAATCAGATTCCAAACTCTCCACCATGGCCAAGGCCAAAGAGCTGTTCAAGGATGTCAGGGACAAGATTGTGGACCTACACAAGGCTGGAATGGGCTACAAGACAATCGGCAAGCAGCTTGGTCAGAAGGTGACAACAGTTGGTATGATTATTGGCAAATGGAAGAAACACAAAACAACTACCAGTCTTCCTCTGTCTGGTGCTCCATGCAAGAACTCCCCTTGGGGTGTTTCAATGATCATGAGAATGGTGAGGAATCAGCACAAAACAACACTGGAGAGTCTTCTTAATGATCTGAAGGCAGCTGGGACCATAGTCACCAAGAAAACAATTGGTAACACACTACACCGTGAAGGACTGAAATCCTGCAGCGCCCGCAAGGTCCCCCTGCTCAAGAAAGCACATGTACAGGCCCGTCTGAAGTCTGCCAATGAACATCTGAAGGATTCAGAGGAAAACTGGGTGAAAGTGTTGTGGTCAGATGAGACCAAAATCGAGCTCCTTGGCATCATCTCAATTCGCTGTGTTTGGAGGAGAAAGGATGCTGCCTATAACCCCAAGAACACCATCACCACTGTCAAAAATGGAGGTGGAAACATTATGCTTTGGGGGTGTTTTTCTGCTAAGGGGACGGGACAACTGCACTGCATGAAAGCGATGATGGACGGGGCCATGTACCGTCAAAGCTTGGGTGAGAAACTCCTTCCCTTATCCAGGGCATTGAAAACGGGTGGTAAATGGGTATTCCAGCATGACAATGACGCAAAAAACTCAGCCAAGGCAACAAAGGAGTGGCTCAGGAAGAAACATAATAAGGTCCTGTAGTGGCCTAGCCAGTCTCCAGACCTTAATCCCACAGAAAATTTGTGAAGGGAGCTGAAGGATCGAGTTGCCAAACTTCAGCCTCGAAACCATGACGACTTGGAGAGGATCTACAAAGAGGAGTGGGACAAAATCCCTCTTTAGATGTGTGCAAACCTCGTGGCCAACTACAAGAAACATCTGACCTCTGTGATTGCCAACGGGGTTTTGCCACCAAGTACTAAGACGAAGGGGTCAAATACTTTTTTCCCTCATTGACCTGCAAATCAATGTATGTGTTTTTCTTGTTTGTTTGTTTTTTTGTTAATCTGGCTCTCACTGTTAAAGTACACCTACCATTAAAATTATAGACTGATAATTTCTTTGCCAGTGGACAAATGTTCAAAATCAGCAGGGGATCAAATACTCCCTCCCCCGCCCACTGTACATACTGGACACCGGGGCAATAAATCACACGTCTTACTAGGCACGTATATAAATGTGTGAATCAAACCTACAAATAAATATCATGCTTTGTCCAAAATGTACCATGCCATGTCCACGTTCTTCATAAATATTAGAATTATGAAGAAAAACTACACACATAATATTGATGTGTGAAAACTATTTTATGAAAGTTTTTTCAGTACATGTTTTGAAATTTTGAAAAAAAACACACATTAAATTTTAAACAGAAAATAATTCCAAATTATATTATACGACTTTGTTTAACATATGTAGTCGTGAGAATACTATGCAACCCCCAGTCTTACCTGAAACAATGCCTTTGCTTGCAAGTATCATGATAGCGGTGAGACCAACACTGAATATTACACTCTGCCCAAAGTTCAGCAAGGCCAGTGTTGAGGTAGTCTTTAGTGAAGCATTTTCATACGTCTTCAAGAACGCGTCATATCTTTCAGCTTCATATTTTTCATTGTTAAAATACTGTCGGAGAATAAGAAAAGTGTAAGTGAACTCACTGCATGACCAGAACAGATGAACACTATACTAATTGGCTTTATCACAAAATACATGATGGATATAGACAGTCGGATCTCATGGTATGCATAAGCCATTTAAAAAGGTGTATTCAAAGGAGGAGAGAACGCTAAAAATAAAAAAAAACTGTGAGGATTGTAAAACTCATCATTAAGTTAAACATGTTGATAAAAAGGTTGACACCACTATTAAAAAAATATGGACATTGCTTTAAATATATAATCACCTAATCAGGCCATATGAGAATGGCTTAACCTGAATTCCTATGTATTCCTATGTAATTGCTGCATTACCATGAGACTTGCAAGCATTACGATAGTGCAGCTATCTACTTCAAGCTTAACTTCACCACGCAAACATGTAACAATCACTGTGCCAATAACTATGGCCACCAATATGAGTTCTGTAGCCATGTTATAAATACTGCATGAAACTAATATGGCTGCAACCACAGTTTACACAAACAGTAGAGCAGATCCATACAGAAAAATAACTAATCGCACTACATTGTGGTATTCAGAACTAAGAAAAGTTTTATATTCAATAAAAAACTTTTATAAAAAAAATAAAAAATGTTTTAGAAAATAAAAATGTGAGCAACATTCATTAACATTTTCTTTAAACATTGACCAAGAGTTGTTTTTCCTATACCAAGAAGTGAATTAAAGTCTTTTTAACTCTCAGTAATGGCAGTTTTTGTAGCATCTGAGTAATACATGCTATATTGGTGGAAACGGAGCACTGTCTTGACTTGACTCCATTGCCTGCAATGTGCTGAACATAATAGCTTTTTAGATCAATGATAATTTATGTTGCAGCCAACATACCAGTATTCTTCCCCTTTCCACCCTTAGGCTTCCAAGCTCAAAACATAATGTCTTTATGTGAACATACACAAACATATACAATATACACGTCAGAATGTGTCACATACTTGCAGGCAAAAACATCCCACTGATTTGGGAGTTTACCATCCCTTTAATCTGCTTCTAAAGAGTAATCACAGTTCATTCAAATCATCTATTGTGAGTTTACTGACATCTACATTATCTGACAGAATATCACACAATGAAGATATATCACAAACAACAACAACTTTAATTGTGTAAAGTGTTACGTGCAGTATTTTACCTTCACAGTCTCATAATTTAGCAATGAGTCGATTGCAGCGTTACCCGCATCATTATCAGCCTTGTTCATTTCTATCCTGAATTTTGTCCTATCAAGAAAAAAGAAATGAAATCACATGCACTGTATATTGTACTAATACAACCCCAGAAGTATTATTGGATAAAGGTAAATGTGAAGCAGAACATATCAATGTGTGTCCCAAAGTTAGTGCAATTGATTGTGAATATAAAACTGGGGGCAGCACCATACGAGAGTTCAATTCGCAGCTTCCATATTTATCTTCAACATTAAATTTACTTAAAAAGCATATTCAGCTGTATCAGAGTTAGTAAAATGATACTAAATGCAAGATTTTGTTGGTTTTTGTTTTGTTATAACTCTAGACATTTATTACTAATCCTTCACATTTTCAGAGCTTAAACTCAATACACAAGACTTTAAATATTCCAGAAGGCTTTTTCCCTATGAGAATTTTTTTTTATATATATATATATTTTTTTTTTAAAGACAACCGGAGGCTCCAATTAAAGGGCCACTTGAGTGGTCAAACTTCATGACTTCTTGAGCCCCCTCCTACCTCAGGAAGTGAATTAGAAGAAAGCAAAATAATAAATATCATAGCAGCATATTTATACTCAAAAAGGTGAAAAAAAATCTACAGCTATGTAATGAGTTACATTCCATTTTGTAAGTGTAGTTTCTGGAAACAATTATAATTTTACTGATTATGTATTGAAATTTGGTTTTGATTTTGCAAATTATTTTGATTGAAAAAGGTTAAACTTTTTGTGAGAAACATCTCAAATGTTTTGGGATCCCTCTGATCTTTAGGCTAAAACCCCTCCCACCTTTTTCAAACCAAATCCATCTATGCAGCAAACTTTTCCACACTTTGCCACTAACACTATGTCTTATTGAGCTAGCCACAGGAAAGACGGTTGCAGACATTGCCACAGTGTAAAAAGAAGATAGGAGGAGCTTTTATCACATTACATTAAAAATGTGTCTATACTGGTGGCCAATGAATTAAAGTTTGACCATTAGTGATGCTTTAACACTATATTATACATTTTTTATTGAACTAGAATAACGGTCAGCTTTAATCTCTCTTCGGATAGCAGCTCATACCACAGTTGTGGCAAAAGACGACCAACCATTTTATAGTATCCTACTTACAGAATCTCCATATTGCAACTTCTAGTGCATACAGCACTACCAAAAGCTTTCTACTGGTCCACATGATCTAGTAATGTTGTTTCCTGCACTAGATGACCACATAGACCAGCTGGAAGTAGCTGGCCCCAACACATGCATTAGAAGATTTTATTTTTCATCTCAGTGACACACTTTGAAGTGTGGGAGGAGACTGCAACATGACAATGAAAAATAAAATGTCTCAACTGTACTATAAAAATATCAACCTTCTAAGCAGCTCTGCTGTATTGGTGTAGTTACCTCCACTGGGTGATCCCGATGGTAAATGCAGCGTAAGTTCCCAAAGTCCCCAGTGTCACAGCTGCAAAATTAGCCCCACATTTGTAGTACTAAAAAAAAAAAAAGGACAGAAACACAAAGTGTCAGACACAAAAAGGAACAAAGAGCTCTCAAGTATTGTATAACACTTTAAAATGATCAGATATTGAACAATACATTATTTTCATAAAATAATGACGTGAACTCTGGAAAACCTACATTTATTCACAGAGAAAAAAGTATCTGGGTACAAATAAACACTATAGGACCATATTAAATTTATAAAGACGTTTAACCTGCTTTTGGTTCACCAAGTGAAATAAGCGCTCCTTGGTACTTGGATGCAAGTTTTAAAAACTAAATGTATTAAATGTTAATATATGATTTAACTTATTACTCCGTTAATAAACGAACAAATAAATAATTTTGCATTACAGTGGCCCTTTAATGTTGACATCACCCTTGTCATAACTCCAACTCCCCAGACCTCTTACCTTGAGGTAATTTAGGTTTGGCTTCTCCCTTTATTCCTCACATTCTCATCCACCATTCTTTAGCTGTCAATTTCTCTACTTCTACTCTATATCCTACAGATACAAATCATGAGCGACAAAACCCTCAATAACAATGCACCTGCTAAGATCTCTCCCCCTACCTCCAAATAATCTCCAAACCGCCCATCACCTCTATCATCTTCTACTTTCTTCCTCTTCTCTACAGCATCGATTCCCACCAGCCGGTCTTTGAGACTAACAAAGATGTATGAGGAGAGCCAAACATTTTAAGACATACCACTACAATTACGAACAGCTATATACATTGAGGAATGCATCTTCAATTAAAATGTACTGAATTCAAAATGACTCAAAAAGTAGAGGAAAATGTATTGTTGTGTATGTGTGTATCACTCTGCTACACATGCTGTCGATCTCAAAACCAATCCTATAGGTAACCAGCCATTTACAGCTCCAGGTCTAGAAGACTCATCTCATGCAGCACCTAATCGCTGGATTTTTTTAGCCTTTACCTTTATATAGAACATTTTTAAGTTTTACAATGAAAAATCAAATAAATAAACTTAACCATGGGAAAGTCAAGTAAAATAATCAAATATTGTTAAATGTTTGATTTTAAAGTATGTATGTAATATCTGTGTCTTTAAATGTTTTTTTCTTTTTTATATACCCAGTTAGAAGAGCAGTGTAATTTTACTGTTTTTCTGTGAAACAAGAGAGAATTTTCCTTGTCTCACAGCAGCACTCAGGCCACACATCTCACAGTCACAGAGTTCATTGCAGAATTGTGCTCCCATTTTGAGGTCAGGCACACACAGATTATAGCCTGGATCCATCACACGGACAAGCATTATTACTGTGAGGAACAAACACGATGCAACTGCACAGCCCAATCTGGGAAGATTTCACAACAATCTGGTAAAGTAAAGGATGCAAATTTTCACCATTTAGTCTCTTCCGCATTTAAATATTACAAACCATCTTGGAATTACAGAAGCAACTCTACCAATATTGCAATGTCTAATAGAGTGGTTTCTCTCCACCCCCCATAGTAGATATTCAAAAGATGGTCATGATCTGTTTAGGAGGTCGCCCTAAGATTTTGATAAAGCTGGTTTCTTTGCCTGCTACCGATAAAGGGGCAGATAAAGAATCAAGGAATATTTCCACACCCAGGACATCTAAAAGGAGATGGAGAGAAACAAATTTGCCTGAAGTCACAATGTCAACGTTCAACTGCAATTTTTTAAAGCTACACAGACTATTTATTTGTATGGTCTTTAAAAAAACAAACTGATAATGGGCAAAATAAGGCTTAGAAAGCAAATTAAAATAAACAACCTTTACATTTTTTTATATCCAATTCTTTACTGCATGGATATATTTTCTCTCTGCTCATCATATTTATGCTACTTTCTAAAGAGGTTTTAGTTAATAAATTATTAAGCTTTTTAGCAGTCCAGCTGAAAATACTGGCAGTTGGAGAAGTTTACAACGCCATCACTGTTTAATGTAAACCAATAATTATACCTTTTACACAATAACTCTTGTTGCCAGTTTGATGAGAACATACCAAGATGCTACTGACGAGGAGCACTTCAAACAATGTGGGTCCCAGGTTAAACACCAAAGCACTCAACACAAAGCTAATTCCTCTTGTGCCCCTGTCGATGGCTTTAGACAGAGCGCCAGTTTGTCGGCTGAGGTGGAAGCCCAGGTCCAAGTTGTGCAGATGTAAGAAAACGTTCTTGGCGATCCTTCTTATGGAGTTCTGGGCCACTTTACTGAACACAGCATTCCTCATCTCATTAAAGAGGGCAGAGCCAGCCCTAGATGCACCATCTAAAATATACAGATATGAAATAAGTTGCTATCTATAAATATGCAGTGTTTATAAAAAAAATATATAAAAAAACATATTTGCCCCACCCCAAAATATTTTTACTAACAGATTAATGTTTATTTGCTCAACGTTAGGTGTAATACATTGTCAGTGTCTGTTGTCAATTTCCTTCTCCTCTTCTCATTGTGTCAATCTGCTGAACTATTTACTTCCGGGGTGGGCAGCACAGCTATGATTCAGCACGGTGGCAATAGTAAATAAGGAAGTTCTTGATCAAAGCAGTACTTCCAGCACCCTCAGTTAATCAGCATCAAAGGCTCTGCAGGACAGATGACCAGAGCCAGCAGATGCTGTCACAATCTCAAGTCTTCACTAGACTCATAAAGCATGAAGATTACAATCTTTGAGATCTGGCTGAAGAGGACCTGTTCAAGATTTCAGTAAAATTTAGTTTGGGTTCTTGATTACAATCTGCCAACAGGGTTCAATATAGTTGTAGTCCCACATACAATGATAGACACTTGTGGGAGGGTTGGATCATATAAAACATTTCACTTGTGCTATTGGGCCCACAGATTTTAACGGTGCTGCAGACTAAATCTGTAATGCTATAACAAGACCATGGTTTGCTTAATCACATTTATATTTAATGATTTGTAATTGTAAAATACAACCCTAAATTCACTGTCAAAATTTTGAATAAAACCCCCCAGTTTACGGTCATAAAGGGGTTTGGCTGAGAGACCGATCTAAAGGGCTCTGAGAAAACCATGGCTACATAAAAGGTTAAACATTCATAGGCTGCACACAAAAGCTTCTTGCCATAGGAAACCACTTGAACATAGAAAATCTGTGGCCCGTCCTTTGAACGCTGGAGAACAGCGCGCCATCATCAGGACGCCGAGAACTGCGCTCTGATGACGCTCTGCGCCTCCCATCTCATATTTACTGGACCTGCTTGCCAGAGGCTGCCAAGGCCAAGGTAAGGGGCTGATAGTGCCATGTGGGACTGGCATGTGACACTAGAAGCATATTGTATGAAATGTCACTGTCATTGTGTGAATGTGTCACTAGGAGCATGTTGCATTGTATGTTTATCACTACATGTCACTGTCATTATTTACATGTGTGATAAACATGCAATGCAACATGCTCCTAGTGACACATGAAACAATGCCTGGCCCATATGGCACACTGTCAGACCCTTACCATGCCAAGCAGGTCCAGTAAATATGAGATGGGGGCGTTGGCACATGAGAAGCCTCTGTGGCAGATGGGATGCAGGCTGGAGCGCAGTACGTCATCAGGGCACAGTTCTCGGCGCCCTGATAACTGCGCGCTGTCCTGCAGCGCACAAAAGGTCGGGGTGCAAGAAAATCTCCATGCAAAAGGAGAGAATATACATGACTATTTAGAGAGCTGCTAGAAAAAGACACCTCTTCCTCAATCACTTTATTATGTATGGAGACGAGCAACAGCCAAATCTGATATTTGAAAGTATAATTATTATGGAATATTGTTTTTTTTTTTGTTTTTTTTAATCCTTAAATATAAATTGATGAGTAATGCCCAATTAAAACATCTAACTCCTATTAGGGCATGATATTATCCCTTTAACTGAATGGATACCAGTCTGTTAGGGAGCACCAAGAAGCTATGACTTGAGGAGATCACTGTTTCAATGTGTCACGCTGAATAAACCACTTCTGCCTAGTTAGGGCATTACTTAAATCCTGGTCTGTTATTCGTTCTTGAGCATCATTTTGGCAACCATTGCTGTGACCTCAATAAGTCTCCTCACTGGTAGGATAATGTGCAGCCCTATAAAGTGCAGATATTCTGGTTTTGTTAGGAATGCATTATGGGAAACTCCTATAATGCTTTTAATATGTTATGATGAGAGTCAAGTTAAATAATTGCTGCTTCCACAGAAAAGATGTCTGTCCCTGGAAGTGTTTGCACTCTGAACGTTGTATGGCATCTCCAAATAAGCGTGCAATGGATTGGTAATTATTTGATTTAGCATTTTCCTTTGCTAGCCATGCAATAAATCCAATAATATAGTACACATCTTATAGCATAAACATTGAATGCCACAGTTAAAATTCTAAAAAAATAAATAAATAAAAAGTAAAAGTGATATTGTGATTGAAATAAGAACATGCTCATTATGCTGGTCCGTGTGGCTATATCAGAAGGAGGACATGAAAAAAATGATGCACAGCAGAGAGGAGCTGGAGGTGCAGAGGTTACAAATCAAACCTCTCATGATCAAAGATGAAAATACCATGGTGTGTGTCTAATGGCTGAACACAGGGAGCGAAGATCTGACAGAAGATATAAACTCGGCTGCGGGAGAGAACCCAGAGTAAACAAAAGTACCAGACAAAAGCTGTGTGCGCTTAGTCGGGAGATCCAAGACAGAAACGTGAGGGAGTAGGGAAGGTAAGTGTAACATGGCATAGCCTCCCAGCAGATGAGGGAGAGGGCAGGTAAAGCATGTGAAAACTACAATAGTAATATGGCAGTGCTTCCAAGAGGGATATTGGCGCAAGAAGCTGCTATAAATTATAGGCTGCATTTTATTTTGTGGTACTTCCTAAAACCATTTAGAGCCTATTCCTAAAGAACCAGCAACATTCCTTATTTACTATGTGCCTTTTGAAGGACCTGACTTGATAATGTGATATATTTTTTAAAAACACATTTATTAACTTATGAATGTTGTATTAAGAACGATTTCTTCAGCAGAAAAAAGCAATACAATTCCCTGTGCTTTATTCCAAGTATAAAGTGTGATTTTTGAGAAGGATAGGCCCCCTTTAAAAGTTAGACGCACTGTAATCCAATGTTTTTATTATGTTGTTTTAAAGAACTCACAATGATAACTATTTAAGTAATGAAAAAAATATATATTAAAACCGCATCAAAATGTATTCTGTATTAATGCAACCGTATGGGGTCATGGCCATCTCCGTTGTTGTCCAATACCTTCACAATCTGTGAGTAAATGTTTCTTGTTAAAGTGGAAACCACAGAGACTGTGATTTGCCCATTGGTGATCAGTGAATTGTCATTTGCATTTTATAACATATACAACTGCCTTTGTGTATCTGCCCATATAGCAGGAAGGAGCTTTGGAAGTTGCCACTTAACAGATGGAATAAGTCTTTATAAGAACATAATGGCATGATTACATACATATGTTCTGAGAATTTCTATGGAATTATTTCACTCTATATAGAAATACTTTCTGTTTTGTGCAAGAAACAGAAGGTACATTCATTGCAGCCCTTCAAGAAAAGCCTTATTAAAAGGTCATATTTAACAAAACGATGATCTTTCCAACACAATAAAGGGCAGATCGTCATTATCCCGGAGTGGGGGTTGGTGTATCTGTGGGCATTGTGTTGTCTTCACTCTTTCATTAGACACATTGATTAATTCTGAGCTTGTCATCTCTCCAATCTGTTTGTGATCAGTTCAAAAGAAGAATTCCAGAGGCCGGGGCTTTGTCAGGAGAGTAAACAAGACTCTCAGCTCTTCCACAAGAAAAATGTACAAACACACTGAAATGGGCAGATAATTACATTAAAAACTACAAGAACATGCTCATGGACAGAACATCATAAAAACCAACATCTCTGCGCAAACTGTGAAGCCTCCAGTCATTATTTCTAGTCACTTATAATTAAAAGCAAGTGATTATAATCTGTGAGCAGATATTAACATTTGATAGAACAGTTGTGTGGATCTGTACAGCATCCCCCACCCCAACAGTATCAAATCATACTTGCCTCACTCTTAAATAACCTATATAACAGATATGACAATTTGTTATTTAACAGCAGTTTTTGGTCGTTTAACTGTTAATTGGCTAGATTTCTTACATTTATCATCCTTGTTGAAGACAGTGAAATAAGGATCAGGAAATAGAAGACAATGTATAAGAGAAATATTTATTGCTAGACCTCAATCAGCACAATACACAAAGGTAAGGTAAACTGAGGTTCTTGTTAAAATTAAGATTTTCCATAAAATTTTGTATTTTCCTGTCCAGTACACTTCACATGCTTACCAGACAAAACCAACGCTCATGTTTCACTATGACACACAAACCAGGGGTATTAGAATGAATATATATATATATATATATATATATATATATATATATAGATATATACATATAAATATCTATATATACATATAAATATATATATATATAGATACATACATATAAATATCTATATATATTTATATGTGTATATATATATATTTATATGTATATATATATACACATATATATATATACATACATATATAAATATATATAAATGAGAGAGAGAGAGAGAGAGAGAGAGAGAGAGAGAGAGAGAGAGAGAGAGAGAGAGAGAGAGAGAGAGAGAGAGAGAGAGAGAGAGAGAGAGAGAGAGAGAGAGAGAGAGAGAGAGAGAGAGAGAGAGAGATATATATATATATATATATATATATATATATATATATATAATTATGTAGGAGAACTTTTTAATTCCCGGGTCCCACAATTGTGCGATTTCGGAAAAGAGCCTCCTACTGGTGGTGCTTGACACCTGTTTAATTAAACAGATAATGTATTTACTTTGGGCTTGTAAGTCATTGTAATTTTTATTTTATTACATTTTTAAAAAAGTAAAGAACATCGCTAGTTATTAAATTTAAGAAAAAGATAGAGGGATACCAATATAAGCTAAGTATCAAATTCTTCAATAATTTGTGCTGCTATATTTGTATTAGATAGTTTACTATCAATATAGATTACTGTTAGCATTGACATTTAGAATTGATATTTAATTATGACCTTGATAGTGTGACAAGACACTTAGATGCACAACATGTGTTAGTGGGGTGCTTTCTAAAATGTAATAAGTGATTTTTATAATTACTGTTCTAGGAATTAATAAATTATATATCCCAATCTTTTATAAAGAATATCTATTTATAATTTAAGAAAGAGTGTTTATTTAAGGAGAAGTATTCCTTGTCAATATTTATGTGATATCTAGAAATAAACTAGAGAATCACTGAAAATGTACTAGTGATAATTTTATAAGTGAAAAAGCAAACATAAGCCTTAAAGTGAAAAAGAAGGTGAACATTAATGTGAATGTAATAATTTGAGTAAATTAATAGGTGGCTAATCGTGAGCAGGTCACTATCCCAGTTTGGGGTCTTTTCTATTGTAATATGAATGTCGTAATAGTATATCTATATATTTAATTAATGCCAGTATTAGTAAAGGCTGGATAGCAAAAATTGGTATCTAGATAAGTCATACTATTGTTATTATTCAGTAAATATTGGTGGAGATCCGTGCAGCTGACTCTGTCAATATGCACTGTTTTCTACCATATAATGAATATTTTATGGTTGCCCTCATACATATAAAAAATCACCAGGCAGCCACTTTTCTAGTGTAGGCTATTCTTTGAAGCCTATCGTTGGAGCCTATAGGGTGAGTAGTTAAAATTTAATAAAAAGGAGGATAGACTTAGAGAGCTGTAGTTCTGTTACTGCTTCTTATAAGTTGTCTCTAAATAGACTTATTATTAGATCTTTACATATTAAATATTAGATCTAGTCAGGTATCTATACGTTGTTATGTATCTATATGGGATCGTGTTTCTCTGAACACTGGTGTTCCTCTATTCTTAAAGATTTTCTTCTATTCGTGGAAATTAGAGACTAGAGGTTTGCACTCTAAAAGTTTGAATTGGAGTGCTTTGGTTTAATTAGTATTAGAATACTCAGATCCTTAAATCTTAGTACCTCAAGCCTTGATTTGCTATATTCTTTTAGTCTTTATAGCTATAATATAGCTTAAGTTCTTTGATTCAATCGGTACTCTTCAGATCTTTTTGGGGGTCACAAAGTTGTAATATGTGTTCCGTCTCTTTAAATTTCTTTAGATCTTTTAGGCTTTAAAGTCTTTAGATCTTCATGACTTTAGAGTCTTTTTAGTCCTATAGGTCTTTAAATCTTTAGATCTATTTGGATCTATGTCTAGTAATGTCCGTGCTGTCTCTTTAAATCTCTTTACGTTTCTTTAAATCTTCTTACATTTCTGTGGGATTCTGTTAGTTCCTTTTAGTTATAATGTTCAATTACATTTAACATATCAAAGGCATAATACATTTGGCATATCTGGCATATCAAAAGGACCATCATGGCACTTATGTGGTTAATGTAGTGTTGTAACAAGCCCATAATGGTGTTAATATACCCTTATGGGACTAAATAGAGGCTTATGGGGGTCTGTATTGACCCCCATGAGTGACAGGGTTAATGAAGGGCTTATGGGGGTCTGTTTTGACCCCCATGAGTGACAGGCTTAATGAAGGGCTTATGGGGGGGGTCTATATTGACCCCCATGATTGACAGGGTTAATGAAGGGCTTATGGGGGTCTGTATTGACCCCCATGATTGACAGGGTGACAGTGTATATTTTTTTTCTTTTACAACGGGTCCTTTAAGGACCTGTAACGCAGGAATTTTGAATTTTGATTGCAGCGGGGGTCCACGATTGCGTGCAATCTGGCCCCCCACTGTGATGGTTAATGTGGGGTTAATGCAGGGCTCGGAGCTTATCTCCGATCCCCTGCGGTTAATGC